>QVRM01001543.1:0-33363 GCA_003439945.1 Dermanyssus gallinae | reverse complement strand
TGGCCGTCAACGTTTCAAGGAGGAGAAAGAAAAGGAGGCGAAGGCAGGCAGGCGGGCCGTCTAGCAGAGAAGACCGAGTATTTATTGGATAGGAAGCGCGCGTTTCTTCCTGCATATTAACGCCAACCGATGGCTTGGCTACGTTACACCAGATGGTAGGTCGTCGGTCGTACCACTACGAGCAGGTAGAATCAATTGCTCGGCGATAAAGCGCACTTAACCCTTGATATATCTCAACTTATATATATATATATATATATATATATCACTCTGCCCCTGTCTCATGATCCCCCCTTTTGCTATCTTCGTTGCGTTCCCAGTCTCCTAATTAAATATCTAGAACAAAAGCCTCCTACACAGACTACAGCGTCTCTCTTTGCATAAGTTATGTGCAATCTCACGCGTTATTTCTAATCGACCCTCCTAAGCTTTCTGCCAATTTTTAATTGTTGTCGACTAGCTTTCGTAGTAAGCAACATTCCGTGCGTCGCATTTTTGAACATTATGCCGGTCGCATAATGTGTAACTGTCTGTTTCATCGGAGGACAGATATTGAGAACAACCGCAAAATGTTTTTGTTCTATCACATTTTGTCGCACAACGTATGCATTCAACGCATGCATAGTTGATATCTTTACCGCCGTGGCTTTATTAACACTTCACTCATTGTTGAGACGGTGTACATAATTAAGCCTATCCAGGTTTTTCTAAGAGAAAATGGCTTAAAATAGTTTTGCTCACTATATACCAGCGTGGTATACGCAGCTACCCCGCATAGGCGTAATCTGTTCAAAGGTGACAATCTGTTCCTACCTGACCGTGCTTTTACAACGCGGCTGAACTTCTGCAGAACACTTGCGGGGTGCAATTCTCCTCTTACCTTTCCTGGCACCAACGGCCGCTGGCCGCTCGTTCGTTTACGTCTCATTGCTGACACTGACATAAATAGAAGCTATTAGACCTTCAAAAGAAGTTCGCGATGCTTTTTCATTACTTACGTTCGACCGGCGGGCTGTGTCCATGCACCAGCTGTCCGTCGAAAGCAATAGGAGTGTATCTAGCTAAAAAATACGCGGCGTTTGCGAGCTTCGAGTCTTGACCAGCTACCTCGAGAACCTATGTGAGAGACCTTCGCCTGATGAATGCTAGTTGCATGTTGTTAGACATATAATGTTGTTTACGTTATCTTGTTTGCTGTATTGTCTTCTCTGGAGAAAAACATTTACAATGCCAATCAAAAAGCCTCTCAAAAAAACCTTTACGACACTCTCCCGTTGCCGAGATAGGTCTGCCCGTCTTCACCGTTCAGCTAGTTTTAGATACACCACGGCTAGGTTGTGACCCGTTTTAGCTCCGATAAACAGGCTAGTTGCTAGTCGGATTGTTGTTTCATCGTACAGCTTGTCTGCCGCGGTTGCAAACGACCCCCTTACCTTATGAAACACAAATCTTGGCCGTCGATGAAAGCTCACTTTTTATGATGCCCTATTATACACTGTACTGGCGAGCCTTCGGAATGGCTTGGAAATTTCGTCAATTAAACATGTCTGTATGGCCATGGTCCTTGTCAAGGCGTTTGCTAGGGTTTTGATTTGCTTTTCTTGCCAGTGCTCTGTGTCACCTATCATGCTCGTATTCAATCTAAGGCTTAGTCAGACATCATAAATTTCGTGATTGTAACGCTTGATACGTTTTGATGTAATTTTTGGGAATACTATTCAAACTCTGTTTTATCGCCAACTCAACAAACCCAATTTCCTGCAACTCAAGTGTCGGTCCAGTTTGACGGTCCAGTGTAGGCGCCATCGCCGCCACTAACAGATGCGTCGCTGAACGTACATCAAGGTCAGTTTTAAGACCAGTTTTAGCTTTAAGGCCGCTGTGATGTCTCTCTAATAATAACGATTGCCGTCTCTAACAAACTGTCGGCTCAACACTACCAACTGCAAGTGTGTGCGGGATTTTAGTGTATTGATATCATCGATATCATTAACAACGTTTGAAGAAGATTCCTAAAAATGCTCTTTAGAAGATGTGATATCGAGCCGAATGCTGTAAACCTTCCGTTGCTGTCAATGTTATTGGGGAACAACGACGCATGGGCTCTATCGTAGCTTGTGAGCACTGGTCTCATGACCTCCTCTTCGATGTGACAGTGAACAATGCTCGTAGATGCCAATAATGCGTTTACAAAAATATAATGCACGGCTTGAAATAATTTATAATATGTTTGCCTGGCGTGTAGCCAGAGAATCTTACAACAAGGCAGCCCCGCATGCTTCACTGCATCTCTGCTTCCTTCCACCGTTTATTATTTGGTAATAAAGGATGGGTTTTAACAGCAAATCGATCCTCATTGGGCGTTCCAACATTGCTACTAGTGACGATTCCAAAATTGGGCTTTAGACTCGCCTGACTGCTCTTGCAATATGCCACCAGCACAGGCCCGCACCTAGTGAGTGCGTTATCACACTTTTCTTCAAATCCGAGCTTTAATCCAGCACCCCGCTCCTGGCTAACCTTTGCGCTTTGCGAGAAACGTAGAATCATATGTTCCCGTGCGAAATAAATATTCGCTTGGTCCAAGACGGATTCTTCACTGCCGACACAAGGTTGAAAGGGCGTGCGGGAATAATCACCAATTAGTTTTTATTTATCACCCACAAATGGTAGAAGCAGCGCCACATCTGATTCATGAACCTTCTGCAGCGTAACCAGGTGATTATGTATAAACTTGATATCTGCCACGCAGTCGCCGCGTGCTTCAACATTTCTGTTTTCGGTAGACACTTTCACTCGGTCAACCCAGACCGCTCCCCAACCCACAAAGTACCCCTACAGCTTGTGTACCAGCAAAACTGACTATGGAACACCAGCAAAGCTGACCATGCAAACGCCAGCAAAAACTGACTGTACGATGCCGTGGACGGCAGTCGACGTGGAGCTCGAAGCGTATCGTTCCTTATATTTAACTGAAATTTACATACCTCAGTAAAGTATACATAGCAGATCTCACTGTCTGTGGCGGAACTGTTACGTTAGTTCAGGTTCATCTATGAGTCAATTGCAGCTGCTAAACGTTACTGTCTAAGTTACAATGCATTTAATATTTTAAAAATAAAAATAAAACAAATGTTACCGCATATGCTTCTCGTGTTTGTTCCACGTCATATGTCACTCGCAACGTAAGCTAGTCGGTTACAAATCGGCAAGAAACAAATGATGAAAAATTGTCGTATCAGATTCGGCGGAACCAGGGGTCGTGTGATTAGAAAGAATAGTCCAAATCGAACCGTAACGCCACCCTTGCGGAACACACGGAAGCCGCCAAGCCTTAGCAAGCCCTGTAGCAGACGAACAGGGCGGAAGATTGAACTCGGTTTCCAAAGTACGTGAATACCAAGGTAATACTGAGCCTAGATGATCAAGGTAGTGATATCAAAGTATTTCTGCTAACGATTCTAATTTCCTAACCAATACACAACTAAGATAAAGTGTCATACGTAAACGTTTCAAACATTTCTCAGTTTGACACTTTAATCATAAAAGGAATATTAGCGCCATTACTACCGATTTTTTTTCTCTACAACTTGTTATTGAATCGTCTACGTTATATTTTGATTTTGTTGTGATTTCGGGGAGGCGAAGCACTCGCGGTACATAACGTTTGTACAATATAGCTGGATATAAACATTTAGATAAAATACTCGAGGAAGAGAAGCTATTATTTATATAAGAAGAGCTTCCACGTAATAAAATTAATAAGATTTACTTATCACCAAGCACAGGTGACTAAAACCTGGAAGTCCAATCAAATAGTACCCGCTATGTTTGTTGATAAAAAAAAAAATATATATATATATATACATATATATATATAGTCTGTCTTGCAGACCCGTCGATTTAGCTTTGAGAAGAAAAAGTCTATTTGCGTCGATTTGTTAATATCTATTACTCGCCCCGGTGGACTCAATGAAGCGAAATAGCCCAACCACCAGGGGAAGCTCAAAAGACAGCGACGAACACGGTGCTTCCGCTAGCTTACCCGTATGCGTACGGAGGGCGAAGGATCAAGGAATGGATGCGAACTTCGGGTGCGCATTAGAGAAAGCCTCACTGCAGATGAGCGTTTAAAAAAAGCGTCTCCGCTAGGAAGGGGACAGCAAATCGTTTCGAGACGTCTCCTGCTGCTGGTCAGCAACCTTCCCTGGACGGTACGATAACCCACTCCTTTCATACGATTGCGTCACAATTCTCGGACCTCAAGAAAGAAAGAAAGGGAATAAAAACTACGCCCCAGCAATGGGGCAGTGGTCAGCAGGATGAGTGTTTTGGAGTTGGTGATGAAGGGAGAGCCGGGAGGCGAACACAGGCCGGAGATGGGATTTGTCATGCGGGTCGACTTTGCGCATCTCCAAGACTAACCGCAAAAGCCGGCGTCTTTGATGAGGTACGCACTGGAGACGACGGTCATTGGGGAGGAGCGCGGCTGACCCAACTCTAGGGGCTGTGTCCTGCCAATGCTGCTGCCAGTTCCGAGTCATCTAGCAGTGACAACAGTGACAGTGAAAACGAGTATGAAAGAAGGGCCACTGCCATACTTTGTCGTCATTGTGGTTATTGTCGTTGCAGCTGAAATGGGGGAATGGTCGTTGTCATAGTAGGGGTCGTAAACCAGAATAGCCGAAGGGGAAACTGGGGAAGTTCAGTCACGAAGGTCGCTGCTGCTACTGAAGCGGCTGCCTCCATCTCGTCACGGCCATTGCGAAAAGCGACCACTTTGAGGGAATCAGTTCAGTGTCCACTTCTGGCATACTGCTGCTTGCCGTTGTCCACATGAACATCGAACGAAGGACGAAACGGTTACAATAGAGAGCGGCAGAGGGGGATGAGGGGAGACAGATAGGAAGAGGGCGAAAGAGATAGAGAGAAAGAGCGCGAGGGCGATGAATAGAGAGAGAGCAAAGAGAAAGCAAGGGAACGAAGGTCTGGTTTGGCTGGAGACACTGAAACTGCGCAAAAAGCCCTTCACCGAAACATCGTGGCTTACTTTAGCTTGGTGCGTCCAAGGCGGCGGGGCAAGGCTGGCGAACTGACACACGGGCATGCGGACGGGGGCAAGCAGACATCCCGCGTCCACGCTTCCGCTCTTCTGTCGGACCCCTCTGCCAGCGTTAGCTGCTGTCGCTCTCGGCGGCCTCCGTAGCGTCGTAACTAACACCAACCGCCGTCACAGTCGCTGCAGTAATTGACGATCACGACAACAACGTCGGCGTGTGTGACAGCGTGCACAGGAAATTGGTCAATTTTTATCGTTTCGCCATCCAGCATCAACACGTTCCCAAAACTGTAGCGACGTCTGACCGCCTCGCCATCATCTGCCACGTTATGTCCGATGGCTGGTCATCGGGCGTTGTTACATTGGCCATCACTACTACATGGCTTTTCTAAAGCTTTCCCCGACGACAGCTAAATTCTTCCTTTCTTCTCCTTCTTCTCCTCCTTCGCTTCTACTTTTCTGCTTCTTCGTGAACCGCTCTAACCAACCGCTTGAGAAAGACGAGCGGTCAGAGCGTCGTTTTCGCGTTTCAAAAAAGCTAAAACCGTCCCAAAGGTTCCGGCCGGTTAGCGTGGATCAGCTAACAAGACAGGTCGAGCCCGGTGGTGGCGTGATGCATTCGCGTGCGCCTTGCGACCGGAGGAGGAGACACATAGGTGCACGGGTTCGATTCCCTTCGTCGTACATTCGTATTTACGGGGTCCATCTTACGAAGCGACGCAAAAGCGACTCCGTGAACGCTAAACGTTGGCTAAGGGTCAGCTGTGGGAAGAAAGGAGAGCTAAAAGGATCGAGCAAAAACCTGACAACTTCCAACCTAACAACAAGGTTGGGCAGCCGGCGCCTATTACCGTCCACAGCTAGCCGCCCCTCGGTAACTGATGCTGGCTCTCTGTAACCAAGCAGGTAAGAGCTATGGACTCTTGTTTAAGTCACAACTCTCTTATAAAGATTTTCCTATCAAAGGGACAAGCAAGTCAAGTCGGTTAATCACTAAAAAGTTAACCCTTAACGTAGGTTACATAATTAAATGTACCGTACATTCATGCAGGTCAATGTATTTACTATTTAATCAAACACCTGAAGGTCTGTTGCCCTGTTTTTTCTGCTGCTGGATAACCAAAATGCGCATGCTACATCGTTTGCGGATGGTTATTACAATGTCGAATGTTCGAGCTGGTAAGTGCCGCGGATCAGCCTCTGCGTAATCCCAACCTAATTGGCTACTATTTCGGTTTCTTAAACACTTTCTTACTTGCCATGTTTCCAATATTTAGTTCGTTGGTGCATATACGCCAATATATCCTCGCTGGGATTTTTATGTAAAATCAATGGAAAGAAATATCACGCAGGTTTTTATGCTTGCCCATTTTGCTGAACTTAGACCTCAATTTACGGATCGCCACAAAAATGTGATCGTGGTCTATACTCACTGGTATAGGAAGGCAGTGGCAAGAAGATTTTTGAAATGTGCTTTTTTCACTTGTCCATTGAAAACAACACAGGTAATAGGGAAACAATGGCTCTAGAAGTGATCATGAAATTGTATGAATTATGTATTGATATAATTACGATAACAATGACGAAGGCCACAACGACAACGAATGTACAATCTCAGCTTGCACATTAATTACTTTTTTTTCGTACAGCTAAGTTAGTCAATTCTGTGCGTTCAGCGTAAAATGCTGCTACACAAAAGCACATATCTCATAGATTCGAGGAAAGAGCCGTCTTTCAATTTGGAAGCTATTGCGTGCATATTTGTGTAGAATGAGAGTATTACGATTGTAAGTTATGTATGATCTAAATGTCAATAATAGAATAGAGCCGCATATTTTGCTGCACGCTACCGAAGTGGTGTCGTAGGATCGTAGGTACTACTTTCATGGCTTTCTGACGTGCTCGATCGCAGCTTGTTCGCTTCCAGGTTCTGAGTTCTGCTTCTTGTGTTTGAAAATGTTAGGAGTGCATATGCAACGCATTATGACAACAACTTGACACACTGAGGTAGCGCGCGTTTATTGTGTACCCGCATAAAAACATGCAACCTTACCGAATAAAGTCGGTGATCTTTGCAAAAAAGCCGAAAGTGGGAAATGAAACCCATTACAGCTTGAAATAAATAGCGTGCAACAAAATAAACTTGAAACAAATAGCAAACAAAATCCGTTCGGAACAATTACCGTCGAAACACAACGATCGGGCCACCGCGCCCAATTTTTCAGAATCGTGCGACACAGAGAAGACGTGCCTATTGGAGGTTGAATAAGGCACTATTTTTGAGGTTTCTAGCAAACGAATTCAAGGGTATATTTGCGGTCAGGCGGGAGCGACGTTATGCTGTCTTGGTGAGAGACTTGCTCACCATTTCGTCTGTATGAAGGCTTCAGGTACAGCATCCTTCAAAGGAGGTGAAGGAGCACAATTTTGCACGGCATGTTAAGCCCAGATTCGTTAGATGCTCATTCTCGCTAGAACATACGCTCATAGGCCGTGAATTTCAGTTGTTAGAAAAGGGCACACCATAGCCGTCAAAAGTGGCAACGCTCTCGTCATATACAGGGTAATAACGCTCTTTGGAATCGATTAGAGAAGTAGTATTTAAAACATTTATTGTACCTACCACAATCTGTATTTCTGATCATAGTAATAAATATCACGTATTTAGATCATAAGCTGAATATAAATCTCTCGCTAGATTATTCTCATCCAAGCCAAACACGTAATCTTCAACTGCAAATCTAGAATATGAATATCTCGGATGGAGACATGAATCAATTGCATGTATAACAATCCATGCTTGTTTTAAGGTATGCTAACAGCTACATATCCTCTTTAGCTTATTCTCCATGCGAATATATTACCAATGGCAGCTTTTGCGCTATCCGTTTCGAGAGAATATTGTGTCGCTGTCGTTTTCTTGGTAACTGTGTTGCGTGTACGACAAGAAGGGAGTAGTCATTCATTTATTTGACATCTAGCGCAGCCTCGATTCTCGTGTATGAATTTTATTTAAAGACGCTCGTGCGCTGCGCAGACATGCCCGGTAGCCCTGTAAACGGTGGCAGTGTAACACATACGTGCTATACAGCGTCGCCTGCCGAGACGTACAACGAACGGTCACAGATATAAATGAGCAAAAGCAATGTTCGACAGTCCACCTTGAAACGTACTCGCATAGACAACCCAGATGTCCTGCTTTGTACTGCTTTCGAGCAGTCGACGTTGGTCCATGCGTTCGTTCAACCACACTTCAGTCAAAGTGGCAAACCGCTGTAACTGGTAGCCATCGGCAAACTTCACGCCGTACGTATCGCACAGCCATGCTTCCTATTAGATTCCATTGGATAGATGGAGGGTGGCTTAGCTATCCTCTCGAAGAATTCAGACGTCTTTTATTTAGATTTGCCAAGTATGTCTTCCTTCTGATCTGATGGTCATCTTTGCGGGGCGGGCACGATACATGCTGTAGCCTATGTTCGAGCAAAAGAGCGCTGTGTAGTTTCTCTGAAACGCTGCACCTCTGAAGGGCAGCGGCACACATTTAGTCGCCGTAAAGTCGGCCTTTATCTGAACCATGAGGCTGATAAAGCGGCGAAAGCATAAAGCAAAACGCCACATAGATGATGTGCTGTGCTGTAAGAATAAGTCTATGGCACACGGCTCTTCGCGACTAACAAGACTGCAGTCTAGCAGCTTTGTAAGTACAGCTTTGACAATGTCAAACAGTCGTCAGTCGTTCAAAGTCCCCGTACCAAACTTGACTTGCAAGAAAATCTCAAATGACCAGACGATTGACATCAGTGACTACTCTAACAAACGATCGCGCCTATTATTTTTATGATGTCTCGTATGCACTATTGTGGTGTCTCGTCTTTGCAGAACAGACATTGGCAAAATAATAATGTTTCTTTGTTGAGTGCGCACATCTCGTGTCACTTGTCTTTGCCATATACAACGTTGCCTTTCCTTGTTAACAAAGACCCTTAATTCTTGATTTCGTTTAGAACTTGTATAGCCTTCCGCTTTTTTCTCGGTTAAGTCGAGCTTCGAGGCTGGAATTTGGAAGACACGGACAGGTTAAGTGTAAGTGCATTGTCCAATAGCGGGGTACGTTTAGCCTCCACTGCAACGATATTGCCCTGCAAACGGTTAAGCGTCTCGATATTGTCTCCGCTTTCGAGATATTGTCTTGTAAACGGCCCGTCACGCCCGTTCAGAGCGGTTAGCGTAAATGTTATCTTCGACGGCGAGTTTTCCAATGCCGGGGCTCTTTAGTGGATCGTGAAACAGCCTAAGCACGGCTACAAGCGTATCAACTCTGTTTTGCTAGTAGCAGCACCTGGGCGGTCGTCTGTTCGTTTGTGTATTATGCACGCCATAAGCGATAGTGCGACCTTTCGCCAGCAAACTCATCGAGGGCAACGCCATCGGAAACGGGTGGTGAGGGAGCAGCTATTTTTCTGTGACTTTCAGAGATTTTTCGTGCGAATGTCGGCTCGATGCACCGTACACAGTTTGAAGTCGAATTCGTTAGAATCAGAACTGACCTAGAAAGTAGCATCCAGTTGCTACACCTGTTAGGTTCTTTATCGCCTGTGCCGGCAGCGGCCAATCTACGAGCAACACTGCTGGAAAGCCTGCGCCTTGCCTAAGCGATAAACCGACTAGCGCGTTTCGAATGTTTAGCGCTAGCACTTCTCACTTTTTTATATTGACCGATGTCAGTCTCTGTCGTCGACTTTTTTTTTTTCAACTAGAATAGTTAAAATATGTTAATCGAGAGATTTGATCTCAACTGACTTCCTTCCCGCGACTTAGCGAATAGCTTGTTCCAACGGTTTGAGATTGATGCTGGACTCTACACTGCAAGCACCACGGGTACAGTGCATCGATACAGGCTTAATTAAGCTCGTGAAATTGCTACGTGCAGTTTAGAAGGAATGACACCTGGTGACAATGGCGATTCGTTGGCGGACAAGTATAAAGTGTATTTTTTCGTTTTCTCATTAAGCACAGTTGCGCTTCTCGTGTTCAGGCTCAATTTATCGGTCTGCGAATACTTTAGGTAGCGCTTGAAACGTTGACAAGCCATTCCAGTAACGCGTGGCTAGATACCAACAGCAAACATATACAGAAGCTAACAACGGCATTATTTGACAGAATCAAATCATCACGCCTCGACTATTGATACACACATACATACTTTCGTAAACTATACTTAATTTCAGACCACTGATTACATTGCCCGTAATTGTAATTTACATAATTTCGTTGCATATGCAGTACAACTTATTAGGCAATCGTGCCACCGAATATATATACATCACAACCTCATAAACAGAATACTATGGTCCTTTGTTGCTGCTTCATATATGCATACATTCGTTAAAGTAAAAAAATACACCATATAAATTGTGTGTATTTTTTAACTGCATGCTTTTATAAAGCAGCGAAAAAATGACCATCGTATTATCTTTATGAACTTGTGATATATATATATATATATATATATATATATATATGTAGAGGTATGGAGGATTATATGATGGTAACGCGGCATTGTTATCAAAGAGAATGACAGTGCCAAATAATTATAATATCCCAGTATTCCTGTTTTCGCCTTCGCAGATGAGGTGCGCCAAACAGAATGTAGATTGTGTCTTTCAAAGCGTTGGCTACGTAATGCCAAAACGGCACAACAGCAGTCGTGTCACGGTTTTAGAATCGCATTAGTGGCTGCGGTGAAGATATGTACAACAACAACAATAAGCTTCCCCAGGCGAATAACGACACCTTCCTCCCAAAGCATCACAGCGGATACCCCCGGGAAACTGAGCGGTCAGGCGCACATCCGGTGCTTCTCCAGTCGGCTTTACTATAGCTGATTTTGGGCGACTTCGCCCAACCTCTCAACGTGACCCCGTTCTGCCTCTGCTATTATTAATATAACTGTCGCCGGTAACGTTCGGACCATTTTGCTCTGGCCACCTTGCCTCTCCTATCCGGGCTGGCCTGTCGTCCTTTGGAAAGTTGTGAATAGAGTCTAATCAGAACACAGCGTCCGTGTTGGACAACGACCGGTGCAGTGTTGTTATCCACATTCCATAGAGACACAGCCTTAGTTTGTCAACTTGGTTTGAGCAACTTCCTTTCAAGGAACAGAGAGCGCCGCAGAAAGAACCTAGGCACAGCAAGAGCCACCAAAGCAGCAGTGAAATAGCCATACCGAGACAGTACATTTTGCACTTGGCACCTCTATATATATATATATATATATATATATATATATATATGATATATATATATTATATATATATATATGTATATATATATATATATATATAGCGATTTTATATCAACGATGAATTTTGTTGTTTGACGTAATGTGTACATGTATTTGGTACTTGCTCTTAAGACATATTGTTTATTTCGTAATAACTTTGAATTTCAAGGCGGTACATAATTACAATACAATCGTCATTATATACAATTTGAACACTCCAGCGACCGTCCCCCTGGGCAAGAAAATGCAAAGACCGTCGATGCGTCTGGCAGCTCGCCGCGTGGTATTTTGCGCATATCTGCGAGCAGAACCGGCAACGACATTGATCGCCAACTTGGTGAAATTCTTGAGTCGAACACACCAAGTGATGATAGCCATGTACAATGTACCTTGTGTACAGGTGCCGACTAGTGCATGCCATTCTATCCCAAAGCTCCCTGGCGAGGTACACATCTAATTGCGCTACCTTAGCCGAGGCCTCGCTCACTTTTCCTTGCTACTCTAACAAAAATTGCTGAAGTGGTTTTGTAATAGGTGACTTAAGCCTTAATCTGATTGTTTCTACTGCCGGTCCGCAACCCGCTAGCAAGTACACAACTTGTATACGAGCTCTTACTGGTCTACAAAACATATAACACAAAACTGTGTTATTTGTTTTTTGAATAATTTAATTTTGTATCATCCATTAGGGCTTGGAGAAATGGAAAAACCAGGAGACAAAAATCGGCCGTTTCGACACCTGCTTTTCGTCGTTTTTCATCAAGGCCAAAAAGCTGCCGAAGCCGCTTGGCACATTTGCTACGTGTACAGAGCACGTGTCTTAGGCGAGTCTGCAGCACGGAAATGCTGTGCAATGTTAAAAAAAGGCGATTCTAGCCTGGACGATATGCCTTGCTGCGGAAGACCTTCTGAATTGGACGAAGAATGTTTCCAGACGCTTTTGAAGGAGGACGGTCGCCGAACAACATGTGAACTAGCCAAAAAATTGAATTTAGTGCGATCACAATTTCTGACCACGTTCAATCAATTGGTGTTACTCAAAAAGGGTGCCTCACGAGCTTACCGAAGAAAACAACGGAGAAAAACGCCTTTAGATTGCGGCCCAACATCTCGCCCGCCACCGAGCAACACGCGGATACCAGCAACGTCTTCTGTACCGAAGCGCCACGGAAGATGAGAACTGATGCTTATACGGTAATATGAAGCAAAAAAAGGAGTGGGTGGCTCCAGGAGATACGCCGAAGCCAAGAATCAAGCAGGTTCTCTACACAAAGAAGGCTATGATCTGTGTTTGGTTTGACTGGGAAGGTATGATGCATTGGTCACGGTCAACAACGAGGTCACATTGTCCAACTGCATCGCGTAAATGAGGCTATTCGACTGAAAAGACCCGATCGACAAGACCAAACCCCCCGATCACAACAACCAAGGCCCCATGTTGCACAAGTCGTCAAGACCGCACTCGAAGAACTCGAACGGGAGGTTATTCAGCATCCACAGAATCTTGCGCCAACTGATTATTACATTTTTGCTCCATGTCAAAGCATATAAGGGGAGTTACCTTTAACGACGAAGTGGATCTCAAAAACTGGCTCAACAACTTCTTTGACACCAATTCGGACAATTTCTGACGGAACGAAATCAATGAATTGGTCGAGATGTTGGATGAGGTCGTAAACAGGAACGACAAATACATGATTGATTAATTTACTGTTCTAATTATTATTTTTGCTCAGAGAAGACGTTTTGAGAAAACGCTACAAACGTATTGCACAACCTAATATAAATATATATATATATATATATATATATATATATATATTCCAGAAATATTTAAAAATTGACATACGGTGTTGAAAAGCTCGTTAAAGTAAATATTTTTCCTTAGGAACATGGTCTCTGAAATGTATTGTCTTGGAATGAGGGTGATATTACTAAAATCTATAACACTAGTGTTGTTGCCCGACATAAGAGCACACAATTTGCGATTGCAAGACAACCATTCCCCTATACTGGAACTAAGCACATCGTCGTATTTGCAAGAAAAATCAGCTTTTTCTAAAGAACACATAACGCTGACCAGCAAATGCGCATTACATGACAATTATTTTTGTATTTAATCTATGACATGCGAGCTGTGATGGCAGAGCAATTAAATGTTTTTGACGGGCATGTCGAGATTGAGTGCATGCGCAAATGACCTACTCAGAAAAATCACTCGTCAGGGCTCTAGAGGAACGCACCGCTAGGTAGTTTATGCATGCACTCAATCTCGATATGCCAGCCAAAAAATCTTAATTACTCGGCAATCAAGGCTCGCATTGCCATACTTTTGATACCGAAAGAGTCGTCATGGCGCATTTGCCTGTTTTTTTCCTGCATTTGTGTGCTAGCTAGCACTGCGGATGGTCGTATAATTATGATTTTGAAGTATTGCGCGTAAAAGCTAATAAAATAATTTATTTTTTTGCGAAAATCTCTTTTAATTGTCGCCCATGTCGCATCTTCTGGCCGGCGTTGTATGTTCTTCAAAGGAAGCAGAATTCACAAACATGACGATGTGCTTAGTATCAGTGTAGAAGGACTGGTTGTGTTGCAATCGCACACTTTGTGCTCCTATGTCGATATGATTTGATAATTCAACGTGAGAAGAGATGCTATTGTTGATAGGCAGTATCTTACAGTTCCCGAAGTTCACATAGTTGTACCGTGGACACCACTGCCTTTGCTAGTACTTGCTCAACGTGCCCGTTTAAAGGAAGAAAGTGTGAGATCAATACTACATCCACCTAGGCGATGCTGTTGCACACAAACTTCCTCGACTAATGCCGAAAATATTCGTCCTTGTTGTATTTACATTTGAACTATTATCAGCGCCATATTTAGTTGTCGTATCCAGAGAAAACTGTATGTCCTCTCATGAGCTCGCAAGTATGACCAAATCGTCTTCATATAGCACGTGTTCTGCTTTTACCTTGCAAACAATCTTCTGTTTTTTGTTATATACGCCATAATAATCAAATGGTCGTACAGAATCACCTTATGCCAAGCCTTTTGTCTATTTGATTGAGTCGTTAATATAGTGAGCTCCGTTCGTCTGGTGTTTTCTGTCGCTGGCAGTCGTTGTAAAGTTTTGCTAAAACTAACTATACACATATGGTCTATGTTTGTCTACTAACGAATGGATAGTTCGTTAAATAAAAATAGATGTCACGTCTTGAGTAATGTGTCTAGCGAAAGAGACGTGAAGGCACCATACTTTTTCAAAGCGCGGGGCAACGCGATCTCAATTTTGGGATCGCTTGCCGAATGGTGCAGACCAGGGCCGAAAGCTAACACGTTCACTTACACAGGATTGTAACTTTTTCAAAACGGGCAAACAAAGGAACATGACACAAAATGACACAGGAAGTCTAAAAAACACGACACGACAACACGAACTCGCTTATTGCTTTCATTCAGGAGGGGTTTGCAAATCTTGATACGCAGGTTTTGCATGATACCTGTCAGCGATTTTTAGATCTAAATAATGCGATGATTTACCTAAACGGTGGTTACATTGAATAAATAGATCCGCTATAAATGTTTCTACCAATACGTGTAAAAAGCTGCATTTGAATATGTGCTTTCATTTGATGTGCGGCGTGTAAAGCGAGCGGCACCTGTTATTCCCAATTTAACAACCATAGATAAAATATTTAGCCAACCAAGTACCATGCAGTGGAATGCACAATCCTGGATCAAAAATCGTTGCACTACCTCTCTCGTCGGAAGCGTGTAGAAGGTAGAGCATTTTAAGGAAACCTTTATGGACTGTATATAATGCTAAATTTGAGTAAAATAAACATACACTTAACAAACGCTGCAAGGCATTTTGGCATCTTCTCCGTCGACTAGGTGGCATGTAGGTGGCATTTTAATTGTACATTCTCAACCAATCCATCGAACTTCTAGCATCTAGATGAACCCATACCGCAGCGTCGGCTGTGTGATGGCGTCTATCGTGATGAAACCACATCCTCTTCTTTTTTTGTGAAGAGGAGTACTGGAAAATGCGGTTTGCACACACGGACACCACTGCAGGAAATTCGTCTGCAAGTATGGTCCAATACTGTGGGACTCCAACTCACTAAAAACCAGTCATCTCCTCATCCTCCCACTCGAACGGGAATTGCATGTGCAAATGCTTTAAACGATTGGGGCAGGTGTGAGTCTACTCGTGGCTAGCTTCTTCCTCGGAGACCTGAGAAGGCGCGCATAATGATGAGACTGGCGCCTGGAGCACCCTCCTCCAGGCCGTTGCACTCCTTCTGCCACAGGGCAATGCTCCCTTGACGCTTGTTGTGAAGGTTCTTCCTACCTTCGGCGGCGCTCTTCCGCCTCGAGATCCCAGGAAACCGTTTCGGCGAGTGGAAGCGCCGCCGCTGTGCTCACCGTTGGGTACGTTATGATCACCCTGAGGACTCCAGCTCGTTAAGCCCGGCGCAGGCGACTTTCGTTCGTTGCGGTTGCTAAAGTATTAGCGTGCCAGACCGGAGGCCCGTATAAGGCTACTGACTTTATTATCCTCTTTGCTTAAGTGACTCTCGTGCTGTTCTGCAATCGGCTGTCGACGATATTGCTCGATGGTGTTCTGAAAAGAACATTATTGTCTCAGCCTACAAATGCGTACTGCTGCATATGCCCATGCAAACATACTGACACGTGATGCACTTGACTTCGACCATAAAATTAACGACTGCATTTTACCGATTCTTTCTCATCTCTCACGGGACCTAGGCATATATGATACGCCTGATCTTGATTTTAGCCTCCAGATTACCAAGCTTATCGAACCATCGTTGCGCATTATAAATACCGTCTGCCGTTGCTTCATTCTAAAGACTTCTCATGTGTGCATTCACCTTTATAGATATCTTGTTTTTCCCAAACTCACGTACTGCTCTCCTGTCCAAATCTGACCCAATAGACAGAAAGTTGCTGCCCTCGTGCGTGTTATTTGATGTGGTTCCTAGTATTGACTCAGTTTTCACGCAAAGCAATGACCCACAATACATACATATATGACCATGATAATTGTAGCACACGTCCTTTTGTGTAATTATAAAGATGATTGTATGTTATGTTATTTTAAACACTTTTCCAGGTGCGTTGTTGAGGAATGCGTAAGAGACAGGTGTAGAGCTATCGACGAGCAACGTATGGCAAAGAGCTGATTTGCAAAACATCCCATCCACATTTACACACTGCACAAAAACATCAAACGAATGCAGTGGTACCTGCATATGACTAACAAAGAAAGTTGCTATAACAACAAGTGTTGTTACAAGAATTATAACAACAGTGAACAAGAGAGAGAATGGAATAGCCCTATCAGGTTTGTCTTACAATGAACGTGAATTTGTTGTTGACTTTCTTGGTTTAATTTTTTTTGCTTTACGTAGCGATCTTGAAAGACACCTTCACACTAGACCAACGGACTCAAGATTGGCTGTTGCTGCAGGCTCTCATTCTAACCGCTTGCATTCCCGCTTACATCGACGGCTGTACACGCTTTGCTAATATCAAGATGGCAGAAGCTTCTCAATGGCCCTAGTCGCACTACGGACGTTCGACCGTCAACCTGGATGAGAGACTGGCTACCGGCCCTTTGATCCCAGAGTCTTCCGATCTGGCACGGAAAGTCAATAATGTATATAATATAAATAATAATAGTATACGACGATCTATCCATGTGGCGAACATGCAAAAACAAGCCATATATCTATATATATATATATATATATATATATATATATATATAGAGAGAGAGAGAGAGAGAGTAGAGAGAGAGATATTGCATTTCTACGAAGTTTCCTGCTAGTTCGGCAGAAAATCCTAACACGGGGAGGACTACCAGGTATAAACGACTATTGGCGAGACAGGAGGGAAAGTAGGTGCCTGATGGTCGCCGTCATCCTGGCACATCTATCCCCCCCCCCCCCCCATCCCCCGGTAAGGAAGAGAAAGGCGAAAATCGAAAGCGAAAGAGATCAGAAGAACAGGGCTGTCCATCTTCGTCACGTCTTCGGTGGCTGGCTGCGACGACACCATCTATAATACGCGCAGTGGCGGTTGGTGGTGAGAGAGAGAGAGAGAGAGAGGGGGGGAAACTCCAGCAACCGCTGCCATCTGCTTCAAGACGAGATCAAGTGATGAGCGCGCAGTGGAAAACCTGGTGGAAGGGCTCTGGAAAAATCACTCAAGCCAGCGCTCACCCTGGCAGCGGCAACAGCAGCAGCAGCAGAACCAACTGCAACACGGTCTATCGAGCGGTCAAGCCGGGCGCTGAGAAGCAGTCTCACTACAGACAAAAAGGAAGCCGAAGAGAGCAATGCAAACCGGGCAGCGCTAACGCAAAAAGACTCAACAACAACAACGAAAGATCGATGGAGATGTTTAGCTAATAATAAATTGCATTTTAAGTAGCATCGCATCTGCGAACGCAACGCCGCTACAATGCTATCAGACTTGGGCCTGTCTCGGAGCGAAAAGCTAGAATAGAACATTAAATCTGCAATCCTCCTGAGAAACTGGCCTAGCGAGGAACAGCTCTTACGCATATATATATATATATATATATATATCGTCGTGGTGTGTCATACATTTAACTGAGCGAACGGCAACCACCATATTATAGTTTGTTGACCCATTCTAGTCACAGGAATCAGTTGTCAACTGGTTTGACTCGACTCTCAACGCATGACTGAGAAATCGGAAGGTGGTCATGCTGACGCGAAAATTTGAATCTTACCAAAGACGACTTGCTGGTGAAAGTCAGGCCCGGTGGCGTGGTAGATTAAGTATGCGCCTCGCAACCGGTGGAGACACATAGGTGCGCGGGTTCGAGCCCCACCGTTGCACATGTGTATTTATGGGGGTCCATCTATAAAGCAATGCGAAAATCAGTTCCGTAGACGTTAAATCTTGGCTGAGGGTCAGCCCGAAAACTTTACTTTGATCAAGGTGGAAACAGAATGACACATTTTAAATCATTATTTTCTGTCCTAGCACAGCAACGTGATCACTCACAACGGCAATTCTATAAAAAAAACTTTTAATTCAAACGACCGGCAATTAAGCGCAGCCGAATCAACTATGTTCAACGCGTGAGACCGGTTACGCTTGCACTGGGAATACAGTGCATTGGGTACATATTGAGGAAAGACTTCAGAATGAGCTTTCTAGCGCAAGATGAACTGGGCTAAAAACCGGGTAAAATCTATATCGTTGCAGTGCTGGTAGACCTAACGGCAACACAGGTCCTTTTTGGAGAAGTCTCAGTAAAAAAAAGACAAACATCTATGCTAAATATTCGAAGTAAATCTAGATCGCAGACCATGCTTTTTGTGTTACTTGTAAATTGAGCCCCATCAAATCTCTAGTAAACGATGAACAACCTGGTAATCTGGCGTCTTTTCTACGCTCTTCCTCTATAGACTATTGCCTTCTTGCCTTGTCTTCAACTTGGGTCTACCAATTGTATGAATTTGCTGTTTTCCTCGATTGCTGTTCTCGTATATTCGTCGCCAAATCTTGGCATTTCTGCAAGCTGCTAAACAGAAATTTGTCTTGCGTCCGCAATTGCCGCATCAACCAGTATTTTAGTTCCTCAAATTTTCATTGCTGCCTTTTAATCTGCCGAAATGAAGTCGCCCAATTGCTCTAACTCTTCCAGTGTACTGCTTGGATTGCTGTGGCGGGACTAAAATTAGCCGTAGCCATTTACCTCCATCCAGGTGAACACCTTTTCCGCTTTATACTTCGTAAAATGCGTTTCTTCTACCTGCAATCTCTTTCAGCAAGCTGTGATCAATCCGACTGTGATTACAATTTATTTGTTTTATTTATAAATCGCTCGTGATTACCACTAAATATTTTATTTTATGGTTGCTCTGACGATAGTCCTGGGTCCTTCCGCTTTCTCTATACTTCGTTTTCTTCTACCTTGGGCAATACTTTTGGAAATTTTGTTTCCTGTGTTGCTGCTTTTCTTTTCTCGGTTTAATCGCATTGTCTCATCGCTTCTACTGTCACAATTCTTTGGAGAAGCTGAGTCGTAAGTGACTTTGCACGAAACGTTTCGCGTGTGGATCAGTCGTAATCGGCCTCACTGAGACTTGAGGGATGGTTCGATATTGAAAGATACGATATTTATCTCCGACAAGCCATAAAGCCCCCACCTGGCGGGCTTGCCCGTGGCTTATCCCTACTGTTGGGGCCACGCATAAAAAAAACTAAGAAAACTATTATTGGCAGAAGATAACGCTATTGTTCTCACGTCTATCAACGTCGTCATCATGTACGCGTACAGTGCTAGCATTAGCACTACTATTGATGACCTTCTAGCGAACCTTTTTTTTAATACATCAGTAGCACCGGTCGCAAGTAACCTCAAGGCCTGCAGGCTAGATACAGCCGCGGCTGCCTCTTTGTACATTCGGCGCCAAGCTCCGCGGAGCTATGGCTTGTGAATATGCATAGCATGACGGCCTTTAATGCTTTACTCTCATAGAGAAGATGCAGAAGTAGACATAGAAAACAATGCAACATAATTAGCAACTGGTATATTTACCTAAAATGGGCCCAGAAATGCTATGCCCTTGCCCTGACTACTAACGGATTGTTGCATTGGTGAACTGAAAATCATGTAGCTATCACTGTAGCAAGAGGAGCAGAGTTGCACAGCGTTTCGCAATGCACTAACGATCTCGCTTGTTCTGCCAAAGTTGTCAGATGATATTTGCTTATCTTTGTCTCGTTCAAAGCCCGCTCATGCACCGCTGACCCAATACCCGATATACCCGCTACAATGACGTTCATAGGTACGTTAAAACATCTTGCTGCTATTAAAGCGAACTCCGCTTTTGGGTGTCGGGGGTTCAAAACTGTAATCTTTATGCCGAAGAACAGCAAAACACTTAGGCTAGATTTTATCCGCAATTAACACTCTAAGACAGCAATATCTCCCGCATCAGGCGTATTCGTAGCGCATGCCTAACAATAGAAAGCGTTTTAAGCAAATAGTACAAAATTATTCTTAATAGTTTACTAACGGTGAGGTTACCTAGCGCTCCAGCATTCTATTTAATCCAGTTATGGCACGGTCATTATGGCACGGAATTACTAAAAAGAACTGAAGAAAAATTAGTTTTGATTGGTTTGATGCCACGCCTTCTTCGATTGTCGAAGGCAATGCTTTGACCAAAGTCGATTATTGTTAGAGATTGTTAGAGCACGTGTTTTTGACAAACTGCTGGTTCGTTGTTGTTTTTAACTTTTTATTAACGACCTATCGGGCTTCCTCAACAGACAATTCCTCCGTGAATAGTAGTAATACTACACGCCAACAATATCGCATAGGCAAATCTTTATGGATTAAGGGATATCCTTGAATAAAAAAAATACTGTAGGAAATAGAGTTTTCGCATTAACGCCAGAGACGATCTCCTTTTAAATACCTGGTACCCTGTCTAGCGGGGGCACATTCATTGAGCTTGTGCCTGGATCTGTATCTATAGATGAAACGTTTCACTAACTCTTTTAGGACACATACCCCTAAGAGAGCATACCTCTTGCAAGGTACCCGTGCTATAGTTTCCATACTTTGTCCAGCCAGGCAACTTTGTCGAATCAGATATATCATTGTTTTTAACTTTCAAATAGCACGCGTGGCTGCACGTGGACTCATCGTAACGTAATTATCTTGAATACTCTCGGATCGCGTGCTCTATGCATCACCTAAATGTGTATTATTTGCCGCCTTGTCTATGAGAATAAGCAAATTAGCAGGTTTGAACTAGCGATGGGTCTCGCCTTATCCTGGGCATAATTAGGACAATTATGCCCAGGATAAGGCGCAAATGTGATCTTGAAGCGACACGTTACGTCGTCTCGTATTCTGCATTTGCCTCTGTGACTTAGTGTAATATTGCGACATCCTTGTTACATTTGCCTGTGCTAGCGGGCTATTTTTTGTAATAGTGGTGATCAAATGAATTTCTCATGTGCACCTTTGTTTTGTCAAGAAGGGGACATCATTTACATTATATATTATATTTTACAAACCGTTACCTGGATTCATAGATAGATAAATAATTATACGTGGTCACTCACGATCTGTATTACTAAATCACCTGTGTAGCTAGTTTTATTCTCAACTGCAAGAAACAAATGTAATTTAGGCCAACATCCACCTCATTTAAATTTGATAGCATGCAAACCAATTCAAGGCCTGTACCTAATCTCATCTGACCCACAATGCCCCGAGTACACTAAATCACCTCGCTCGACAAAGCCGATATTCTCCAGAATTTTCTAGTCACAAAGCCCCGAGAATTTGCTAGTTACAGAGCCTCGAGAATTTGCTAGTTACAGAGCGCTCGCTCCTGTAGGTTGTGCACTCCAGGCAAAACGTCTACAGTTCTATACAACTGTGAGCATCGACCGACCAGGTATTATTGTTATTGGTATTGTTATTATTGCGCTGTTATTGTTGGTAGGGGGTCGCGATGCCGGCACCACACATAACTGCCATTCCGGCCGCCGGCAAGCGGGCAATTAAATGGCACGTAGTTCACGTCTATCGCAGCGTTCGCGCGTGAAGCCGCCGCACTGCACGGCGTACTGGTGCATGCATGTTTAGCAGCTACAGTTCACGTAGTATGCTGATTACGAAGGTCAGCAACGCTTTGGCTCTGACCAGACGACCAAGTCGTGCCAAGAATCGGCTGGCGCAGTACCACCTGGTCGAATTCAGCCTCTTGGAGATTAATTAGCCAGCACGGCGGTCAATGGCATTGACGGTTGAACCGTCGGCTCAGGAAGGTTGTTCACAGCGTCATCAAAGGACGGCGCCACGCTCACCGTCCTCATGGTGCGCGTTTCCTTCGCCGAGCGACGGAGCGAGCGAACGCAGCCGCCGACGACTAGCGGCTAACTAAGCGGCCCGGCCGCGACGCTCTCGATCTGCGGGAACTCAAGGAAAAGATGTACAGCTATTGGAAAATCTATCGGCAAATTTGGCCGCCCACGCTGCCGACGCAACGCAGGGCACGCAGGGGTACTCACCCACATACGCAGCGGTGCCTTCATGCGTTCACACGGCGGGCGCGTATTGGCGGAAACGAACTGCAATTGACTGACTGACGGACTGAATGAATGTAGCGCCGAAGGAACGAACGTATAGGTACAGCTAGACGGCGCTCCTGTCGCTGCTGCTGCAAACAATTAGCAGTGCCTAGCGTGAAATATGCGGGAACCTAATCCGACAGTAATCGTCGGCCGCGTTCACCACCGAAGCAGCCGAACCAATCTTCCCCAGGAGGGAATTTGTAAGTAGAGGCTCACGGCTCAGAGCCGTAGAGATGATTAGCCCTGCTCAGATGCTTACGGTGATGCCTGATTCGTTCAACCTCCCTTCCTCTCTCTCTCTCTGTATGGATATATATATATATATGTATATATATATATATATATATATATGTATATATATATATATATATACAGGGTGTGACTGAACGAATTTTATAGCGATACATAAAATTGTAGAGCTCGTTAAAGCAAATATTTTTTCCAATGGAACATGTGCTCTGAGAAGTCTTGTTTCGGAGTTACAGTGAAATTACTACAATTTGTGACACTGGTGTTTTTTGCCCGACATAGGAGCACAAAATGTGCTGTTGCGAGACAACCAGTCTTCCTAGACAGAAACTAAGCACACCGTCGTGTTCGTGATAAAATTCTGCTCAATCTGAAGAATATGCAAAGCCGGTCAGATGACGCGACATGGTCGCTTAGAAGAGAATTCGCCAAAAATAAAGTTCTTTATTAGCGTTCACGCCAAATACTTTAGAATCATAACCCTACGACCACCCACGTGTTTAAAGCTAACATATACAGCAAATGCGCATTTCATGACGATCATTTTGGTACCAAACGTATGGCAATGCGAGCTGTGGTTGCGGAGTAATTACGATGTTTCGGCGGGATGTCCAGATTAAGTGCATGAAAAATGACGCGCTGCGGCTGTCGCGCGACACGTCGGCGGTAGTGAACGTCGCCACACAGTCATTTTACATGCACTTAATCTGGACCCCCGCCGAAAAATCGTAATTACTCCGCAACCACAGCTCGCATTGCCATACGTTTGGTACCAAAATGATCGTCATGAAATGCGCATTTGCTGTATATGTTAGCTTTGAACACGTGGGTGGTCGTAGGGTTATGATTCTAAAGTATTTGGCGTGAACGCTAATAAAGAACTTTATTTTTGGCGAATTCTCTTTTAAGCGACCATGTCGCGTCTTCTGACCGGCTTTGCATATTCTTCAGATTGAGCAGAATTTTATCACGAACACGACGGTGTGCTTAGTTTCTGTCTAGGAAGACAGCACATTTTGTGCTCCTATGTCGGGCAAAAACACCAGTGTCACAAATTGTAGTAATTTCACTGTAACTCCGAAACAAGACTTCTCAGAGCACATGTTCCATTGGAAAAAATATTTGCTTTAACGAGCTCTACAATTTTATGTATCGCTATAAAATTCGTTCAGTCACACCCTGTATATATGTATATATATATATATATATATGCATACATATAACGTAAACTAAAAACGCGTCTGGTATAGTCGACACGCAAACGTGCATGTGCTGCAAGGAAACGTATAGAAAACTCAAATAGTTAAATATGACATATGATTTAGTCTCCTCAAGATGGCATTATTGTTCGATAAAGAGAGCGTTAGCTGCCGTAGCAGGAGCCCACGCTGTATATTGTTCGATATATACGAACCAAAGATACATATCTGCCTTATCGCTCGCATTGTCGGTGTATCTGCATGCCACCTCATAGAGCAAACAATAAATATAATAGTCACATATAGAGGTTCAATTCATTCATTTCTAAAGAACTCCTAGTGCCAACGACAACCGTAGATTAGCAAAGCGCAAAAGATAAACTGCATATTTAATTTGATTTAAAAGCGGATAGTAAGGCGTGGTTACAATTTGCCCTGTTGGGCTGTTGCTTTAGATGTGTCCAGACCAGATCAGAGCTCTAAGCCCGCGGTTTTAAACCGACCTGAAACCGTAGTCTCCCTGTGGGTTCTAACGTAGTCAGTCGTCAGCCAATTTTCGGTGGCTTTTAGAATTGTCTCCTTTTTGCGCTATCTGTAACTAACGAGATTGCGTCGCACAAGGCGTGGTATGCGCGAACAAGCGGATGATGTGCAGCGGTTGAAAAATGTTCTTCTTCTTAACAACACTAACATGACATCATGGTGATCGTAAACACGGAACTTTGGTGTCAACGAATTCGACAAGTTGAATTTACCGTGAACGGAAACTATGACACGTACGAACGGTTTATAACATGGATTCGTCTTTGAGCAACGGGGTGGTACTGCAGGCAGTAGATAACTAATGAACCAAAACGGCAAGAAAAAAAACCAATCGGTATCTAACCATCTACCAGGTAGAAGTGTACGACAAGAACTGTGCCGTTCTGAATGTGAGCACGCTTGTTAAACGTGGATGTCTTTCAAGTGAAGTGCTGTTCCCTGTCGTTGTTTTCTACCTCATACGACCGTTGGTGTGCTCGCTGTTTGTGGCTCTACCTCGTTTATACTGTAAAATAAAGACCATTCTGTGGTTTATTCGTATGAATGGGGTTACATGGGTTTTGTAATCTTCAGTTCTCAAATGGAAAACTCCTGCAAATTGTCAATGAGCTAACTCTATAAGTGTCTCTTCATCGATGCAATTTTCCGTTATGGCGTTCGATCTTCTACACTGCTTCTACGGTCACTATTTCTAGCTGTATTTATTGTGCCTGATATTTGTCGCCGCTCCAAGGGTGACCCCCAAAACCTTTGAAGGCAAACAACCTCACGCCGTTGTTAAGAGGACCTAAACATGAACAAAATCCTTCAAACGGAGACTTCCCACAGCGAAAAACACCGACAATGTACGTGTCACTGATGACGACGACGACGACGACATAGACGATGTTGCTGCTCACAAATGGTTCAGCTTGGAGCGTCTCGATAAACTATCATGACAGAGAGACACGCCTGCAGGCCTATGATGAGCTCAAAAACACATAATCGAGGGAGAATCCAGACCTAACGTTACGCTTGGTTTCTCACACACACACACATACACTCTCGAAAGCAATGTGCTTTTGGAAACAGAAAAATGTAAAACGACGTTAAAAACGTTATTACGGGACAAAGCCCCGGCGGGACAAAGCCGTACTTGTCCCTTGAAATCATCGTCGATGCTCCCGCTGCCCTTGTGGTCTAAACCAAAGTAGATAAGCAGATAGACAGAGTGAGAGAGAGTGCCGACTGAGCCGTCTCGAGTCAATGATTAAGGCCGCAGTCTCTTTTTTCTCGCCTCTCCCTCAATGGCTGCGTCAACCTCTGATAAGCCTCTCGTACTTGAGAAATCATTTAAATGGCACCGATTGATCAGCCAGATCACACACTGATCTGACTAGATCTGACCCTGCTCCTGTTCCGCCAGCACACACATTCTGACGTGCTCTCTCTCTCGCCGTTCACTTGGCCAATTGACCGGCCCCGCGGCCCGCCCGTCGATAGATAGCCGGGGGGG
Organism: Dermanyssus gallinae; assembly: GCA_003439945.1. Classification (NCBI taxonomy): domain Eukaryota; kingdom Metazoa; phylum Arthropoda; class Arachnida; order Mesostigmata; family Dermanyssidae; genus Dermanyssus; species Dermanyssus gallinae. Next base: position 7,360 of record QVRM01001543.1, on the reverse strand, counting down.
TGCCGCTACTTATCCATGGTAGTGCTCAGGCCGAGGGTACTCAATCCGTAAGCGAATGAAAGACGATTCGGCGGACACACAAACTCGGCGGGAGCAGGCAATAAAGGTAGCCAAGTCTCTCCTTTCCTCCTCATCATGCTCCTCAGTGCCTTGTGCCTTGAGTCGCGCGCGCGCGCGCGCTTGTCGTCTCCTTACCTCCTTTAGACTGCGCAGATCAGCGTCTGCGGCCACTCTGATGACGACGAGATGCTATGGTTCTGCCGCTACAACGAGCCACCTAATACGACTCATATTAATAGACTTGTACCGCTGCGGCGACTGCTACTGTTACGACTACCGCCACCGCAATCACTGCGTCCCTACGAGGACTACGGCTCATTACGACTGCGAATGGATGGCTCTCTTTCTCGTAGAGTTTCGTCGATGGTGGATCGACCTCTGGAGCGCCCGTAGTCGCACAATGTCGTCCTAGTACCATGAACGGCGGGGCGTGCGTCTGTCACCGGCCGCTTCTCGGTCAGTCGCCGCAGAGTTGTGCAGTTTGTTCCTGATCGTTTCCTCCTGATCCTCCTCGTATAGATAGAGTGCGCTGTGTGCACGAGCGGCGGGCCGGGTCCTCCCTCCTCTGCAGGAGGGCTGGGCAGGACACCGGGCAGGGATATCTACATATATAGGGGCGAACGCAAGATCAGCTTGATTCGTAATTCGATTAGAAATCAACCATGACGTCGGCTATATGACCACGGCCAGCGACCGACGAAGCAAACAACGGAGACGAGAAAGCCAACGATCGCGACTACAACGGTCGACGGTAGACACTGCTCTGTGAGCTCTCTGCACGAAAACCTAATTGCTTCTCCTCTGAAGGCATTCATTCGAATTCTGATTCTACGTAGGCATTTTTATGTTCTTCCTCTTGGCTTTGTCTTTCTGTTTTCATCAGCATTGTCATCGTCGTCAACATAAACGAGAGAACTGCAAATCTTAGTTGTATGCTGGGCATTTGCTCACATTTTGCTCGTGCGCAAAGTAGAAACTCAAATGTTGTGTCGTTTAGCAACCTGTTTAAATCTGCATATTCTACATGTTCTGTCGTTTAAGGCACAAAAAAAGAAGACGTGTGCTCATTTTGCTTGTGCAAAGAGACTCCATAACAAAGGTACCGTTTCTAGGGCAGCTATTCTGCCATGGAATTAGGTGAACCCCTTATTAAGAGACGCTGTTCCCCACGGATAATGATTTGCAACATATTTTGCACATGCAAGTTTCGTCAAAATTTTCTCATATGGCCCCTTTGATCGTTCAAACAAAAACGAAACGCAAAGCCTAATCAAGGTCTCAACGTATGCTGTGCTAGTGATATCAATAGGGAGTATCACCTGGCCTGTAGAACATCAGACACGACGGATCCCACTGTAAATTCCATCAAAAAATTAACGCGGAAGCCAACTGTCCAATGGGCTACCACTTAATGGGATAAGTTACGTTTTTATTCCACACGATAGTTGTTTTGGAGGGAGAAGTGGCAAACCTCAAGCAGTCTGGGGCGGCCAATGAACTTAAGATGGACATGACGGAGTCTCAGAACGCAACTTTGCGGAACGTAGAACCTTCAAAAGACAGTGCAACTAGGCGGTGACGGGACCATAACCACCCTAAAGCCAGCGCCTCAGAAACTTTCTACCCCCCCCCCCCCCCCCCAAAAAGCCTCTGTTGTCTGTCAGCGAGCATCCGATATGGATTTTGACAGTGTCGTGGCGCTAACACCAATAGCCCCATAGCCATCTTCGATGGTAGGGTATCGGGCGGGGGTATCAAGAATGCATGGAGTTCGAGAACGACAAGTTCATCGCCATGGTACATTTTCTCGGCTCAAAGCTAAAAGAATCTTGACCTAAATCTGAACTTTTGTTATTCGTACCGTTATCCAGCCCCAACCACAGGGTAGAAAATGACCCTTAAGACCGCCGTCTCGGGTGCCATCTCTTCTATTTCCTCCAACCACCGTACAACGGCAATTTGTCGACAATCACTGCTACAGCTATAAAGTTGATATGGCCGAGCAAATTGGCCTGTAATCTGATCACAAAAATAATCAAACAAATTTTTGAAGTAAACCTGACGAATCCCAAAAACGACAGCAAGAAGGAAACACGACAGCATCGCAATCTGGGTGAATCTCAAGGGGATTACAAAGAGAAGAGGCTCGACAGAAGAGCACTGCTTGCAAGATTCAACATTAGCTCGCTGCCGATCAGCGAAACGCAGCACAGGTCAGCTTCTAGAGACCCGCAATTCCCAAAGAGTCCCCGCAGACCACCAGCACGAGCACGATGCAACGATCGGCAACTTCATCACGCAAGCTCATATCGCCTAGAGAGAACAGATCGCCAGAAGAAAACAGCTCAATAGCGCAAAGCAAGAGTCGGAGATATAACCACGCATGTTGCCGAAGACGGCATCATCGTCCTGCGAGAACAGCAATATATATGCACCCTTGTGCGACCCACGGAGTATAAACCTGTACTCGGTCTTGTAGCAAAACTCATCAAACGACTCATCCGTGACCCCTTTCTGCCAAATACATATACTCGTCGGCGTACCGTATTCTAATGCTAGGCTTGATCGGCTACGCTGGGATAGTGCTAAGGACTTCTACGACCACCCTGGAGTGCTTCGGCTGCTAAATGATAATAAGCCCCAACACCGTACCAACTTTTGTGAACCATGCAGGGAGCTCGGTCACCGACGTGCTCGGGTGTGGCCAGCAATATGGTTCCCCATCGAGGCGAAAACTATTCACCTCAAGAAGGAGGTCGACTACAACTTCAAATAACCACAACCAGAGTAACCTCAATCACCGCTGCGATAAACTTCAAGTCCGATTGTGATTCTGCCCTTCCCTTGTGCCCACAAAAGATCCTTATCGAGATAACTAGATGCTGAAAAGCTTCTGGAACGGAACACGACGTGTGCTGTACGCGATACGATACGGGGGACTACGCAAGTCTCCTGGTCGATGTTGTCCAGCCAAAACCAATTAGATACGATTGTCGTCCGGCTCGGCCAACCCAGAAGCCTTCCGACTACGCACGTAATTTGCATCCCGCGGCTTTTTTTTTTTTGCTGCAGTAAGCCTTAGTCAGGCTCCATCCGCCGTTTAGGAAATCGGCCTTACGGTAAAACTAACGAAAATGGTAGGCGGTAAAATTCGGCGGCCGAGCTGTGTGGCGCCGCACCTCTGTCCCTACGTCAACACACTTTGTTAGAAAGGCGAAAATGTCTTCTAGGCGAGAAAGCGAACGCCAGCATTGCTCACGTATATCTTTCCCCATATGTGCCTGGGACTTTTAAATCAACTGCAAGCAAATGTTAGCGCCTGCCTATATTATGTGTAATGGTCGAGGTCGCATCACGCAGGTCTACGAGCAGAGGACTCCTCCTCAAGCAAGCGAGTTGAATATGAAACGAACGAATGATGCGCTCTAGCCTAACACTGCTGGGACAAATGCCAGTGCATCTGCATTAAACAAAGCGACTACGATTATTTTGAACTTTTGCGTTTTCGTTAAGTATTAACTACAATGACTGGATAGCTACATCTACAGTCGACGTGGTTTGTTCTACAGTACAGTACCTTAGTTATAGTCAGCCTGGCGACCGCAAACACAACAAAGATCAACTCACCTGTAGCTAAGAAAGGGTTTATTTCTAAGTACCGTTACATACAGGCTCGGCAGGCGTATTCTGTTTACATGAACACATTGTATTGCGCTTTTACTTGGATATATTTTTTTTATTACAGGGCAAGTATGCGGTAGTTTCTTCGATTTCCGATTATACAGTGTTAATTCACTTTTGAATGTTTATTGACAATTTGCATAATTCCCCTCTCTCTCTCTCTGTATATATATGTGTGTAATATATATTATATATATATATATATTATTTTTGGCATTGCTGACATTGCGTTTAAGTGAACTTGGTTTGCCTCAAATTAGAGTTACCCTGGTCTGCACCATTCGGTAAGCGATTTCCAGCTTTAGTGACCGCGTTGTTCCCCCGAGTCGTCAATGAACGTCTCTCGCGCAAGAACTGTGCGGCTCCCTTGTCAACCTAGTTATGTAGGTTGTGTTGTTCGTGTCATCATTTTTTGGACATGCTTAAAAAAATGTACCGTGCCCAAGTGGGTCTCTTGGGCAGGGGCATTTTGGATATATAAATATATATATATATATATATATATATATAGGATTCCCTTTTGATGGTAATTGACGGCACTTATGATATGCGATATCAACGTTAATAGCACTTATCGCCTGAGATCGATCGTGCCTATGAATGCCTGTTTCAGATGCAAGATATGTAGTTGCATATATATATATATATATATATATATATATATATATATATATATGTGCTGGGTATGTGGTGTGTCTGTATGAGGTGAGCTCGATCTATGTGCCTGTAAAAAAATATTTTTACTGCATCCTAAGTAAAACTTAACGTCAAAAAGCAAGCCGATCACTGACGTTGCGTCATAGAACACGTCACAAATATCATCGATTTTCCTTCTTCGATTGGTGGCTCTCCGCTTTGGCCTTCCGTGGGCCTTGTTTTTTTTAATTAATTTTGGTCGTTGCTTTTTTTGCCTAGTTTAATTATTATCTGTTTGACTAGGTTTTATCAGGCTCATTTATGCTGTTTCGTTCATTTCACTCTAAATTAGAGACATGCCCAGTTCCTCGAGAAATGAAAGTATGCCTCGGTAGCTAGAAGCCCTTTGACTTGCAAAAAACATTCGCTCGCCGATCTGCGAGAAGATCGAGTAGACGCCAAACGGCGTTGCCAGAGTGCTTACGTCAAAGCACTGTTTTTGCGTCGAACGTGAATGACGTGCGTCCATGCACAACGGAACAACGCCGCCACCACCATCACGTGATTCCAGCCCCATAAGCCGTCATCATCCGTACGCATTTGCCGTTCGCATGCCACAGGAAGAGCGGAATTCCAGTCGTTTCGAGCGTCCATCAGCAGAGCCACCGAGCATAGACAAAGCCGGAAGAAACAACACAGAGCTTTTATGAGCCAATCACAGCAAGCTGCAGTGGTCCGTGCATGCAAAGTTTCACGTCCTCAACAAATTTCGACGCCGATGTCGACGCCAATTGCTAGTCGGCTTTGGCCGCTGGTAACTAAATGCTGCTAATTTTCCTATATTTTATCTTGAAATAAAGCAGTTTAAATATAATATATATATATATAGATATATATATATATATATATATATATATATATATATATATATAAAATATATATAATACCCGTACACACATGTCCTTCTATTCAAAACAAATGTGTGCTTTTACTCACGAGAAGAAGTTTGCTTAACGAAAGAATTGATCGACTCAAGATCTAAATCCGGTCCTCCTTAGCGTCCTGCAAAATGTTTACGTGATCAACACATGAGACGATAGACAATGTCATTAGTAAACCCCATACACTTTGACGTAATAAAAAATCAACAGCAACATTATACTACATCGAGCTCACTCGAGAAGACAATAGGTATTATGACGGGTATGACAACTGTGTTGTAACAGCTGCGGGGAAGCACTATTTATCATGTTGCAATCTTTACTTGAATTAGCCCTCTTACGATAGTTTTTTTTATAATATATACTCGTACCACTTTGAGAGTTGTTATGTTTTAATATATGACTACTACTAATTCCTTCTATTTTATCTGTTGATGACGTTGATATGCTTGCTCAACATGAGTGAATCAATACGACGAAATAAACTAAACAACCTTGGAAGCGATAACAAATTGTCGAACACTTGTCTTGTCAAAACAAATTGTCGAGACAGATCGTGTAAATAACATGTTTTCGTGGCGGATGACCAGGGTACTGGTAACTTAAAACGCTAATAGCGCAAATGCCGGGAAACTGATTGCAAACTGACTGTTGTATGTATCTAGGTAAATTTTGTAAATGTAAATAATGTCCCCCGTTTGACCAAATAAAAGTGAATTTGAATTGAATTAAATCGCGCCTATATAGCGTTAATATAGCCGATAGAAAAATTCAGCTGCATCAAGGCGCAACACTTTCTATAAAGATAACAGCCGTCATTATCGGGCTCTGGGTGTAGCAGAAACTAACTTGAAATGTATAAAGACAGCCACAGCGCCCGACTTAGTTGTCAAGTGCAGAGTAATTTTTGCTTGCTTGACTCGACTTACATGAATCATATTTACGAAGCTGTTGCTTACACGCATAACAACATTGGGGTGAAACCATGACGAAACTTTAATGTAGTGAACTGATGCTGATGAAATACTCCTTCTTAGCAATGCAACAATACTCATATACTCGTATATATATATATATATATATATATATCATGGTTCCACCCCAAGTTTGTAAGCATGCAAGCAACGTGTTTTCGTAAACGTAATTCATGTACGTCGAATTAAGCAAACAGCGATTATTCTAATCTGAAAACTATGTTGGACGCGGCCGTCGTACATTTCAAGACAGCTTTTGCTACAGTCAGCCCGATAAGAATGACAGATATATTAGCAGAAAGTGATGCGCCTTGATGCAGCTTATTTTCTTGTCGATTATATGAACGCAACATACATGCAAAAGTATTGACTTATTAAACGATTAATTGTATGAAAGTTAATAAATTTTACCACACTTAGTTCAAGGGGTTTAGAAGTCCAGTGAAATGGTTAGTGTGTTTCTAACAATTAATCTTTGCGTATATCCGGCTCTACTTACATCGCATCCAGTAAGACCGCCAAGATCGATTTCACCGGTGGTGGATGGAAGATAATTCTTAAGCGCGGCTCCATGAGTGGGCCCCATCGGGTTGGTATAAAGTACACTCTTCATGTAGTCGCTGATGGCGGTCTCCAAATGTTTATTGCTACCCATCATACACTGCAAGTAACCAGGAGGACATTGAACACGCCCTGGGTTAGAAAACTAATAATGAGAATAGTTGCAATGTAAGCATACATAATAAACCGCTTTGAGCAAATCAGAGCAGGTCGGGAAAAACCTGGAGAGATTAGCGAGCAAAAAGCTTATGCTGTCAGGTAAAATATGTCTTACAGACACTAGCTTTAAACGCTTAAAGACTTTGCTAATTAGCGCCGCAGTCATATGTTCTGCGCTACCCAGAGTTTCAACGCCAAAAAAGGGCGAATTTCCAAGGAGCCTGATGTCTAAGTCCTTGGCCGCCTCAGCTTGATGAACTGTGTTCGGCCCGGGGTTTATATATATATATCCCGCTAATATACCTCTCTCCATATATCACACAGGCCGCATCAGCGACACGCAAATCG
>QVRM01001542.1:0-412907 GCA_003439945.1 Dermanyssus gallinae | reverse complement strand
TTTAAGCATTCAGTATGGCCTCACTCTAAGTGTTGATATATATATATATATATATATATATATATACGAGGTGTGTTCAATCGTTATCGCGACTTTTGAATTTTCGCGGGTTACTTATATTCGAATTCGATTTTTTTGTGGCGTTATGTTGGTACTCATGTCTCTCACTTATTGCCGACAAGCTCGGCCATTTTGAATGTTCACTTAATTGTTGACAGCTGCTTTGCTTGCACGTGTTTTGGATCGTCTTCGATTTTTACCTATTCAAAAAAATGGATCAAAGAACCTGTATCAAATTTTGTGTGAAAAACGAAATTAAGTGCGCGGATGCATTCCGAATGTTGACTGTGGCATACGGAGAAGCTACCTTGGACCGAAGCAACGTTTATCGGTGGTACAAAATGTTCTCAGAAGGCCCGAGAAGATGTGAACGACGAAGAGCGTGCCGGACGCCCGAGCACTTCAACAACAGACGAAAAAATTAATGAAGTGGAGAAAATGGTATTGGCCAATCGTCGAATCACCGTTTAGAGAAGTTGCTGAGGACCTAAACATATCGATTGGCTCGTGCCATTCGATTTTTATCAATGATTTGGGCATGAGACGGGTCGCCGCGAATTCGTACCAAAATTGCTCAATTGCGACCAAAAACAGCATCGCATGAACATTGCTAATGAGATGTTGGACTCTGTCCGCGACGACCCAAATTTGCTCCAGAGGGTCATAACTGGTGACGAATCGTGGGTTTATGGTTATGACGTGGAAACCAAAGCTCAATCATCTCAATGGAAGCTGCCGCACGAACCAAGACCGAAAAAAGCGCGCCAAGTTCGGTCGAATGTGAAAGTTTTGCTGACAGTTTTCTTCGATTGCAGGGGCGTGGTGCATCATGAGTTCTTGCCACAGGTAGAACGGTCAATAAGGAATATTACCTGCAAGTTATGCGCAATTTGCGCGAAGCAATCCGCCAGAAACGCCCGGATTTGTGGAAGAACAAAAAATTGGCTTTTGCACCACGATAACGCCCCTGCTCACACATCGTTGCTTGTGCGCGAGTTTTTGGCCAAAAACAACACACTAATGATGCCGCAGCCACCGTATTCCCCAGATCTGGCCCCCTGTGACTTTTTCTTGTTCCCTAAACTGAGAGGCCCATGAAAGGACGACGTTACGCTACGCTTGACGAGATAAAGACGGCATCGAAGGAGGAGCTGAACAAGATAAAAAAAATGGTTTTTTGAAGTGCTTCGAAGATTGGAAAAACCGTTGGCACAAGTGTATAATATCTCATGGGGATTACTTTGAAGGGGACAAAATAGATATTCATGAATAAATGAATAATTTTGAAAAAACACAAAAGTCGCGATACGTTTTGAACACCATATGTATATATAAAGTATATGTGTGTGTGTCTTGATATAAACCGATCCAGTTATCTGCATCGAGAGAACAAATGTGAGCTCTACCCACGCGAGCAAAACCAGTAATGAGAATATATACGAAGCTGTACGCTTTATTATTATTATTGTTCTTCTTAAATTTGCTCTCGTTATAAATTCGTATTTAACAGAGATTTTTAACAGAGAGAGAGATGGTTAAATTTTGGAGGTTCGACTGCACAATCTCCAGCCGGGACCCCAGCCGGATCTAGTCCAGCGCAGCGCCGTAAAAGAACATCAATAAGTCGTCAGATACGCGCGTGACATACACATCAACATTGAGATTGCAGAAGAGGTGGTCGACACGGATGGAACTCAACAGAGACGGATAAGGCGTTTTCTCGGACGCGGCGATTAAGCGAAACACGTGCCAGTTGTTGACCAGTGGAGCCAGGGTGACAATAGATGCGGCACTAGATCCATGAAGAGGGCACGAGGTTCATTAGCGAATCAAGTAATGTCAAAGAAGAATTCAGAGGAGGGCAACAAAGAGAAAAGATTAGAACATTTCGTCAAAGAGGTCAACCGGAACACCATGTTTGGTGTCGCAAGGAATAAAACGTAGAAAATGTATTGCACGACGGATATCTCCGATATGGACAAGCTAGAACGTCATGTGTTGATTATCGATTGGTGCACTAGCCCTAAAGTGTGTTACCTATATCGAAAAAGGATGAGCCGTTGTTGGCACTCGAGCACCCGAGTGGCATAGAAATAGGGTAAGAGCTTTTGACTGGTCATCATCGTGGCGAAAAAAAAGAAAGAGTAAACGTCCCGGTACATCGGCGCAAACGCGTTCGAGCGCTTTACTCAATTTAGATGCATTTACTACGATTGTGTTTGCTTTCCTGCAAGAAAATTGACAACGTCGCAGAGATCGTTAATCACGCTGGGATGCGACTTGGTGGTTCCGCGAAGGATGCCACAGATTTGGGATGTGCGTGTTGACCAAACGCTATACGGCAATTCCAACGCATTTTATCATCATTGTGACAGTCCATTTGCTTCGTTGACATCAGTAGTCCGTTAGACCAACTCAATTGAACTTGGTAAGATTAGTCGGGGTAGCCGCAAGAGGACAGACAGGATCTAAACGAGCCGAAACTAGTAGCCTGAACCTACTGGCTAAAGTTATAAAATAACAAACTCTATAAACTGTGTACAACCATTTGGTAGAGTTCTTTGATTTAGAAGTACTTCTTTATAGGAGTTGGACAAAAATTACCTTACACTTAAGTCGAGATCAAAGGAAATTACATTTAAGGTAGAAAATATGAGCAACCTGGAAAGATTATGGCTTGATGACATTACACAAATGTGGTATTTTTATAGCTATTATAAGCACCTATTGCCGTTTTTCACGGTCACACATAACAAGGGGATAACGCTTCCGCAATCTGCTGCTGAAACAAAGCTTGTAAAAATTGCTGGATTTCTCAGTACATTTGTGTAAGATTTTTAAAGTTTAAAGTGCTTTAAGATGGCCTGTTCGTTTTACACAACAGCTCTTTTTCATTCGTCAGACCTCTCAACTCTAGTAGCTCAATCAGAAGGAATTCGTTTGCTTTCTATCCAAGTATCCAAACGACTTCGACTAAATGTCAACAAGTTGTATCTCCGGCACCGCAAGGTAAATGCACCTGATACCAAATCTGCCCATCTTAGCAGTCGTTCACGCTTTCTCCGTTCAAATCAAACTACTAGAACATCGTTCTATAATGAGATCGTTATAATGAACTCCGCAACGATACGTCGCAACTCTGTAAGCTTATTAATATAGCCTGTGGTAGAAGGCACGACATCGTCGAGTTGCCATCTTAACGTGCAGTGGAATCGGATTACACGGGTGAACGATGCCGGCAAGATTGCCGATAATCTCGGTAGAGGCATTTTGCCACGGTTACTCCAGCTGAGGATCGACATAGGTGACTTGATAAAATGTCGAGGAATAGCGAATAAGTCAGTTTCACTTGCCCGTGAACACGAATCTAAAGTTCTGACAACCTTGTTTAGTCTTAGGACCAATTGACCAAGTGATGAGGGCGCAACTAAAAATGAAAAAGCTTGCTGCTCCGTTCATTGCAGGCCTTTCGACACAGATAATTGATCATTCTATCTAGACTGTCGTCTCCCTTTACGTCTCAGAAGTACGGTGGTGATTCCCTTGTATAAATGAAGGTGACAAAAAACCTCTGCTAGTGCCGTATATCAATTGTTGAGCGCCAAAACGGACTTTAATTGCATATACTTCGACTAGAAGATTGCTTTTGATGGGGTTGATAATAGACTTCATGTTGACATGACAGACGCTCCAGGGCAACTCACAAATTGGTAGTGGCTTGCCACATTTACGCAATCCATTCCGTTTCAAGTAAAATGCGGGGAACCCAGGACTGGCACTGTATAGCGTCCAACAGGGGAGCTGTGTCTCTCCATTGTTATATATAATATTTGTTTTCAACATCAAACCTTAAATTGCACGTAGGGTTATATACCGTTTGTACACCGACGATCGAAAAATATATCCTCCCTCTGCGCATACAGCGCTGCAGTCCGCTTTCGATGACATTCAAAACGTCTCGTTCTAAAACATGGCTTTGGACTATCAGCCTGATGGGTTAACATTGCCTACCGCAAATGTTGCGTAGGAACTAAGTGTGCTAATAAGGCGGCTTTCGCAGTCTTCCTTTCATAGCAACCTTCCCCACACCTTATTTGGTAAATAAAGAAGCTTCCAATTCTAGTTGGCCTGCACAAATAACGATCAACGGAGCTAACGCTGACCTTTTAGAGCCACATGAACAGCATGTGGTCAACTTAAGAGAGTCACACCATTTGTCTAGGCGTCACTCCGGTGATTATCTCCTTGTATAAAAATAACTTGATTAAGTCTCTCATCCAGCTGGCGCCCTATATTCATTTGAGTATATGTCTAAATTATTAAGAAGTTGTGTAAGTGGAACCAAATACCTTGACCCCATGAAAGGTAATATAAGCTTTTAGCAGATTGTCAATATGACGATTTCGCATTGAGTACATTTTATTTTGGTTTTGTGTAATGTGAAGAATACACTTGCTTGCAGAGAAACTTATTTAGAAATAAGTTATACATATCAAAACGAAATAATATGTACAACGGGACGTAGCTTGAAGCTCGTCCCCGCCCGGCCCTGAGATCTTGCCAGGGGAGAACCTTTCCCGTGCACATCCCGCCTTGGGTATGAATACTCTCTTCCCATGGGCCAGAAATCTGCCGTTGGGTAGGTTTTTTTTCAGCTATGCGCAAGCATCTTGACTATCTCGGGAGGAACCTCATCTGGCCCTGGGGACTTGCCAAGGCCGAAACTCTGCTTAACCGCATCGATTTACAGGGAAGGAATTACCCCCTCGGTGGGGGGGTCTTTTTACCGTGCTCATAACCAGGGCTCCCTCCAAACCCGCTCCTTGCTTCGTCCGATCGCTACCTCGAGTCTGGGTCTGGACCCAGGACTGGTCACGGTATTGAGCCCGTGACTTCGGGCTTATCGTGTAAACCGTATTTCAGCGAATGCTTGTCTCTCTGGCGTCAGCTACCTCTTGGTTTCACCAGCACTTAAAAAGCCGGTGGGGGACGGGGGTCGTGAGGGAATAGGTGCATCGCGCAAATTGCCGCGAGTAGCCCTCGATAGAATCTGTGTAGGGAAGTAGCGGGTAATTAGATGACGTGGCTCCTATCGCCATCGCTTTCCAGTTATTCGTAGACATCGCCAAAGATCCGTGAAATCTGAAGTCTGCGTCAAGGAGCTTAGTTAAAAAATTCGACCTTAACTGTTCGAGAGCTAGAGTTACGCTGAGCTTGAAACGCGTTGATAACTCAAGAAAGGCGGGTTTCAGTATTTCAAGCTGAGTTGACATACAGTAAGGTAAACCCACATTACCTGCAGGCCACCGAAGCAGCCTTAAGATCGACGAAAGCTGAGCGTCTGCTTCTGACGTTTTCTTTAAGGCAATCATGTTCTTTCGAACCTGTTCTGCAATACGTTAGCCATATGTGGAGCCTTACTAGAAAAAATTACTCCAAGATAATAGATGTCACTAACGAACTTGATTGCTGCTTCCCCGAGGATTAGGCGGTCGAAGCGGGCCAGTGGCTCCCCTCGTCCACAACGTCCGACTGGGTCCCATGCACAACACCGTATTTGCCGCTATCCAATCTGCGGCTCAGTTTGCCCTGCCTCTGGCGACAGAATTTATGGAAATATATTTTTGTTCACGAGCCAAGTTGGGCTCCATTTTTCGCGCTACCGCTTTTTTAAGCATCTGGTGTGCCGCACGGCAACGGTCTAGGTTAACGTGTAGAACTTCAAAACACCACTGGGCCTTTTTGGTTGCGTCCGGCCACAGTGCAGTCGCCGCTCCCCTCTGCTACTAGACTTTTGTTTTCTTTGAATTATTTGGTGCGCTATCCTTTCTTTTCCCTGGGGTTCACTCTCCTGATTGCTTGCGGTGACTTTGGCCTAACCGGCCAGCTGAGCTGATCAGTTTCCTTTCTGGCGTCGGACCCCGTGTGGCCCTCTTCAGATAGAAGCTCGCCTAAAGCCCACAGCTTTTTAACCCGCACCCGGTAATGGGGTATTGGGGCACGCGTCCATCCGATGCACGTCTGCCTCACGGTGCAGTCGCGGACTGTATACCCTGTTTCCCCGCATCGATGGCGATCTACGGTGCAGCTACGGGGTCTCTGGAACTTGAATCTCGAATCGCGAGTTCAATCCAGTTTCCCGATCGGCTGCTCCTGCCCCTTGTAGAAATGATCTTGTAGACCATACAACTCTCGCATTGCCCCCGGAGACGCGATATCTACGGCGCATCTCATGTCACTCTGGACAACGAACGACAACGACCAACGACAAACGGACTGTCGGCGCGCTAGAGAACTCGTGAACGCAAACCTGTCTAGTGTTGATGTTGGTTGTTGCTTGCATGATTGCCATGTTATTTTAATTTTATTGGTTTTTATATGGTTAGTTCTCGTTGCTCTTAGTTGCATTTTCTTTAGTGTATGCTATTTTATGATTGTCGTTGTCACTATTCTTGTGTATCTGTAGTTTTTATTGGCATTAGTCTACTACTTTTTCTGGCTTGTTGTTGCTGTTTTTGCTATTATGGCTAGTATCTCCTCTGTTAGTGTTGTTGTGGTCTTTTGCTTAATCGTATTCACTGTTATTGTCTGTGACGTGCACAGTACTTTATTGATTGTAACTAGATTGGTTTATTGATTTACTCTCGTATTTGATGTCCCCGGCATGTTGCAAGATAGATTATCAAGAAGGTCAACCAAGTCAGTCACATGCATTGGCACCTACCTGCACGAACCTACCTAACTCGCAGTTGCAAATACAGTTGATATAGATAATGATTTTATTATGATTTATGCTCACAACATGTTGAATTGACTATACATATTTAAAGTACTACTGCACGTATGCTTGTACCATGTCACAATTTGCTATTATTTTCGAAGTCTGAGAGCGCTGGCCAGGTAGAAATACCGGAATACGTTTAAGGTGGCCAAGTCCTGATGAAGCCAAACAGGACGTCCTTTTGACAACACACTCCTTCGGAATTTTAAGAGACATTTTGAATAAATTGTGAACAATATGTATTAATAAATAATTAAGATAGGTGCAAAAAAAAGTTAAAAAAAAAAAAAAAATATATATATATATATATATATATATATATTAATTTTAAAGCCAATTTAAGGGTGCCACTGCTTGCCGATCCACGATACCACGATACAGAGTAAGAAAGTATTCACTCTATGATTGAAAACTCCAGGTCGACCTTTGCAAGAAATGTGCAGGTGACAGCCACAAAACAGTACGATTGTGCACGACCTGCAGTCATTACAGGATCGGCACGATAATACATAGGCGCGCATGTGCAGTTGAATTAGCACACTCCGTACACACAAACCTTTCAAACCGTCTCAAACCGGTCGGTCGGTTTGTCGGACTGCATTCGCACACAACCGTTGTTTTAGCCGTGCAAGCGTACTGCAAGCGCCGACGAGCGACTGAAGATATCTTGAAGCTCATTAGTTAAAAAGGCAGTGGAGAAAAGTCTTCATTAGTTGATTGCTTTGTTAGTATCAGGGACTTTGCACCAGAGCGGGAATGAAACAAAGAAAATTGAATAGAGGACAAGAAAGAGCAACGGAGCAAGGATAGTCGAACAGCCGAGCAAGCACTAAGGGATGTTAGTCGGGGGCTGTTGTGTGCGACAAGAGCTGGCCTTGTCGGACCACTCACGATGCGCCTCATGCGTCGAGCTCAATACGCACGACGATGCATTCGAAGACATTATATAATTGTTGAGGGATTGTGTAAGCCCTCTGCTTATATATATATATATATATATGCTGTATCTACTGTTTTATACTTGTTATTTTGTTGGATTCGTCACTTCTGTTTCGACAGTCTCAGTTGTATACATTCAATTATTTATATATATATATATATATATATATATATATATATATATATATATATTATATATATATATATATAGCTATATATATATATATATATATATATATATATATATATATATATAATATATATATTAATGCTATTTATAGGACGGTTGTTGTGCGTGTTCCAGAAAAAGGTGGACAATTTTGTCTCATCTGTCTAGAATTAAATTTTTTTTTAAGGAGGTTGTTTTTAATTCTAGACCATCCTCCGTCCCCTACGGGCTTGGAACTCAGAAAAATTCAATCAACAACAGGAATTGAACCGGCGACACCCCGGTACATGACAACCATGACTAGCGCACTAGTCCTTAGACCACGCCGCCAGCCACACAGTTTCATCTGTCTAAAGTCATCCAAAGTAGTCGTAACATTAATATAAGTCGAGACCATGTAATGTCACATTTCTTAGATTTCATGTTCAATACTTTATCATTACATTTCCATCACGCTCACAAACACACACATTCAGCAAAGTGCACATTTTATGGAGCTCAGTTCGGTACCAAGCCGAAGGTGGTTCATTCGCAACTCGATTACTGCAAGCTACGGCAAAGATGTTGCAATATTACTGGATATAGCTTGTGTACACATTACGGATACATGCAGGCCCTTACACACCTTAGCTTCTGTCACTGGATTACGATCCTCGTCCATTAATATTGTAGTCAAACACCTGCTTTTGCTGTGCCTTCCACCGCAAAACAAACAGCCACCCTAATGCTGTGTGCTAATATTGCACAGTGCACGATTATAAGACTAGTCTCTCACCAGGCCAACCCTGTCCCATATTTCGCGAGCGTCTAGCCGCACTGGCGCTCTAAAAACCTTTCGGGGCTGACTCTCAGCCAAGATTTAACGTCCATGGGACTGCTTTTCGCATTGCTTCATAGACGGACCCCTATAAATAGAAATGTGCAACGGTGGGGTTCAAATCCGCGCACCTTTGTGTCTTCTCCGGTCGCGAGGCGCAGACGCATGCCACCACGCCACCGGGCTCGACGCACTGGCGCTCTAAGGGAGCTATAGCTGCTTCGAAGGCTAGGGGGGGCGAAATGTGAAATGTGCCGTCAGAGAACACAAACTTTCTGTCTAGAAGAAGTTGGGGTCGACAAGACTCAATCAAGGTTTATAATCGGCTTGAGTTGCCCGGCTCTTCTTGATAAATGTGGCCTAGCTACAGGAGCGCCGTCTCCTGTAGCTAGGTCAATTTGTCTTGCCCGGTGGTGTGGTGCATTCCCCCTGCGCCTCGCAACCGGAGGAAACACATAGGTGCGCGGGCTCGAGCCCCACCGTTGCACATTTGTATTTATGGAGGTCCGTCTATAAAGCAATGTGAAAAACAGTTCCGTGGACGTTAAATCTCGGCTGAGGGTGAGCCCGAAAACGTTACCTTAACTTGATTTCTCTAGATGGTAGTCCGAGTAGGCGACTGCGCTCACCAGTCCAAGTTTTTCTACTTTGTAGAGACTTTCACATTTCCCTGTGCCTTAGTCGACGGAACAGTAATCGCCCGTGTGATGGGGGAAATTATTGTTCATTGATAAAGTCAGAAGTCAATACGGACCGCTTGCGATTAAAACCATTTAGGTCTCTATCTCATGTGTTAAAGCACACAATAGGAAAGACGAGGCGACTGTTTTCCGGAGGACCTCCATTCCGATATGCTCTAATTTTTAGCGTCACTCACAAGCATACCTTATCGTACTGAGGAACCACTTTCGGAACGCGCTGAACTTTGCACAATAACAGACAAACGATGTCGTAATAAAATCAAAGCAAATGTCAGTTGATGCCGCTTGCTGTTTGTTTAAAATCAAGTCCAGTCCAATAGAATTAAAAGCCGCAGTTGACATCTATTCCTCTTCCTAAATATTTTAATAACTTTGATTTTCGTAAACAGTTTCTGATATGCGATAACATCCTGCTTCGCGGAATGAAAAATCATAGCCAAGATATTCTCAGATATAGAGAGTAGGCATTCGAGTCAGTAGACAAAAGTTTCAGTGAGCATTTTGACGAACTGCACAAATTTGCAGATAAACCTTCCGCTTGTCAAGCATTAAAATTGGTCTTGGCTTTTAGTATACGTTTCATAAACTGTGCTTTACAATAACTAGAGTAATTTCGCAGATTAATTGTGGAAAAGGCTGCAGCGGTCACGACGGTAGGGACCTTTTGCGACACGAAGTCCAGTAGTCGAGTAGCTTCTTAATAGTAATAAATGTTATGCCTGGAAAAAGATCAAAAATATTTTCTTTCTCAAAAACGCTTGTAACACGACCTTTTTTTTCTATAGAACTGAGCTACTGACATACTAAGATAATTCAAATGGACACGCACACTTGACGGTCAAACTATACACTGGCGGCGGCCGAATAATTTGTTTTCTGTTTCAGGTACCTTTCAATTCATAGGATGATAAGGTGCCGCCGGACATACGAAATCGACGCGCGCCCGTTGAATGAACGCTGTTGCTTGTTGTTCCACTGCTTCTCCTTTTGCAGTTTTTGCCTCTATTGTGAGCTACTAAAGCGTGGCTCTTAATTCGCTCAACGTAGCCAACTAGAGGCAACTACGAACGAGGCAGAGCCAAATGGAGGCAAAGGTGGAAAAAAGGAGAACGACAGCGCGGTGGTTAGTTGTGATGGCTGTTCATTTCATTCAGCTATCGGCATAAGGACACAGGCGGCTCGTGGCCCGCGACTCAGTCGAATACGCAGGCGAGATCCCATACACAGGCGAGATCTCACACATAGGCGAGATCCCACACACAGGCGAGATCCCACACACAGGCGAGATCCCACACACAGGCGATGCAAGTGGCGAACGGACAGTAGTGGATAATGTACGCACGTGCGTCGCGACAGAAGAAGAATAATTCATCATCATATGGCCGGTCGGCCTTCGCCCGTTGTCTATGGTGGACTGGCTGAACAGACGGGTTGCCCCGTCGTCTTGACCACCACGTCGGGCCACAGACAATGTCTGCCATCACCCGCCCGGGCCCGTTTGAAAGGGTGCGCGACTCACTCGCTCACTTAGTCAGTCAGTCAGTCGCTCAGTGAATTCACTAGCTGACGGACGGATAGCCAGCCGAGGCTGCATGCCTGCCTACCTACCTGGCTGGTGCTGCCTGCATCATTAGTGGAGCGAGCCGGGAATCGTTCCGTCGTTGCGAGCAGTCGCAGGCGCCGATACAGCGTAGCAGCCCGGGACGAGGCCAGGTTCGTGCTAACAGCCGGCACAATTGCGGTGCCAGTGCAGTTTCTTGGTCTTGCCGAAGTCGGTGGCAGACACTCGTGAAGACGTCGTGGTTGGATGTCGTCCTCGGCGCCGGTCATTCGATGTGGTCCGTACTGGTGACACGTCGAATGCAGTCCACGTAGCGAAACACGGCCTCCCAGAGGGTGCGCGACTTTTCCACTGTCGTCAGTATCGTATACTCCATAGGCCATAGGAGTCCGAGGAAGCTGAGCTAAGAACGGCGTTGCTCGTTTGCTTCTATTTGGTCGATGGTAGAGTAACAAACACATTGCGCTGCATTAGAGGTGGCTGTACTTTATTTGCTTGTTCAACGGGTGTTTATGCTGTTTCTAGCGTCCAGAAAAGTGCTCATCTAAAAATGGAGGTAAAAGTGGTCAACCCAAGAGTAGCGGAAGCGGTAGCTCATAGTCGACAGACGAAAAGTTTTAAGATGTTGTCTGTTGGTTATAGGACCTTCAAATGTATCTATTTTGGAGTAAACGGGGCTAGCTGCTGCCATACAGCAGCGTACTATTAAAGAGTCCCCCTATGGGAAAGTAATAAAATGGGACAAAAATAAAATATAATCAGGGTATTGTCTTGAAAGAGGTCAAGTCAACATTCGGGTGTTTAGGTGACGGAATATATACATGCAGGATCTATTATAATCGTATGTACTTATTTTAAGGTTTGGCAGAACTCGGCAAGAAAATAATCAATTTTGCAATGGAATGATGGGGCGGAAACGTCTTGCTTAGGAGTGAGGATTAAATTTATAAAAGGTTATTCTGCCTTTTTTTCTACATAGATGTGCAAAATCTACGTTTGCGAGAGAACCACTTATTGCATGAAGGACCGGATCATACCGGCGTGTTCGGCGGCAAAATTCTTCATGATGTAAATGACACCCGACGGAAGCTAGCGAAGAGCGAATAGCCAGATTAAAACAGTTATACAAAGTCGATATGTTATTATGTCTTACGTTGAAGCTTTCACATAAAGAACTGTAAAAGTTTGTCATTACGACCAAAAATGTGCGCCCAAATGACCGTTCGAAGGCAATCGCAAATGTAATGCCTATCATGTTTGTACTAAAGTGAGATCCTAAACTTTTTCGACAGTCATCTTGAAAGAGAAAGCATTCATACTTGCTAGCATTTTGGCCTGCTTTAGCGACGGCGTATGAGAAAGTTATGTGTTTTTAGGTTTAGTAGCACTCAGCAAGAAAATAGGTTTTCTCATAGCAAGGAGGCAGCAGAAACATCTTGGAAAAATTTTACGACTCTGAATTTAAAAAATTTAACGTAAAACATAACAATTATGGCTGTCATGAACGTGTAAGTACTCGGCAACTGCGAAACGCAGACCACGTAGATTGCACAACTATATGGGAGAAACAAAAGACAGAATAACTATTTTTATTAAATTCCATTCTCATTTCTTAACAAGACGTTCTCGCCTCCTCCTTCCATTGGGAAAAATCATTTTTTTGCCGTGTTCTTCCAATCACTAAATTAACCCACTGTTTTACGAGCCGAGGGGTTCTCTGTTCCCAGAATCCATGCGGCTGTGCCAAAACCCAGAGCCAGACCTCCAATGTGTCATTCAGTTCGTCGTCTGAGTTAAAGTGTCTTCCTTTAAAGTGTTTTTAGCAGGACAAACTGATGGATGTCGCAAGGCGACATGTCCGGTCAGCATATTGTGTATAACCCTGGATGCGTGTGGATGCGCGTTATCGTGGAGCAGAATCACTCCCTCTGAGAGCAACGCAGGCCGCTTGTTCTTGACAAAGTCGCGTAGGCTAGAATATCTCACAGTTGACGCCACGGTTAATAGTGTTGCGGTGCTCAAGAAATTCATTGAGACGTCAAAAATGCTTGCCGAAGACTGAAGCTTAAATCGCATGTCCGAGGAGAGAGTTAACATGGCTACTGATATACTACAACCACTAATATTTCTCATCTTGTAATGTATAAGCGATGACAATGTATTACTAGACTACTAGTAATCATAAGTGTGGCAAACCAGATCTCTTTGAATACGTGCACGTGTATATTTAAGACGAATAAAATATCAAGGCTCCTAACGCTAACGCTTTCATTGCTTTTCTCATAATCTTTACAAGTTCTTGTGGGCCAGACACTTTCGTCGAAGTCGAAGAGCTAACCATGTGCCCACTCCGATCGTCAGTCAGCACTGTGGATACTGCATACATGGATGACGAGAGCTTGATTCTCTCATCGTCGAGCGCTCGGAAGCATATCAATATAATATTCACACTGCCTTATACCTACCTCCTCCCCGCTTCTGCGGATACACACGGAAACACCAACACCAAACACGATGCCCAGATGCGTATACATCGCGCGTATGCTACGTATGCTACGAACGTATGTTGCATCCACCTCAAGTCAAGGCCGTGATACACACGCGACATACATCGCGACCACTGCGCCACTGCGCGCGGTGATCACGCGTTGCAGAGATCTGAGGCAGGAACAACTTAGTCGCCTTGTGCTTTGCCAGTCGCACACGGCTATAGCCGTGGTTGTGGTTTTTCCTACGTATTTTTCTCGTTTGGGTCACTTTTCGAGAGAGCAGGAGAGCACTCACCCGCAACGCTGCTACGTACGCCGCCTCGTCAGCGAACGCACGAGGCCGCGAGTGGCAAACGACTGAGTACTGAACGGTAAACTAACCCGTCCGGCTTATGCCATTTAGTTGAAGAAGAAATCTCTATGCTGCAAGGCAGCCTGTACTGGCGTGCGCCGTACTCTACGTCCTATCTATCCTTCGTCGCCCTACCCTACGCAACGCTGCTGTAGCAGGCTTCAGCAGGCCACCTCATGCCTTAGCCTTAAATTCGTCTAGTATGGACTTACGATTCTAGGAAAAAGTGCAAAAAAGTGCAGTCAAATTGAATTCCGACAACTCGCTTGCTGTTCGCTTGCTTGCGTCCTGTCTGTCTATCTGTATCTCGTATTTTCAACTGATTTGTTCCGACGGATGACAAGAAATGAGAAGGAGGAATAAGAAGCAAGTCTGAGAGGGAGGGATCGTGTGAAGATGGCAAGTGTTGAAAGTAAAGCAAGATAGAAGATGTACAACGCTAGCAAACGCTAGCGGAAGAACGGCGTTAGATGACGCGCAAAGAGAAAGCTCGAAGAGAATCTTATAAAGAGGCGGAGAGTTCGCGCAGATGCGCGCACGCAATACAGAAGGAGTTACACTGGAAAAGAAACTTCTATCGACCACCAAACAGAGAAACGGCTACGATGAGTACGACGTCGGGGAGGGAGACGAGAAAACGGGTTGAGGACAAAACTAGAAGGCTAAAGAGAGTGAGTGCGAGAGTGACAAAGAAAGATTATGAGAAACGGATAAACGGGTTGAGCGTGAAATCCTACTACTAGTGCCGGGAGCCGGAAAGCTAGGCCCAGTGCCCAGGCTAAAAAAATGCGGGCATACTTCTGCGTTCGTAGAGTTTCAACAAGGTAGGCCGCAGAGGTCTAATAAATACTTTGAATGAAAATGTATGTATACATATGCATATATTTCCATAAATGATTGATTGATTGATTTATTATTCGCTTGGCATGCATACCTAAATACACATGTCACCCTTTTTTATCAGGGGCGCTTAGAGCGGCAGCATATATGTTACCTATGCATCTGAATAATCAATGTACACTTCCATACCTACTGAGTATTTGCTTTCCATTGGGACAGCCTCTTCTTTGTAATATCGACCAGGTCCTTTCTAACGTTTGGTCCTAGAGCTAGGGCATCCGACAGCTCTATATCTCTGCTTCCCCCTAGGGCTGTACATTCTTTAACAATATGCTCTAAATAACGAGCATTGCAAGGAGTTATTGTAAACATAACGATGTGAGGTAGATCGCATAAGATGTGTATTTACTAACACTAATGTTGTGTAAATGTTTTACATATATATAGCTATGCAGACATACACGTGTATATGTGGTCGTTGGTATGAAGTGATGGCCGACACCGCTGACCAAACTTGACGGCGACATACGCATTGTTCTCGTATGTGTGAAAGAGACGGCCAAATGTTTGGGCTAGACCTGCACGCAATTTTGGAATGAAAGTGTCATCTGGCTGTTCTAGCATTTAAGTGCTATGTTAAAATAAGTGTATATGTACACTATAATTGTTATTACCGGTATTATGATATGCTCTTCCTGTGTTTGTGGGGGGAGGGGGTAGTCTATATACGTAATCTTGACAGACCCAATTTTTTTCCGGGGGTAGAAAATGCATGTACGTAAATCCGCCGATAGTGTCGCGGATAGTGTGGGGCTAAACACAAGGGGAGAGAGTACACGACTCAATCTAATCCGAGCGCACTACCTACTAAAAACCACCTCCACAGAACCCTCTCCTTGTTCGGAATTGTGAACCATTACTTCGAGACCAGGAGAGGGGAGCCTCATGCTTCAACCCGTTCCTTAGTCTGTAGGTTCGTCCCAAGCAAGTCAGACTTGCTGGATTGTATCAGGGGAGCTCCGGGAGACGAATCGCGCCATGTGCGCGGCGATCGTTTGCGCGATAGATGCCCATAGACTGAACGGTGAGATATTCCGGTATGCAGATAACGCCGCACACGCCTCAACGGTATTATGTCTCACCTCGACGTCGCAGAGAACCCATACGTCGGTCGTTGTTTTTTCGATGCTTTTTTTTGCTATGTACGCCTGAAACTGGCCGTGTCTGCTGAGTGCCTGGGCAGTATAGCATGGTATAGGTCCCTGTGCCGTATACCACCTGCGCAAGTCCGTGATGACAGAGAGTGTCTACGTACCTCTCGTGTCTACGGCAGGCGGGTTGGTCTACGTCTCCGCCCAAGCGGCGGTTGTGACCTCTCGAGCCTCAGTGCACGACATCTCTCCGTTCAATCTTCGCCTACTCTCCCTCTTCGCCAGCATGTCCCATGTGAGGAGACATGCGAGAACAGGCCCAAATCATCTAGAACGATGCTCTCAGGGCAACGCTTGGTAGAAACAGCAGAGATTCTATAGCTGATCTGTTTGCCGCATACGAATTGCTTTCGATAAATAAGATGTATTATGTGCATGTTGCTCTGTTATTGCATGTTACTTTCAAAACGATGAGAGGTAAGATTTCATCGGAAATCTCCCTCCCATACATAAATAGGTGGCATATCTTATCGCCTTTTTCGCATACATAAGGAAATGGTTTCTACTGTGTCTCCCCGTGATACACAAATTATGTACTTGCGTACTGCGGGCACCTTTCTCGCAAAGAGAAAATTGCTCAGGTGTGTCAACTCCGGATAGTAACATTTCCTTGGTGTGTTGATCATGGAAGGCAAGGCATACCATACATAGTATATAGCAACGGG
Organism: Dermanyssus gallinae; assembly: GCA_003439945.1. Classification (NCBI taxonomy): domain Eukaryota; kingdom Metazoa; phylum Arthropoda; class Arachnida; order Mesostigmata; family Dermanyssidae; genus Dermanyssus; species Dermanyssus gallinae. The sequence goes on along the minus strand of QVRM01001542.1, from coordinate 396,322 downwards.
TTAATATTGTTATACTCTCGTGGCTCATTCGAGGATTGTCAATGCTTCTTTCTAACATGGGCAGGACACTGCCACTGACTCCAGACCGACTGGTTAACTGGACGTAGTCAATCAGGGGTACCGGTCGGGATGCCTGCTGCCTTGGCTAAGTAGGCATACTGAAGGAAATGGAGAGCTCCCACTTAAACCCGGTACACTGTGTGACCCTAGAGGCGTGTGGACGCGCGTTATCGTGGAGTAGAATCACTCTCCCTGCAAACAGCTCATACCATTTTCTTATGATGGAATTGCGTAAGCTGCATAGAGTCTCACAATACAAGTCACTGTTAATGTTTTTTCGTGTGCTCGCAAAATTTGATCAGTATCGAACCACAAATACGCCTTTTCTTCTGAGGTTACAAGTTCGATCTGTTTTCTTTTGCTGTTCGCTGAGCCTTTTCGGAACTCATTTCATATCATACCACCTTTATTGAAAAAGGGGTATTACAATAGAAGCAAAGTCGTTTTGAATCTGTGAACGACGTGCACTCCTCCAGGCAAATGTGTTGTTCACAACGTCCACCCGAGCAATCTCGTGGGGGTGGATGGAAACGCCGCTCCGGAGATTAATTGGTCTTAGAACAAAATACTAGTAATAAGTTTCTGACGCGCTAGTTGTTTAAACATGCGGTAATCGGCATGGGATTGGTATTCACTAACACTAGGCAATGTGATACGCTCGCGTGGGAGACAACACTGGCGAGCAACTCGTTTCACAAACTTGTCCTGCACGCTCTGCAAAAGGTCAACATCTCTTTTACAGAATGGCATCCATACGTGACAGCAAGAAGTCCACTTTGGTACCACTAAGGTTTGATACAGCTTTAGGTACACATTATGGTTCTGTATAATGAAAGACCGCATTATGAGATTACATATTCGAGACGCGGCCTTGACAACCTCAGCCCTGTGAGGTATAAACTTCATTTGGCGGTCGAAGATTACCCCGAGGTCCTTGTAGCGTGAGACTTCAGGAATGGGTTGGCTGTTTAGCATATACTAAGAAGTATCTGGCAATGTCTTGAGAACAGCAGATTTGGAAGAAGATATTTGCATGCGGTTGTCCTCTGCCCATAGGGATACGGTATCAATCGCTTTCTGTAGTATAGCTATGTTGCTGTCGTTTTTTGCCTCAACATAGATTTTGAGATCGTCCGCATACAGCTTATATGTAACACTAATATCTCGAAGCATTACCCCGAGATCCTGTACAAATATAGTGTACATTAGGGGGCCTAAGCATGAGCCCTGCGGGACACCAGATACACACCTGCCGACTGCGGAATAGCTATTCTCAACTTTGACGACAAATGTACGGTCTCTCAGGTATGCTCTGCACCAGTTTATGATTCTGGGGCGATACCTAACGCTGACATCTTTGTCAGAAGCAGATGATGGTCAACGCGGTCAAGTGCACGTGAAAAATCAAAGTAAACGACATGCAGAGAGATGTTGCGATTTCGGGCAGGCGCCCAATCGTGGGCTACTTCCAATAACTGGGCACCCGTTGATCGACTTATTGTAAAATCATGTTGTGAAGAGTCCAACAGGTCTTTAGAATCAAGAAATGTGTAAAGCTCAGCCACAATTATTTCTCCATTAGCAAATAAGGTATTGAACATTAAGACACAGGTCTGTAATTTTCTGGCGTTGCACAAGAACCCTTGTTATGCGTCGGGGTGATAATGGACTGCCGAAAGAAACTCGGTACTTCACCGTCTTCGAAGGAGCGAGTAAATATCAATAATAATGGTTCAGCCAAGCTGGCGGAGAGCTCTTTGAATAAAATTGGAGGAAGGTTGTCGGGAGTCCGCGAGCATTTTTTCTTAAGGCTGTTGAGGTGCACTATTACCTTCTCCTTGTTAAAAACAATGTCATTTATAAGAACGGTCGGGATCTGATTAACGGTGTTGGGAATTCCAGACGGCTGAACATATACGCTCTCAAAGTAATCTTTCATAGCTGCCGCTTTGTCGGAGTTTTCTGTGACCGTGTGTTTGCCAACTATGAGTGGAGCCACTCCAGACTGCAGTGTTAAACGGCGACCAGCATATCTAAAAAAGTCTTTGACATTACGAATGTTTAGGTTGGCCTCCTCTAGCCGCCTTTTGCGGGTTGCGGCTTGTGCCAATTGAGTGGATAAGCGCGAGTGTGCACGGGACGATGGCGTCAGACTATGTAGGCGCCTAGATGCGTCCTCTATGAACATTTGCAAGGTAGATGGTTTAGGCTTTCTTAACGGAGTAAACATCTCCATGAGAAGTATAATGGCATTCACAAATGACGTATACTCTGATTCGATGGAGTCACAGTGAGATAAAAACGAACGCCAGTTAGTAGCTGCAATGTTAGCCGCGATTGCGTCATAGTCCGAATGGAAGTAATCTAGGGAAGGGCTAGCGGACTTTTGAGGTGTGTCAATATGTATTTTAAAATACACAGCAAGGTGATCTGACTTTACGGGTGGCTCGTCTACTAAAAGCTCTGCTATAATATCTTCGTTGTCAGAAAATAAAAGGTCTAAAATGGTACCGCTGCGGGGTCTAGTTGGTACGTTCACAAGTTGTGATAAACCACTAAGGGAATAAAAAGAGCTGAAAATTTATTCTTTGGTGGTTTCACTTCAGGACAAGTCAATACATCTCCAATGAATATCAGGTTGGTTAAAATCTCCCGTCAGAATGACCGGAAAGTCTACTTGCAAGAGCTCATCAAGCAAATCACAAAGTGTAGTCATTCGCTCAGCAAGTTGTGTTGCAGAACCCGTAGGTGAAAAATAACAACAAATAAGTCGGCACTTTTGATCTGTTCCGCATAGTATGTCGATTGCAATGGTCTCTGTAGATTCATCCGTAATAGAAACTTCAATAGCTTGCAATTCGGATGTAGCGAGAATGCACACACCACCATCACGACTGTTGCAGTCTTTACGAAAAACGGTATATCGACCGCCCAGTGACAGCTCAGCTGATGAGATTTTGTCACTGAAAGCCCATGTCTCGGTGATGCATACTAGGTCAACGTTGTACTCGGAACAAAATTGATTTAATGAGTCACATGCAGAATTCTTAGTAATGGATGCAGCGTTAAAAGAAATGCAGTTGATAGATTTTTGTTGGGGTGTGTGTCGTTGAAGGTTCCGTATTTATGTTGAGTGTGCACAAGTTCGCATTGTTTTGTCAGTGGGTTTCGGCTGGAAATGTCTCAACAACGTTAATATTGGCCCCTCGATCCTTATAATCCATAACAAGTGTTCCGGACCCCCATAAAGATTCACAAAAGAGCTTGTCTCTATCTAGCTCAGATATATCGACAATAAATAAAGAATATGTTGAGAAAGAAGAAAAAGAAGAATACGATGCCACGTCGCCGGCATCGACGTTGGCATTATCATTATCATTCTCATCCATCTCATCATCACTAGCTTGTTCAGGGTCTGTGTCAGCTGGCGGATTGCAGCGGTGACACTTGAATTTCGAGAGAGCGGCTGTTTTTCCGACGACATGTTGTGTCTGTATTTGAGTGCACAATATGTGAACTAACTGTTCACATTGGGAGCAAGAAATTGTGTTTCTGGTACCAACACGGAGCTCACAGTTGGGGCACTTTCTCGGCTCGTGTGTAGCTCGTTTAGGAGAGCTAGTGTGGGCATTCACTGATCGCGCCCGCTTCGAACGTAGAGGATGCATCTTCAATGGATGTTGGATTGCCCACTCGCAAGATGTGAGAGACACTGAGCGGTTGCACAAGCACAACACAAAGTCACCAAACTGAGGACGATTTGACCACACAGTGTTCAGACACGGATGCTAGCTTAGTACAGAAAAATTTTAAATTATTTAGCAGCACTTCTCGCAGGTGAATTGCTTCGTCGGTAGCAGACGACACTATATGATCGCTATATGTATTTCGCGCATGCAACAAGCAGATCATTTCTAACCAGGTCGTTCACCTCGTCGATGAATTCGACCGTGATTACTGTGTTTGCTTCGCGTGGTCTTGGGCTATCACTCAAAAACGCCTTCACGAACATTAGCACTCCACATTCTCATTTATTTTTCGGACGCGCAGTCTTCCCCATATACGGCCATTATTCGGCGATGAATATCGGCCGGTTGAACAGCTTCCACAGTCAGAAATAACACATCGCTGCTTCTCAATCGCTGTGTTTTGCAGCAGGAACGCCATTATGTGCTTACACCCACTGCCGCGTCAATTAGACAAGCGACACAAGCACCCGCTTCTCTCCTTTGTCATGTACAGGCGTTGGCGCATGCGCACAACCACAGAGGACACTCCATTCGCATACCTAGATAGTGACCCAAAGCGGCATAGACAAATTTCAACCGGTTCGTTTGAAACCGCTTCATTTAAACACCCCTTATGTATGAGAAAGGATCGAATTTTTTTACTTATTAAAAAAATATTATTGTTTAATCTCCATAAGTGTTTTTCAGTTCAGATAGCTCCCGTCCGCTGTAATGCGTTGTGGAATCGAGTTTGGTTGCTTCTGTGAATGTTTATTTCTCTCTCATAACCTTGAAACACATCGTTTTTTATCCGTCGACAGAGGAAAAAAGTCACACAGAGCCAATCCGGCGAAAAGGATGCTGCGTATTTTTTTTTAAATTTTTTGTACGTCTAATTAATGTCCGTGTACGTTTTTTTTGACGTCATGGCTGATTTTTAACCCACTTCGGCATTTACCTTGGTTAAATTGGAAACCATGCAAACCAATTTAAGAGTGGCCGGTCTGAGTCTCGAACCCAGTCCTCCCGAATGCAAGGCAAAACTATTGCCACTAAGCCATCTTGCTTGGTGTATAGAAATTTAATTTATCCTTAAATAATTCTAAAACAGGTGTGAAGTGTGCATCGATGCGTTGTCGCAATGGAGAACCTAACAGTTCTTTGCACAAAGTTTAGGCATCTTGCGTCGGACGTTCTCCCGCAATCTTCAAAAGATTTTGCGGCAGCACTCCTCATTGACCGTGTAAGCCAGGTGGCAAAAGTGCGTGGAATTTGATTCCCTTGTAGTCGAAACAAAACAGTCAATCGGCCTTGTTCTTGGAGACACCACTGGGATGAATTGGCTTTGATCTCGATGTCGTAACCAGATACTCACGATCTGTCTCCTGTAATCACTCTCTAAAGCAATCCAGGGTCTGCTACCGCCTGAACTTTCAATTCGGACATTTCCCGGCAGGCGTTCATTTTTTTAATTTAACCAGTTTTAGAAGCTACTTCACTGGCAGTCTTCTGAAACATAAAATATCGCTTAAGACTGCTTCAGCTTGATCGCCATGAGCAGTAAAACCTTTAGCACTGGTCATTTGTAGCATTTAAAAAGCGCCGTCGCCACCGATTGGCGCAAAGCAGATCACACGCGCAACTCTCGGTGCTTTCGGTTTGGCGGCAAAATGCAACATACTAGAACTTGCCAATTCCACCCATTTCACTTTATTACCTCATTTAGAATCTGGCGGAACCTTCAATACTGCTCATACCGGATGCAATCATCACAATAGTGGTCTTATTAGTAAGTGCCACGCGTCGTACCATTCGAAATATTACACTATAAACTTACACAAATATTTTAGAGTTCATCCACCTATCTGGGTTGCGAGTACTTAAACACGCGTGTATTCGTAGTAGTAGTAGTAGTAGTAGTAGCAGAACACTACAGCTGTATGAATTTGACATGGCTTCACGATCGGTATGTGTCTGTTCGATGCCGTTTTTCTGGCAGCGATCATGACTGCCATGACCGTTGCTGTTGTTGGTGGTGGTGTTCGCGATGAGTTGGCACCGCCGTAATTGGGAGCGGGAGGGAGGGTCTTTTACTGCAATAGGTTTGTTGAGTGGTTCGAGGAACGTTTGCCGTGAACGTCCTGTCAACACTGCAATAATGGCCGAACCAAACCGGCAAATGCGCCTCGAGCGAGACACACTACTGACTGCAACGAAATGCAATGACCCATGGAAGGGTAGGAAGAAAGAAACGGAGCTATCGGGCGGTAGCCAGCCGCATCAAACGACGACATCGCCATTGAACGGTGGAGTTTGGGCGCTGCTCGTGTAGCACCGACGCTAGCATTACAAGGTCAACAACAACAGCAACAACAGCAATAGCGGTGCCAATAACAGCACCCAATGACCAGTGCCGATAACGGCAGTAGAGAGAAAAGTAGCAGAAATAACGAATACAACATCATCGAAATATGATAATGATAAAGAAGATCAATACATATCAGAATAGTATATATATATATATATATATATATATATATATATATACTAGGTGGACTAGAAAGTTCGTAGAATTAAATATAAGCAATATACGGACAAAGGTCAAGTACTTTTTATTGTTCAGTATAGTCTTCCCGAAGCTTAGCACATGTAGTCCTTTTTGTTTTTTTTCTGAGAGATTTCGGGAATGCATGATGCACATACGTCACTAGCAGCCTGCGTGACAAGTGTGGGACTCACATATCCACTAAACCCGGATTCCTCCCCCACCCCCCTCCCCCAGGCTAGGTATTACTTTGGCATTACTTCGAAGCCGTAGGAGAGGCGTCTCTGCCGTTCTCCTTCAATCAGCTCTATCCCTGACTATCATCCCGCCTGTAGCACAGCTAGTCCAACGATCCGCAACAGTATTTAAACGACGAGCAAAATATGCAGAATATTTAGATACAAAGTACTAATCTACGGCACATGTCACATGTCACATCTTTGTTGCTGTGATATATATTTACGGAGAGGTATTTCTTAAGGTTTCTAAACAGATAATAGTTGTACGGGGCCAGATCCGGCGAATATGAGGGATACTCGACAACTTGAATGAATAGTTTGTGTAAGTTGGTGCGTAAACATTGTCGTGGTGAAACAGCACAATATTATTTTGCATCGCAGGCGGCAGTGCTATGATGTGTTATTTCGGCAAGACAGTTGCATAGTACTTTCTATTGCTCTTCCTGTAGAAAGGGAGTATATTTATATAATACGTTTTTCATCATCACATTTTATTATCTTGAGTATGCATATAACATTGATACCTACACTGTGGTCAGATGCTCTCGGCATGTTACTCGAGAGAAGCAGTGCAGCGATCTCTGCGATCTCTGCGTCTGCGTCAGGTAGGCAGACGCATGATACTTCATACACGCTTAAGAGCACAGTCGACTCCTCGTGGAAGTTCGCATTGAAACAGACCAGATAATGATAGCCATAAACTTTTTTTTTTACGCTCTGACAACCACATTTTAGACGCTCGTAAATGAGCTAAGTTGCTTTAGGCACGATATCGTCTAAATGCATCTATCGTCATTGCGTTCTCGTACTGGAATTATATAGGCTTTCTCCAGCAGAGGTACGTAGCCGCCTAAGCCACCGTCACTAACATCTAACTATCGCATCTTGTATAGACGTGGCGATTGTCATATGCAAGACCACGAGATGATAGCCCTTGAACATATCTAGGCCCCCTCTTTACGTCTTGCCAAGTCTTGTTCAAACTATTATTATTATTTTTTTCGATAAAGCTTTTGAGTGGTACTGGACGCGGCATCTTCAACCTCAGTCAAATGATCTCACAAACCGTTGCACAGCGGGGTTTTAGGGCTTAAAATACATTTACGTACGACTGAGCAAAAGCATACAGGGATTGTCGTTGTCCGTCCGGTATACTGTCCCACTTCTTCTGCCACCGATCGAGTGTTACCTCTGGTTCTTCATCGAGTTTCTTAGCTGGGTCATTCCACAGGCGTCGACGTTCGGCTGCCTTTAGGTCCCAGGGCACTGTCTCTGCCAGTATCAACGAGGCCGCCGTACTAATGGTGCGATACCCCAAATTATGCGAAGAGCGCCTATCCGCTGACCCTTTCTCAAGAGCTTCGTCGTATCGCTAGTGTCCATTGTAGGCGACATCCAGACTGGCGAGCCAAAAAGGATGATGAACTCGGACACGGACATTAGTAGTCTCCGTTGGCTATCTCTGGGGCAGTGCGTGTTTGGCAACAAATAGGCAATGTCATTAGCCGCCTTTTGCGCTTTTGCGGCCGCTATCCTCATATGAGGGATTCCCCGCAGTCTCCGGTCCAGATTTATACCCAGGTATCGTGCCGTGTTCTTTAGCTTAATGTTTTCGCCGGACAGCGTAAGCTTCAGAGGGCCGCATTTCTTTTTCCCGATGAGTAGAATCGCCTCACTTTTCTGGGGGGGGGGGGGGGGGGGAGTGTCAGGCCGGCACCTCTGATCCATCTATCGATATCTGCTAATCCCCTGGATCTCAAAACCGTCAAACGCCGCCGCTTAGAATGCAACCTCCAGCGCAAGAAGGACGAGGCGCGTCGGCATACAATCGACATCTGGCACGAAGAGTGGGACGGCTTACAAGAGGGTGCCCCAGGCTCCAGTCTCCGCGCCGTAATCCCCAACCTCAAAGACTGGCTGTACCGCCCGGGGGGTAAATTCACCTTTTACACGACACAGATCCTGACAGGCCATGGCAATTTCCAGTCCTACCTGTTCGGGTTCGGGAAGGCCTTCAGCCCCAAGTGCATCCACTGCGGCGATGGATCGGATGGCACCCAACATACTTATTTGCTTATGATAGGATCATAAAATGTGTCATTGCAAGTCAACAGAAACTAAGCATTCCACCGTGTTCATGAAAATTTTTTACTTATAGTTGACTATGAGAATGACTGTGTGCCGACGTTGTGGCCGTGGCGCGATAGGTCGGCGGTAGTGAACGTCGCCACTCAGGCACGTATGCATGCACTCGATTTCGACATGCCCGCCGAAAAATCTCAATTACTCCGCGACCACGGCTCGCATTATTTTTGACTATTGCGGTATTTGGCGTGAATTCTAACAAAGAGCTTCATTTTTGCAAGTCCTCTTCTAAACGACCGTATCTTATGGCCGGCGTTATTCGTTCTTCATGGGAAGTAGACCGCGCGGTGTTTTTTTCTCGCGAACGCAACGGTGTGTTTGGTTTATGTATATGAAGACTGATTGTCTCGTAATTGCACATTTTATGCTCATAAATTGGGCAACAACTTTTATTGCGAAGTCATCGCTGCCATCTAGACAAACATATTATTCTATAATTTAAAATAAATCGTTATTGCTTAAACGTTTTTGATAAAGCATATTTATGAATGATTCAGAAAAGTCAATTTATCATCTTTGACTATTACAGAGCTATTAATACGTTTATGTCTTGAAGGTTGAGGGTGACGGTAGTTCCCTGAGTTTTGTACAAAAACGCTCCACCCATGCCACCAAAGCAAACACTCAAGTGCAAAACAGCTAACAGTCCACGTAATAAAAGCATGATCCTTAAAAATGTGCATGTTCACGATGATCTTAATTCCTAAAACAACAAAGAGTGTTGTTAGTTAGAATCCTAGCAGATTCATCTGACTGAGAGATATAGTGAGTTGCTGAGTTTTGTGATGATGTCCGTAAATGGAATCCGCTGGTGGTTCAGGCAATAATATGATGGCGTTTTGCTATGTTTCGGTGTGGATGCGCGCAAATAACACTGCTTAACTTCCTTTACACCAAGGTTAAAAACTTTTGACTGGTAACGGAGGGTAGTCCGATGCGAGTGACGCTTTCGATTTAACGATCGATTTTCCCCACCGTGCATCACTACTATAGTATAGCAATAAAGTCACACAAGTTACCATATCAGTCGCCTCCATAAGTGACAAGCATTTGCAAATGCTATGGCATTTAGCCAGCAAAGCCGGCAAGTATTTCCTGCTACGAGCCGTTCTAAGACGGCTTTGACGTTGCACACAATCGTAGTCCCTGCCGCGAAGCCGCTTTTCTGTTTCATCTGTGCAGGGAGACCATTAATTGCGGGGTAGTCTTCGGGGTAACCGAAGCTCGGTTTCAGCTTAGACCACTTTGTTCGTTGCTGGCTGCGTGCATGCGTTGAGGGTATGAAGGGAGAACACATGCAGACCTGAGCTCGCTGCCGAGAGAGAGAGAGAGGTTCCAATGCCGACGGAACGGAATAGTTGGACGTTTCGTCGTAGGGCACGTATTTACGATTACCTCGAAACCCTTGTCGTGTAGTCAGCTGCCGTAGAACACTAACTAGATGTGGTGGTGATTATGATGGCGTTTCGTACATGTTTTCATACGTACAGAGAGCGGCGTGTTCGCATCGATCAACCCAATGCTGCTGGTGGAGGTTTGCGCCAGTGCATCTGACGTCCAACTCACGTTCCCACCCATGTGAATGGGTCTGCTTGGCTAAACGTGGCCGAACCACCGAAACGTGCGGGGAACCTAACCACCGAAACACGCTGCTACACGTGGACTACTCCATCACATCCAACCTTATTACAAATGTCAAATGTTTCAGTGGAATTGTTAGCCCTCATATTGTTGTTGGTACTGTTCGGGCGGTTGTTGTTGTTGTTTATATAACTACTGTTTTTGACTACGTTGACCTTGTTGTTGTTGTTGCTGTACTGGCGTTGCTTTGGTTATCATTCTTGATAATGGTACTAACGAAATGTTTGCCTGCGATGACAGGCATGTGTATATCAGGTACATCGTGCACGGGTTCCATCACCTCGTATGCCCCCGTAGGGACTTCATGAAGAGTATAGAACTCAGTGTATTTGTCGGTTATGCTCGCAGCAATGCGCCAAATGCCACGCGGTTGATTGTCCGGCACTGCAACGAAAATCTTTACACTTTTTCTCTCGGTCGAACAGCAGGACAACAAATACTTATGCTTTATAATAACATAAACTATTTGTACATACTCTCTTTAATTTAAACAGATATGATTGATTGCTAGAGTAAAAATAACGAGATGCTTAGTCCAGCGCTGTAGAGAGCACAGAAAGTTCACACTGGCTCGCGCTAAGAGGTGAGGTCTAAACCCGGTATTAAAGTGAAAATATTTGAAACAGTACGTTGAACTAAATATATATATATATATATATATATATATATATGTGTAATATTTAATTTATTGACTTCATACGGTAGTCACGCTAACAATATTAAACGTCTCATAAATGTATTGTCTAAACGCCCAGACGTATCAGCTATAATAGAGCGCCGTACTTAACTGCGTGGGAAATGATGCACGTCTACGCCAATAGGGATTTCTAGGTACGCAAGTGGTTTTTATGAGCCTAATATCCCGCGCATACCGGCAGTATAAACAATCAATGTCAGGCTTGGGGTCACCTATTACAGGATCACTTCAGCATTTTTTTGTTGGAGCGGCAGGCAAAGTGGCCGAGGCCTCGGCAGAGGTAGCGCGGTCAGATGTGTACTTCACCAGGGAGCTTTGGGATGGAATGGCATGGACTAGCCGGTGCGTGTACACAATATACATTGTGCATGGCTATCATCACTTGGTATGTTTGACCCAATGATTTCAATAAATTGTCGATCAATGTCGTTGCCGGTTCTGCTACATTCCACGCGGCGGGTTGCCAGACGCCTCGGTGGACTTTGCACTTTTTCGCTTACTAGGACGGTCGCTGAAGTGTGCAAATTGTATATAATGACGACTGTATTGTAATAATGTATTATCAAATTAAAATGCAAAGTTATTGCGAAACAAACAATATGCATGTAATATTCTGCGCATAGCTAACGCATAACCATCTCATCACATGAATTTCACGTATACTGAGTATGCATACAACATTGATACTCATTCTATTCTCAGGCATGCCTTCGGCATGTTGTTCGAGAGGGGCAGTACAGCAATCTCTTCGTAAGGGTCAGACACATCATACTTCGTATATGTTTAAGAGCACAGTCGACAGAAGTGATGATTGCCATGGACTATGCATTTGGTAGAGACGTGGCGATTGTCACATGGAGTACCAGACCAGTGGTGAGAAGCTCTAAATATACCCAGGTCCCCAATTTCGTGTCGGACTTGTTCAACTTTATTCCGAGAACGCGTTCGAATCGTACTGTCCTCAATCTTAACCGAATTATCTCAGCACCGGTACACAAAGCGTCCTTTTACCCTCACTGATTCCTCTCAAGGTTTGCCCGAGTGAGGTGTCCCTATACTCTGTCAAGACCATGCAACAGCTTTGGAATAATCTTGGGGTAGAAGACTGCCACTGTCGTCAGGACGAACCCGAAGTCACCGGACGTCGCCAACCTCTCATTTAAGAGAGATTTGGGCTGTGCGCACTGTCTCGTTGAGGTGCGCAGTGAAGTTCGTCCGAGTGTAATGAAGCCGAAGCCCCGGATACCGGAAATATTTGACAAATTCCAGGGGTTGGCGGCCGCAACGCAAAACGTCTTTGATAGCCAATCGACCTCCTCTTCTAAACTTCACATCCTTGGTCTTCATGGCATTTATTTCCAGCTATTTTAATGCAAAGAACACCTCTGCCAGAGAAGTGGTGCGCTTTATGACAACACCTAGGTCGTGATAAGTCGCCTGCATGCATCACAACTATTTGGTGACTCGTCTTTTGTTCGTCGCTGAGCAGGTAGTTCCCCCCCGCCCCCCTGCGAGGTCGCACAATGTAGGCGGAAAAACGTTCCATATTCATGTTATCGTAGGAAATACTACCAATCTGATGAATGTTTATAACCATTTATCTCAAGCGAGTGAATATGTGTATACGGTTATTTTGGCTTTTAGGTGCTCTCAAAAATTCACCTGGGCTGAAAAGGTCACGTTCACAAGTTTGATATCTCAACGTGCAATTTGTTTAGCCCGTGCATAAGTTTGCGCCAGCTTCGAGCGTAGCCTGAAAACTTCTTCTTCTGCGGAAGGGCGATATTTAAAGCCGACTATTGAGTTGCCTCCTATCCGGTCAAACTGTCACAAAAATGTTATGGCAAAAGACTTTGCCAAATGATCTCCACGCTCTAGGCGGCTATAGAACCAGCTGTGAGATTAAACGATTAAATTATTAGTTTTAAGAAAAAGTTTGCGATATGCTTGAGACAGGCATTACTTAGTACCTGTACACTTCTATGACGTGAAAGGAAAACTCATCAGTAAAAAAAAGATAGAAAAAGGAAAGTAAATTAAGTTTATTGAGTAATAGAATGTGGAGAAAAGGAACAGGGCAGGTCAATCTGATCACATCAGGACTAAAAAGACCAGTAATGATGAATGCCAAGTTTATGGTGAGAGCGTCCTTGGGAACCTGAGCTGGTAAGGACACACCTATGGTGAACATAACTAGAAAGCTAGCCGCCATAGCTCGTGGCATATTGTACAAACTGTTTCTACCCAACAACCAAGCGGTCAACTTATATTCCAGGAGAATGTATTTTTCATTTACGTGTCTTGGGATACATTTTCTGAATATGGATAGACTGTTTATGCAGATGACTGGATGTGTCCATATAATATGCCTTTGCATATATATATATATATAGCTCTGGAAACATAGGATGGGTAGCGGAGCACGCTAAACAGGAAAATAAATGCAAATAGAGACACTACTTGAGGACAGTCTCAATTTCGTGCCGGCAGTTATGAAAATACTAGAACCCATTAGTAATGGGACAGCAAGATTTATTCGGGATCTGGCTAGAATCGTAGAAGCAACGACGGGCGATTAGCGGACGAGACAGCTTGCGTTTCTCGCAGTGTCTAGATGTGCCGCTAGAACTGCCGCTTCTACAAACGGCGCCACGGGATGAGCAGATAACAACATTTGCTATAAATTGAGGCGACACCTTCGAACCTCACAGTTATAGACTGAGAACATAAACATATATATAAATTTAAATTTATACTTATATATATACGTATATATTTTATTTAACTTGTAACGGGCTTAACAATTGTCCCCTAGCGAACGTGACGACAAACTACATCAGCCCTAGGTCCATACCTGGTGTAGACCACCTGGACAAGGTGCCAAGCACCGCCGTGGCGTTTCCACGTTGTATATCCAATGATAGCCTTTGCCGAAAAAAATCACCAGCGCGTGGGTCCCCCGTAGCCAATCTGAGACACTTGCATATTTTAGTAATAACTCCCTCAGTAATTTTACCTGGGCCCCCTAAGGTCTCAAAGGCAAAAGGTGGAAAGTCCATAGAGTCTCCAATATGTGCATACTTCCGACACTTATTTCTTTCCGCATGCGAAACAGCATAACCAGCCTGGGTAGCGCCGTGACTGACCATTGAAGGTGCTAAAGAGTCAGTCACGGTAGCGTCCCAGACAAGTGTCTTCCCACCTTCAAAAGCTGTTAGGGTCATCCCATCAGGTCGACGAGAGTCGTCTGTGTACAAGCCTGCGGGTTCGAGAACACAAGGGTAGCCGGAAGACCTTAGAGCACGGGCTAGGGTATCATTTAACGCAGCATGTCTCGTCCTACGGCCTAAACTGCGGATGCAAGATAAGCCATGGTGACCAAGAGGTGAGACCTTTTCGCCACAGCTGCACTCATGTTCCTCGACTAGAGGGACTCCAAGGCGGAGGCCAACGCAGATCCTGACGACAAAGTCATCTAAGAGAGTTCCAACGGGAGCACTCGGTAGGGCATTGAGCCATGCACCAGCACCACTAGATGAAACTGCTCGGAGCCGTGCTTTTTCCACCTCGTCTTCTGTTGAATTAAAAAGATTGGCGAGTTGTATGTCCTCCAACGGCGCGGTCCAGCTTGCCTGGGAAGTAGGTTCTTCTGGAGGGGGTGCTCCAGTGCGTGCCAAGAGACACTCCTTAGAATCTTCTAGTAGTGAACGTAACCGCTCGACGGCTGGGAAGTCTAGTATCTTTGACGCCCTATGCCAGGTACTAGACATTGAAGCGACTACCGCGGGACCTGCGACCAAGACAGCGTCTGGAATGCCTAGGCCTCCTTTTGCCACTGCCAGAAGAGCTTGTCTGCGGGCTGTCTCTGGTAAACTTAGGTTAAGTAAGGAAGACAGGGAGTTCAACGTGTGGGTGTTCAATTGTTCTAGAATATTTAAATCTTGCGTTAGGTCAATCCCACGAAGCAGGTGGTTTACCCGTGCTGTCGAGAAGCAAGACCTTAATAAGAACAATCCCTTGTGTGCACCTAAAAGACCCAAGCGGCTTCAGGAGGATTTTAACTTACCACCCAGCCAGATAACTGTTCTTCCTTCCCGTCGTCAAGAAGTGGCACGCCTAATAAGGTAAGATTGGCCCTATTTGTCCTGATACATTCTAGAAGAAGGTCGGTTATCAGTCTGATCGAGGAGTCGGATATTGATGATCCCGACACAAAAAGTTCGCATTTTTGTGGGTTGAAACATAACCCGCTTTTTGTTGCAAAATCCAGTATTTTCCGAATATCGCGGGCCACTATTACAGGGTCACCGGCTAACACGCCATCATCTAAGTACCATACATTAAATGGGGACTCGAGAGAGTCTATTAGCTCCTTGATGGCGAGGCAAAACAGTGGAGGCCCTAATGGGTCGCCCTGCTGCAGGCCCGACTGTGAGAGTATGACGTGGTCCATCAATAGCAGTTGAGTTGGGTTTCTGTATGCCTGCACAAAGTAGTGGTATAAATCAGGCGCATGGGATACAACAGCTTTTAAAAGATGGTCACGTCGAACGTTGTGAAAAGCATTCTGAAAATCTAGTTTGACCATGACTATGTCTTCTGACCTAGATTCAAGATAGGCTCGTGCGGCATGGATCGCCACTTCTGTTCCACTTCTAGCAGCAAAGCCAAGCTGGTGGTCACCTATTGCTTCCTCAATTTGCGACGAATTTTTCCAGCAGGCGATCTTTGCTGCTATCCTGCGGAGTGTAGATGAGCATGCAATAGGGCGGGTTGTGCCATCCTTCTTTTTCAGAGCAAATAACCTCGCTCCAAATATGATTGGTATGAGATCTCTTGGCGGCTCTCCTCGTAGTCAAATTTTAATGAGTTTAGCAAGTGCATCGGCCAAAGCCTCCGCTCGTTTACCCATTGCTCGAGAAAGTAAATCTTGCAGAAGCCTTGGTCGAATGAAGTCAAGACCCGCAGCGGAGCTTCTAGAAAAGCTTCCTACTGCGCGGTATATATCTTCCCTTGACACGTGGAAGCTTTCCGCGGGGGACGATTCGGCAGGAGGGTCTGTCCACCTCAAGTCCGTTGGTGCGCAGGGATGCTTGTCACGTAGAGCTTCTACGTGGTCGGACTCGGCACCGAACGTGTCGCATGAGCTTATGAGCCTTGCAGCGCCCGACACATCACCATCGGTTAACTTTGCAACCACTCTTCTTTTAGGTCTTCTTCAGAAGTGCCAATTTTTCTGTGCTTCTGGTGGCCGACTTGACCGGCCAATCCGTCGAGTCTGAGACCGTTCTCAAAGTCTCTAAGGTTTGAGCGTATAATGTCTGCCAGCGAACACGACTCATTCTTGACGTTAGGAAGGCGAAGTATAACAGGGCCAAACGATAGTAGAGACAACCATGCTGAATTATGATTGTAGGTTACTACATCGTTTACGACCTTCACAAGGCATTCTAGCACAAACCTTCTTGTTGTTTTGGGTATTATACGTATCATCCTTACATTTTTAAAAACAAACTGAATTTGAGATGTCATGTATGAAAGTTGTACACGCGTGTCTTCTGTAGCAGGCTGCCTATAGGCGTTTGATCCTGGATGCATAGAATTTATGTGTCTCCGTAAGCCCCTTTATACTTATATATATATATATATATATATATATATATATATAAACATATATATACATTTATATTTATACTTATATATATATATATATAAACATATATATACATTTATATTTATACTTATATATATATATATATGTACGATGTAGCAAAAGAGACCCTTCGTTATCGCCGATCGCAGCTATCTTGCTCCTTGTCATCTCTATGTTTTGTTCTTGTTCTCGCCTGCTCGCAAATATTTTCTACGGCGAGCCATGCGCATCCAAGTAGTCCGTGGATGTGCCGGCAAACTCGATCTAGTGGAGGAGTGGAGCGAATGGGAGAGAGAGAGAGAGAGAGAGAGAAGGGGAGGGAGAGAAAGAGAGAGCGGGAGGATGCCGAATGTACGTGCATGCCGGAGTCGATGGCTGGGTGGCTGAGTTAGTGGTGTCTGACTGAGTATGTACATGCGTGCCCGTGTCTCTCTCTCTCTAACTCTCTCTCTCTCTCGATGCGAGTGTGTGCGTATGTCCGTCTGACACTGTGACTAGCTGTCTGTGTGGTAGTACTCGATGTGGTTTGGCTGTATCGGCTATATCGGGTGATGTGTGCACGGATATGGCGTTGTGCATGTTTCTGTATGTCGAACACTACTGTATGGTCACAACGGCATTATATCGAGCTGCAGCTGCTGATGTTGTTGTTACCACCGCTGCTAGCGCTGTCGGTCGCTGACCGACCGGCAAACGTCGACGTACCCAACGAGAACGAACCAACGAACAGAGAGACGCAAGGGCGAACCACGTCGGGGGTGCCGGGGGCGCCGGCAAGACAAAATGGAACAGAACACCCCACTGGCACGTAGCACTCTCAGCAAACAGCAAACCAAGCCCTCTTGCCGTTCGTCCCCCCCCCCCCCCCCCCCGGCCGACCAAGACAACGCACCCACCAAGCCACGCACGCACGCACGCTGTCCGTTCACCATAAGACAAATGGCAAACGAGAACGAAAAAGATAGATAGATAGATGCATAGATAGAGATAGAGAAAGAACGAAAGAGAGACGCGCAGAGAGAGAGAGTGAAGAGATTAAGAGAGGAGAGAAGGGCAGAAACAAAGAGTGAGAGAGAAGAGAGATTGAGAGAGGAGAGATTGAACGGATGAAGATTCAGAGCAATGAGAGCGGAGAAGCCCGGGCAAACAAGCAACGAAAAACAGGCAGGCAGACAAGCAGGCAGGCAGGTAGGCAAGAGGCAGGAGGCGGCAGTACAAACTAACAGAGCAACGTACTCAGCAGATAGATCCATGAAGAAATAGGAAAACAAAGCCAGTCGGCACGGCACGCCCTAGCGTGCTGCCGCCAATTCCTTGTTGTCTCCATTACGGGCAGTGAGACTGCTTGCTACTCGATGCTCACTCGCAATGATGCGGCAGTGGTGGTGGCGAGGCCACCGCCGCCGCCATTGCAGGCGCCGAACACGATCGAGACCGAAGTGACGGCAAACACGCGACTAACAGGGCTAAGGCGTGAAGAGGCACATACTATTAGGCAAATGCGTATATATATATATATATATATATATATATATATATATATATATTACAATTTTGTTTGTTTATTTCACTCAAATTGAGTATAATATACATTTCAAAAATGTTTCTTAATGTTGCTCTATCTTCTTCACGCTTCCGACGAGAGAAGTAGTGCAGCGATTTTCGGTGCAGCGCTGTGCATTCCACTGCATGGTACTTGGCACACCTCTGCAGGCAGAACCGGCAGGTGCACAACTCGTACTCCTCGTGAAAGGTTGCGTTTGAGCATACCAGGTAGTGATAACCATGCACTATGTACCTGGTGTATACGTGGCGATTGTCACATGCAAGACCAGACCAAAGGTGCAAGGCATTGAAAACGTCCAAACCACCGACCTCCCGTCTGGCCTATTCGACTTTAGCTTTCCACTCCGAAATAAAACATTCGTAAGGTACTGTACGCGGCATCTTCAGCCTTAGTCGGATTGTTTTAGCAGCCGGTGGGCAGCCTGACATGAGATACACAAAGCGGCTCCTGGCTCGGATAGGCAAGCAGAGCACTCGCTTCATATATAATGAAAAACACCTTTCAAGCTGGTTAAAATTCGCTAGCGTGAGGTGGTTCCACACCCTGTCAAGACCGTACATCAGCCCCGGAACAATCTTAAGCATGAAGAGCCTTACTGCTGAGAGAACGGACAGTCTTCGGACATTGCCTACTTCCCCGTAAAGAGAGACAAGTGCCTTCCGTACTGTTTCGTTTACATGCGCTGTGAACGTCGTTCCCGTATAATGAACCCGAAGGCCAAAATACTGGAAGGAGTTAACAAACTCCAATGGTTGGCCGCAGCAACGAATAACGTCTCTGCCAGCCAATCGACCTCCACGCCTGAATTTCATGGCTTTGGTCTTCCTGGTGTTTATCTCAAGTCCCTTCGAGACAAGGAACGCCTCTATCATAGAGGTAATGCGCTTGATGGCACCTAAATCGCGATGAGCGACCACGATATCATCTGCATACATTACCACTACGGCTTTTTGGTACTCCTGTCGGACGTAACCGACGAGGTCAGCAAGGAGAAGTGTAAACGAGACGCAGCTTAGCGGGTCTCCTTGCGGAGTTCCCACATTTTGCTTACACCTACACCCTCTAATACACCCTGCTCACCGTCTACCAACAAGGTGTCCTCCTCAAAGAAACTTGCTATTACACTCAGGAGAGAGCCACCCACTCCTGCTCGTTGGAATGCTTCAACCAGCAGATGGCGAGGGGCTTTGTCAAAGGCCTTGACGCAGTCAATAAAGACTGCATAGAGATGACCTTTGGGTTGTGCCACAGCTCGCTCGATTTCTGACTGGAGAACATGGATTGCATCACGGGTGCCTCGGCCTCTTCTAAAACCGAATTGCTTCGGTGGAAGTGCCTCTTCAGCCACCCGCTCAATCCGTCAATATATATATATATATATATATATATATATATATATATATATATATATATTCAAATAAAATATGCTTGTAATAGGCAAAAATTGCACACATTGTCATCGCGTTCTCGTTGCTTAAGTTAAATGGGCTTTCTCCAGCTGAGGAATGTAGCAGCAGAGCTATGACAGTCACGTCCAACAGAAACCTCCAGCAAGGCCGGGGCTTGAACTCGCGGTTCTCTCCGCCACTTTACGCACTCTCTCAGCCTTTTGTCCCCAAACAGTGGCAACGCTTCACCGAAAAAAATAAGTTATACCCGGCTACAGAACGCGTTAAAAACTACCTCATCTCACTGAATGCTTGCCAGTGAAAATCTCTGAACTATTAGAGGATTCGCTCACTCGCATGTGTCGGGGACAGGCTGTACTCGCAGCGACGTCTCGAGAAACAGGCCAAATTTCTCTCTGTCTAACAACTGTAGTAGAGAATATTGACCGCTAAAATCGTGTCGGTGTGTAAACTGTGCTGTACGAAAAATACCATCCATGACAATGTTCTAGTCTGCAATATTGCTAAGACCACTGTATACCCAGAATGCTGGGGCGAGTCGGAGGGGTCATACTGCCACCTCCTGGCAAGTGGACGTGTAAAGTTTGCCGAGGCACGGCCAAATCGCTTGTTTAAGAAGCCACTTCTAGTACACTGCCGAACAAGCGTAGCCAAATCAATACGGCAATAACTGCTAAGCCTAAAATGCAGCTAGCATTAAACAAAGAGCTAGCTGCGATAGCCGACCAACAGATTAGCACTATTCGAACAGATTTGCAACCCCTGCGGCAAAATATTCAAAACCGTGGAGTTGATTGATACATTGACAGCAACAGTAGAAGACGCCAATGACGCTACGGTACTTATGATAGAGCAAAAACAGCCTGTGTGCTTCTGTGTTGCTCAATATCCCCAGCCCAGCCAAAGTACAAGTAAACCGTCATGCAATTAATTGCAATAGACCAGGTGATTCATGGCTAGTTCCTAGATGTGTCACCATCGTAGAGCGCATATTCGCCTTCAACATTAGGATTATTGGCATACCAGAAGTCGGAACCGAGTTCTCCATGTAAATATCAGACCACGATGCCATCACCCTAACTATAGAGAGAGACACAAACAAGCACACGAACACA
Organism: Dermanyssus gallinae; assembly: GCA_003439945.1. Lineage (NCBI taxonomy): Eukaryota > Metazoa > Arthropoda > Arachnida > Mesostigmata > Dermanyssidae > Dermanyssus > Dermanyssus gallinae. The sequence continues at coordinate 375,523 of QVRM01001542.1, read as the reverse complement.
TACATTGACGAAACATCTATAATAACACCGAAGGCAATACATTTGCGAAGGTACGCCAGCAAATTCAAAACAATAGACAGAGACGGCAGCATCCTAACAACACTCCAAACATACGCGAACCACACGAATCTCTTACACGTGCAAGAGACACTATAATAACAGTTACGAACAGCTTTCCGAAAAACAGAATTGTTTAAAAAGGACTGGACCTAACCTTACCAGACAACATAGAATACTAAAAAATCAAATAAATTCACAACTCAAAAGGCCAACGACAATTTCTATGCATCTGAGTTTGTCGGCGATAAAAACACTAGGTGAAATCAACAAATACATAAGGGGTACTCGGCGTACTGACCAAAAACAGTAGACTTGCGCAAATTTAACTGTCCTGAAGGAAAAGTGCATTTTGTTAACATGCACTTCGCCACAGCTGGTGAAATTCTCAGCCTATCGAGTGGGTCGACACAAGATGACAAAAACCTTTCAACCTATAGATTTCGAGAGCCTCTTCGATAAGGGCCACCGGCAGAACATATGAAGAAGCAATAACACAAGTTAGCAGAGACAAATAACCTGGAGAGGACACAATGACCAACAATGTAGTTAAGAAAAATGGTGGCATCTTCATGTGTATCGTCTGGAAGTTGGCAAATCTAGTATTTACGCACAGTCGCTTTTCCAGAACACTTAAAATATTCGAATGTGTACTAATATATAAACAGAAGCACAAAGACAACATTAGTAACTTTACATTAATCTCACTCCTCAGCAACTTAGGCAAACTAATATAAGAAGAAAGCCATAAGATTAGTCTGCGGTATCAACAGTAGCGTCACTGCAGCGACACTTAAGCACAGTGTAAAGGCTTTGCAGAACTTTATTACTAATATGCAGAACCAGCGATCTCTTATTTTTTACAGAACAGGCGCATGCTGGACATGAGATACAAGGGAGACAAAGATAGAGTCACCGATATATTATACCAAAGCATGCCAACATAGCACTTTTAATTTAGTAAATACAAAAACTAAAACTATAAAAAGACGCGCTGCCAATCACTTTATTAAACTATTAAACAGTTGTCCTAGTATCGTACAACAACAAACAATTAAAAATACTAGACAAACCATTAAGCAAATACGACAGCAAATTACATTACTCAGCCTAGACCTTCAGTAAATTGATCTGACCACCATTCCGGGAACACAAAATGTATAACACTCAAAATAACTCAATGCTCACAAATAGATCGTCACCTAGAATACAAACACACCCCAAATATAGCCACGTCTACGAGTTTTCAACATAATAAATATATATGCATGTTGCAACAGCCATGTTACCGTACAAACACACATACAGATAGTTCTACAAGTTCTTAAAATGAGCTTTTCAGAATTCAAATTTTTTCGCGTTTTCACCGCTATTGGAAACGGCAACTTTTCGAATGCTAGCAGTCAAAATATTATGGTGATTGGCCGTTGCGATTTCGTTTGATCGCTTTTCCCGTGCAATGTATCGGCGTGATTTTGAAAAATTGAGAAAAAAGGAGTTTCGAGTGGTTATCAAGCGTTTTTATTTCAAAAGTTGGAATGCGACCCAAGTGAAAACTGAGTTAGACGGGGTGTACGGTGACTCTGCGCCATATTTTGCCACTGTTTCCAACTGGATTAATGAGTTAAAAAGAGGTCGCAGGAGCACCGAGGATGAACTACGTTCAGGACGCCCAAAAACGGCAACTGATGAGGAAAACGTGGAAAAAGTGCGGAAAATCGTTGCCGCAGATAAGCGAGTGAACATTAAGGAGATATCGGAGGCCTTGGGGATCAGTTTGGGTAGTGTGCATTTCATCCTGCACGAGAACTTGAAGATGAAAAAACTCAGAGCAAAATGAGTGCCGCATTTGCTCAACCAAGGCCAAACAGACGCGCGTGTTTCCGCTTCACAGCGAAATTTGGCCAAGATGTCGAAAAATCCGTCGGAGTTTTGGCGCAGATTCGTGACCGTCGATGAAAGCTGGGTCCATCACTACACTTCCGAGACCCAAGAAGCATCTCGCCAATCGTGTGCACCTGGTGAAGGACCTCCGAAGAGGGTGCGGACAACGGCATCGGCCGGAAAGATGATGGCTACGGTTTTTTGGGACCAATGTGGAATAATTCTGGTCGACTACCTTGAGAGCGGTAAAACGATCACGGGAGAATATTATGCAAGACTGTTGGACTGCCTGAAGCAAGAACTCATCGTGAAACGGCCCGCTTTGCAGAAGAAGGTTGTCCTGTTTCACCAGGACAATGCTCCCGCACACAAGTCGCGGCAAGCAACGGCAAAACTGGCCCAACTGAGGTTCGAACTTATTGAACAACCTTCCTATTCTCCAGACCTGGCCCCCTCTGATTATTTCCTCTTCAGACATTTGAAGAATCGTCTCGGTGGAAAGCGTTTTTCCAGCAATGAAGAGGTTACAACTGCTGTCAATGCCTATTTTCAGTCTAAAGACGCAGAATTTTACTCAAGTGGTATAAATGCTCTGAAATCTCGGTGGGAAAAGTGTATTGAGCTTTTCGAGGAGTATATCAAATAAGAAAAAATTAAAAACAAGATTTGGAAAAGTCTTGGTTTTCATTTTAAAAACTTGTGGAACTACCTGTATGTAGATATAACGCCGTCTTCCAGTGATCAGGATAAGCTGGCACTGATCGTTACTGTCTGTGATGAGGATCTGCTTGAAGGAACAGCCTGGCAGGTATACGACAATACCTTGACAGGCGAGGTCTCGAATTGGCGTCATAACAACGGTGTTTGGTGTTTGGCGCCAAAGAGTACGAACGTGTGTATATGGAACTCCGAGTGGTTACGCTTACTTGTGTGAATGCAAGAAAGGAAACACAGAGAGTGGCATACCGTAGTGATGCGTGAAGTTCGGTGATCATTTCGGTGTATTGTGCGTGGCCGTGCGACGAAGGGGTAAGGAGTTAGGCCGCAGTAAAGTTTAGTTAAGTCCATTACAGCAGGGCGAAACAAAACGAAACCACCCACGCAGGCGTCGAGAGTCTACGAGCGGTCCGGCGCGCATTCAAATTCAAACTATAACGGCTGCTCAGCTAAAGTGAGTTAACACAGTCTTTAGGCGTCTTTAGGTGAGTGCACAAACTTTAATATGGCAAGTGATGCCGGATCATCGCCATGTGGGATAGGGTCAACGAACACAAAGGATTCAACTATGAATTTCCCAGGCCAAACGCGCAGTGGCAGCTTAAGATACGTGCCGGCCAGTTCATTGCCAGTATGCAATTGTGGAGGAGTATTAGAGAAGAGAAAGGTTACTGAGCGCAGTCCTCCATATACAGGCTGCGCCGCCTGTAAACTGAAATCGCGACTGGCAGCGGAGATGGAGCTGGCGAAGAAGAGCGCTAAGACATGGTGCGATATAGCACAAGCTATGCAGGATCGCTGGTAAAGCATTATAACAGATGTCCAGCATAGGCTAAAATTAATCGAAGAGAGAAAAGCTCAAGTTAAGGAGAAAGAGAAGCGCGCAATGGTCCTACAGCAAGAACTGGCTGTAATGATCGAAGAAATAAAGCAAAATGTAAACGCAAATGAAAAGCAACGGCATATTAGCGACAGCAATGAAATAGTGGTTGAACTGAGAGAAAGGCTGGCTGCTGTTGAGGAGACAACGTCAACAGTAGCGGCAAATGTTGAAGAAATGGAAAAATGGATCCGGGAAAAAAGAATGAAGACGGGAGGCGCGCCGTTGAAGAGGAGACAGTAGTGTTAGACTTGAGCCACAGTGGCAAAGAGGAAGAAGAAATACATGACGAAGAGGACGGTGCGATGGAGGCGCACGGATGCAGGAGACGTCAACAACGGAGGAACAGAAACGAGATCGCCAGAGGGGATGAGCGGATACGAGTGGAGAAGAGAGAGGAGGAGGCTAGTCAGCGAAAGGAAGAAGAAAATGTGCAAACGCTACAACAACAACAAGAGCAGATATCTCGGATAAGTTCAACCGATCGAACAGGGGAGGCGGTGGCTATTAGACCAATGGGAAAACGGGTGGTAGTTGCCGGAGATTCAAACGTATGCAGAATAGAGGAACAGGTTAATCGGGTGTTTCATGGGAGACTGGTAGATGTTTTTCAGACCCGGGATATGGAAAGTGCTGTGAATACGATTAGCACACAGGTACAAGACCTAATAGAATTTTGCAAACGGCAAAACGTAGTGTTGACAGTGTGTTTGATTCCAATGGTGGTGGATGCTAAAGAAGGACGGGACTATCGGGGTACATGCAGGGCAGTGAATAGGAAGATAATGCAGTTTGTCAGGGCAGCAAATTACGAATACTTGTCTCTTGAATACATTCAAGACAATCCAAGGGCCATGGCCTCTGATGGAGTGCACTACGGGGAGGTAGGTGCTGTACTAGCGGCACGGCCAATTGGCAAGAGGGCGTGCGATTGGCACAATGTTAGGCCTATAATAATTAAAGTAATCAATGCGCAAGTAGGGCATACGGGAACGGAATACGGTAGGGGGACGCAGACGTGGAATCAACAAAATCGGGGCAGCGCAAATTTTTCAGACACGCGGTATGGGCATTTAAACGAGGGGGGAACGGTAGGGTACAGACACAGACACACAGGATGGGACAACAGATACAGGGACAAAAGAGAGAGGAGGGAACAATATGGATACAGGGAAAAGTGGGACAGCAGGTACAGGGAGAATCACGACAACGGGAGCTACTTCCCGAGGGAGGGGGAACACATAGGAGCAGTGGAGATTAAGGGGGTATTGAAGGTCATCAGACAGTTGGCCATCAGTGGCATACAGAGGAGGAGATAAAGGTTGACGTAAGATCCAAAAGAGGAAGCAGGGCAGAATGAAACGTGCAAGGAAGTTGAGATTGCTAAAATGAAAGCGGGAAAGATGCGGGGTAGAATGGGTATACGATAATTCAAGAGCAAGTGGGCTATTGGCAGATGTCAGGGCATGTTGGATACAAGGATTCATAGAGCTAAATATAAGGAGAAGCAAAGTACAGAATGCCGAGCATGTGGGCTGGATATTGAGTCAATCGAACGTATTAATAAAGAATGTATAGCCTTAGGGGGGGGGAGGGGAGCAGAGATATAGATTTGTCGGAGGCCCTAGCTCTAGGACCAAATGATAGAAATTACCTGGTCGATATTACAAAGAAGAGGTTGTCACAATGGAAAGCAAATACTCAGTAGGTATTGAAGTAGACATGGATTATATGGATGCGTAGGTAATATATATGCTGCCGCTCTAAGCGCCCCTGATATAAAAGGGTAACATGTGTATTTAGGTATACATGCCAAGCGAACAATAAATCAATCAATCAACGGAGCGGTATTTTAATCGGGCTGAAGCGCCCTCCACAGAATCTAAACTTATGCTTGGATGGGCACCCAGTAATGCGCACGCCCATTGTTAAGTGCCTGGGCTGATTCTGGATTGGGCTCTTACAGGAATACCTAATAAGCGCTGTGCGGGAAAAAAATAGTTTTAGCAGGGTTGCGAAAAATCCTTCTGCGGGTCAACGGAGCAATTGATTCTCGGCGCCGTCTTTTAGCATCAGTACACGCGGCTTCCACAGCAGCCACACAAATCCTCTCTACTTTTATCGGCTACGTTGGCTGCGTTGGACAATGACTTTACCACTGGTAAAGTTGCTTCTTCTCGTATGTCTTATCCGCAACTTAGTGCAAGCCACTGCTACTTGCGCTGTACCTTTTTCAATACTGCGTGAGAACTCCTGTCTCGTAACCAGCTAAGACTGGCAGCCCCCGACAACCTTGTGTAGTGCCAACCTTGTGTAGAGGCGCTCTTCAAAGGTTATTAATGGATTTGCAAAATTTGTCTCTGCAGAAAAGTCTCAGAGACGAACATAAACAGCGCACAAAGTTGAGCAGTCGTAATGGCAAGACAATGTGGTCAGATAAAGTAATCTCGAGAACATAGTACTGCGGCCACCCTTAGCAAGGCGCAAAAAGGACGACCGGATTTTAGTGGTTTTTTTTTGAAGAAGTGGAAAATGCTTTACGAACATCTTCTGATGTTAATGGAGGGCAGTGTGGGACTAAACGCCGGGGGATAGTATAATCCTCGATCCAATCCGCGCGTGATACCCACAAAAGACCACCTCCCCCACCCTATACTGGTTCGGAATTGTGAACTTTTACCTCGAACCCAGGAGAGGGGAGTCTTATGCTGCGACCCACTCCTTAGTTTACAAGTATGTCCCGAGCAGGACTGGGTCCTCCCCGGGAGTGGACACTAGAGGCCTAGTGTGGAATCGCAATCTGCGGCGATCCTCCTGGCGAAATTTTCAACGCATAATCCCGTCATAGGACCCCAGCGTGCCAGTCTGTTGCCGACTTGAGCATGTTGGCGACGATGGTCGTAGTCGGGCTACCCTTATGGACATAGAAGGAGCCCGTGCGGTAGACCGCAAAAGCCTCGCAGTCTTCTACGGTGTGCGCCGCGTCATAGGGTGTGCCTGTGGTGCAGAGAATGCAAGTATCTGTATTTGCCTTGCCTATGCGGAGAGGTACGACTGGAATTGTGTATGCCCTGTGAGCACTTGCACGGAGTAATATGTAAGTGTTTTCATGCACTTAGATTTAAATCCTCATCGTATTTTCAATGCGCGTATTTGCTTAATGCGCCAACTTCGGATTAAGATCAACAAGCGACGTCCGTGCCCTACACGCCGGATTAGCGCCCGGATTTCAAGCTTCTTTGGTGTCAGTCTACTGATAGTTTAACGGATCGCAGCCGTTCATGCAGGTGAAGACAAAACAGAACCAAAGACCTACATTAAAGTGGAAAATCCACGCCCGAGTGTTGAAAATCTTTCAATTTCGTGGATCTTGCGTGTGAATTTAGCATGGCTATAAGGATCACGGGCAGGCTCATACACGGGGACTATGGTAACATTCCTATACCACACAACGAACACCCTCGAAGCTCCTTCTAATAGCAGTCTTTTACCGTACCGAGAAGTGGCTCTCTGAGCATATAAGCAAGAACGCATGGCCGCCGAACAGTCCCGGTTTAAATACGTTGAACGACTATGTATGAGGCGTGATTGAGCGAGAGTCAAGCAAGTTTCAACATGTTAGTACAGGCTCGCTCACTGCCGCTATTAAGAAAGCGTTCGACATTTTATATAGGGTCATTTTGACACAGGCTTAAATGCGCTTTAGACTCCGAGTTGAAAAACTGATTAACATGAGCGGGGCTATATTAAACCAAATGTTCGTCTGAAGTTCTTCTTCGACCTAGGCAAAAATATTCATTTAAGTATATATTTTTTTAATATTTCTTATATATGTTTTATTTAATTCATTCATTATTCTTAATTAATATTTCGCAATATTGTTTGCATTTCCAGGTGGCGCATAATCACGAAATAGTCTTACCATTCCATTTATTTACACATTTAGTGTCGACAAATTACAGAATAGTCGTCACTATATACATTACTTCGCCGGCCGCCTCAGCGGGCAAATAAGTGGAAAGAGCACCGACGTGTCGGGCAGCCCGCTGCGTGGTATTCAGCGCACGTCTGCGAGCAGAACCGGTACAACATGGATCGCCAACTTGGTGAAATCCTTCGATCGAACATACTAAGTGATGTAAGCCATGCACTATGTATACCTTGTGTACACGTACCGACCAGTGCATGCCATTCCATCCCAAAGCTCCATGGCGAAGTACACATCCAACTGCGCTACCTCTGCCGAGGCCTGCCGGGTTACTTTCTCCTGCCACTCCAACAAAAATTGCTGAAGTGGTTCTGTAATAGGTGACCTAAACCTGACTCTGATTGTTTCCACTGTCGGTCCGCAACCTTTCGAAGTAATCCATAATAAGTAATAATAATTAAAATAAATAAATTGCCTTATTAATACCTATGCTAAAAGAACACGTTTCATATCAATTGTGAAGCATATTTCTAGCTAGGCAAAATTTGCTGCTGAATAATAGCTCCAAGCACTATCAAGTCTGTAGCTCAATATTGGCACAATGTTAAGCTCAAAAAGACGCACTGCCACACTGCGAGACAGTTTTCGAGGGTCTCTCACCTCTGCATGAATAGAGGCAATGGCCGCCCGACATATGTCGCCGATGTGCTGGTTAAAGGTTGTTTTCATATAGTGTAGTCTCAAACCTAAATATGGAAAGGAGTTGACAAACTCTAGCCGCTGGCCACAGCAGAGGGTGACATTTGCTGGCCAACTGACCCAGACAGCGAAGCCTAATGGCTTTCGTCTTCCGCGAATTTATTTGCACGCTCTTACGATGAAGGTAAGTTTCTACGTCGCCGACAATTCGACAATTGGCACCACGGGCCCGGTGAGATACTACTATGTTATACCGACTGAAGTACATGGATTGCTTCCTGTGTACCTCAAGTCTTCCTGAATCTGAATGGCTCTAGAAGTAGGGTCTTTTTTACGGCTGGAAACACTCTCAAGACAATGAGCTTAGAGAACATTTTTTTAAGAGTGCGCTTCGACGCGACGCCCCCGTAGATGCTTGAATCATTTACGTTGTCGGCGTTTTTGCCCTTGAAATGTGAATATATATTTAAATGTTTTGTTTCATATTCATATTTTTTTATACATTTCGTCGTTAGGAGGGATCGCTTGTCGAGAAATATTGAAGATGAAACCCTTGCTATTTATCGCCAAGTCCAATTGGCTTATGCTTATCCGTCGCACAATCAGTGTTTGGAAGCTTAACCCAACCAGGTCTGTGTAGTAACTAGGTTTCAAGTTCATATAGAGAAGTTTATATAAGCGGTTTAGGCACAGCTGAAATGTCCGCTATCGAGAATTTGCTTTCGGATTGCCGCGTAACAGGCGACGACCTGGATCACTTTGAGGTGTCCCCGTTCTTTCGCCATCTTGGTTCGACAGTCGCGAGGGAGGGGGAAATTCGCTGGTTTTAATCGCTTTTTCCGGCAGGGAGCTCACGGGGGGTTGTACCTTCTATGTTTATGCTTCTTCGCGTCGAAGCTGAACGAACTGTTTTGAGGATTGAACTGTTCATCCTTTTCGGCTCACTTGGAGGAAAGTAACTTGAAGCTTAGCCCGCGAATCTATACTGCAGTTGCGAAACGACATAAATCCTGCCAGGTAAAGCCTCATGCCTGGGGGAAGACAACATGCGTACACACTTGAACCGGACTAAAAGGCCCTTCACTAAAGGACTAAAGGCCCAGTATATATATATATATATATATATATATATATATATATATATATATATACTGTTTTCAGCTGCTCTCGGCTTGTCATTTAAGAGAAGTAGTGCAGTGATCTCTTCGTAAAGGTTAGCATTATATTTCGTACACGTTTGAGAGCAGAGTCGACAGATGAACTCTGTGTACTCTCCGTAGAAGTTTGTATTCAAAAATATCAGGTGATAATACCTATGATTTGTGTGTCCAGTACGGTGTCCAATGCGGCTGCTTACCCGTAAGCAAACCAAAGTTTGTCCGAGTCAGGAGTCCCCATACTCTGTTACGACTATAAACCAGGAACCATCTTGAAAAATTTCTGAGATGGATGCTACTGCCGGGACTACGGGACGGACAAGAAGATTCTAGCTGAACAAACGGCACATCGTGAGACCTATATGAAAGTGATAGATCAAACTGACCATATATATACAAACAACCGTGAGTTTATTAGATCTCTGCAGAAGTGTAAAACGATGTATGAAACACGGATGTTCTGTAAGGAGCGTGTATTTGAAAATAATAATAATAATAATAATAATAATAAACTGAGCTGATCATCGGATAACGGCGCTGCCGCGGTCGACGAGGGTCTAGAGCCGACTCTGAACCGAGTAGTCTCGTTCTCAAGAAGCCTGCGTTTCTGGCGTCGCACTGTTAAGCCAGCGCCGGAGCTAAGCCAGTTTAGTGGTAATCAACATCCGCTTCCCATAGTCACTGAAGAGGAGAAGGAAAAGAAAAACAAAAAAGAAAAAGAAAACGAGGAAGAAGAAGGAAGGTTTATCGGACTTGCAACGGCAAACGATTTTGCGTGATCTACCCGAGGGCGATTAAGTGAAAGCAGTCTCCGAGATACTACTAACCGCCGACAGCAGCTATTCCCATATGCCCAAGTATCTAATGGACAGGTATGATTGTGTTGAGACTATCGTATGTGGCGTATATATCAGAAGCTATGCCTAGGGTGGGTCGTGTAGATCACATAGCGCTACGTGGAGCCCACCAGGACCAAGTGAATCATGTATCAGCGTTACGGACATTGCAGTTTATTGAGAACTGCTACGATGCCGTGTTATATGCGATTGTTTTGCATGCGCTACCAGGGCCTCTAGTAGGGACGATATATTAACTCGGTAGAGGCGGCCCGGGCCCCCCGCGTTAGGGATCGGTCCGTGAAATCTGAGTTGCGTGTGAGAGCTACTGATCCTCATCAGAGAAGTAAGCGTACAGTTTTAGGAGTTGATTCGTTGTCTTACTACCGCAGTAACGTTTCAAGAGAAGCAAAAATCGTTAACGCAGAGAGATGGCAGACCGGTGTCTGAAGCACAGAAATGGCAAAGTGGGTGTTAGGAGGTAGTACGTGGTTGGGTAGTCGAAATCCGGCGATGGAGGCCTCGGGGGATGACTAAAAAAAAACTTTCTGACTGACTCTCAGCCAAGATTCAACGTCCACGGGACTGCTTTTCGCATTGCTTCATAGTCGGACCTCATAAATACAAATGTGCAACGGTGGACTCGAACCCGCGCACCTATGTATCTCCTCCGGTCGCGAGGCGCAGACGAATGCAACACGCCACCGGGCTCAACTTCGCGGGATGACTAAAGTTTTCGGGCTGATCCTCAGCCAAGATTTAACATCCACGAGACTGCACTCTCCAAGATGGCGGCGTTTACGCGGACGGATTTCTTATGCGCTCTCGCATTAATCTACTTTGTGACCCAGAACTGTGCCCCGAAACTCGAAAGATCGAGCGCAAGTGGTCAACGTTACTCATCCGGAGCAGATGAAGCTTACAAGTGTACTGCAAACAATCTGCAAAGTGCGGTGAGTGTTTATTTGAACATACCTCGGCGCCGGTACACGAAGAGTCAGCTGCTGCGCTCATCTGCGCTAGTGCTGCTTCTTCTGCTGAGTGGAGACATCGAACTCAACCCCGGCCCCCCCTGTGCATCCTGCGGTGGCCAATTTCAGCAAATAAGAGACCGTTCTATGTGTGAAGGCTGCAGTAGACCCGTGCACACACACTGTGCTTTCCAGATCTCCGATAAGCCTACAATTAACTGCAAGTCGTGTTTCTGGAAAGAAGTTTCACTCATCGTTGCGGCCAACACGGCCGTTAAATCCGAATGTAAATGTACCGCCGAACTGCAGGCGCTCAAGAAACGATTTGACGAACTCTTGAAACAGCTTAAAAGTAACAACAATGCAACGATGCGAGCAGCTGACCTACGCTCAACCCAACAGGTCAAGCAACATCAACAACAACAACAGCAACGGCGGGAGAACGGCCAACGTGCCACATCAACATCACACTACACGCCACGTCGTCTTGGCTTCAACGGCGATCCACGCAAGAATGTGAACACACCAAAGAACGGACGAGCGAGACACGACAACATGTGGAACATTGTAGGAAAGCGCGGACGGGTTGTGCACGTAACGACGGGCACCAACAAGATGACGGACTTGCAAGTCGTAAACGATCGTGACGTGCCCGAACGGCCAAGGTTAAAAGCATTATTCCTAACACGCATTGCACTCTCACACTCGAGCGAAGAACTACAGCAATATGTCACTCGTATCGTAGGCCCCGACGGTGAAGTAAAAGTAACAAAACTGACTGGGTTGAACCAGGCATATTACAGTTTTCATGTTCAGGTCAGAGAGGAGAAATTCCAGGAGATACTTGATTCCGCGGTTTGGCCAGAAGGCAGCCGCTTCCGCCCCTATCGTGGCCAACTAAAACCATATAGAATATACAACGTAAGAGAAGGGGGCTCGGGCATAGGAGAAAAACGGAGCAGGCTAGACGAGTCCTTGCAGCACACTCCGATGTGACTGGACTCCCGATTAAATAACTCGCCAAGACAAAGAGGTCGGTCGAGGTGCCTCTTATGGAACGTAGAGTCGTTGGCATCACTGTACGAGACGTCAGATATTATGTTTTTAACAGAGACTTTTTTAACCGACATGACACGCATAACATTTCCAAATCATAAGGCGTTCCACGGGCCAGCGCTGAAATCACAGGGATATGGACGACCAAAATGGGGTGTGACAATAGCAGTTCGGACATCAGAGTGGGCTCGCCAAGTTAAATGCACCGCCCGCCAGGTCATTGTAGAACTTTGTGACTATTATTTAGTGTGTATATATAGCCCACCCGACAAGAAGACTGTCGAGATAATACAAGATATTGGTGATTGTCTAAGTTATTGCAAAGACTCGCGTAAAAACGTTATAATAGCAGGAGACCTAAACGTCAACTTGTTAAGAGATGACGTGCGCCAAACGGGGTTTATAGTAGGTATAAATGAAATTGGATTGAACATAGAGAATACCCTTACAGACCCAACTTACATTTGATGGAACGGCAACAGCATAGTAGATGTTGTACTATCTACAAGCCGCCAGCCAGGAACAATAATACGCAATTTTAGGTCCATTGCCTCAGCACATCGTAAGCACTGCAAAGTGACATTCGACCTATTACGCCCCGAACCTCACAATACAATTAAAGATCAACAACAGCTTACTCGAATACTGAACACAAACGCTAGATAGAACAGGCCCAGCAAAAGATAGAACAGGCCCTTAAATCGCTACAATATACAGGTGATATCAACAACGCTGAATATAATCTTAGATGGGCAATTTTCCAAGCAGCCAGGCCCAGAAAGGAAATGAAACCGCGGTTACACAAACCCTGGTTTGATGAAGAATGCAAGTACATGAAACATATTATATGTACACATAATGACATGAGCCAATTAGGTTTACAAGTGTTAGCTCACCTAAAACGAGTATTTAAGGCCATTAAGAAAGCAAAGAGGCTTCGATACGAAGAAAAACAGAGAATGCGTCTCATACAAGACAGCGTATACAGGCCGTGGCTTCTCCTCCCGACACGTCCGGCCACAGGTAATCCACTAATTAATGGCATCGAATGGACGGCACATTTCACAAATCTTCTCAGCGGTGAGACGACTCTCCCACTGAGAGACCCCGGATCTGAGTTCATCCCTTTTACGGAAGTAAGACTAGCAGTTACATCAAAGCAAAACAACAGGTCAGCGGGGCCAGACCAAATCGTGTACGAGCACTTAAAGCGCAACATAAGTATGTTATGCTCCCCATTAACAAAACTATACAATATGTGCCTACGCGAGGGTAAAATACCAGATGAGTGGAGAAAAAGCTACCTGCAACCTATATATAAGGGCAAAGGAGATGCTACAGACCCAAAATCATACCGAGGCATCTCCTTAACAAGCGTGATATTTAAAGTGCTCACTTCGCTCATCGCCTCGAGGCTCTATGAGCGCACAATCGATGAACTCCCAACAGAACAATACGGATTTCTTCGAAAACGCTCAACTGCAGACGCTTTGAAGTTTGTACTGGACCATGTAGAATAACGTATGGCTCAAGGGGAAATGACTTACGCAGCATTTGTTGACTTTAAAACCGCCTTTGACTGCGTACCCAGGGATCGCCTTTTGCAAGTCATTCACAGCAGATACGCAATTACGGGCCCGATGTACAACCTCTTACATGACATGTTAGCTTATAACCACATCTTTATTAAAAATGGCGACCATTACGTCAGGGACCCAATCATACAGAGAACTGGTGTCGCTCAGGGAGACTCTATAAGTCCGTTCCTATTCATCCTATACGTGGCAGGTCTGACGGAAATTCTACGAAAAGTAAAAGCACCACATGCATTCTATGCTGATGACCTGGTCGTTCTCGCAAAATCCCGAGACCACTTACAGTTTTACCTCAGCGAATCGGCAAAGTGGTGCAATGAGAATAGACTGACAATAAATATAAACAAGACAAAGGTCCTACGTTTCAGTCGCGGAGGAGCATATGCTACCGCAGATCGCCGTATAAAGATAAACGGCTCCCCTGTAGAGTTAGTAAGTTACTTCCCATACTTGGGAGTGACGCTAACTTCAAGACTCTCGTTTGGAAGGCACATAGAAGAAAAACGGGCCAAAGCAACGGCAGCTACGATGCTTATTGGAGAACTTCGTGACACTGATCTAAAAATCGCCGTCAACCTTTTTAGAATAAAAATTGCACCAATAGTTCGATATAGCTTACAAGTGATTGCGCCTCACCTTAAGCTGACAGACCTCAAAAACATCGACCGAGTTAAGAACTGCTTTATACAACGTGCACGTGGACTACCTAGGAATGCATCGGCAACACTAGCGTTAGAACTGTGTCGAGAGAGAACCTTTACGGAGGACCTCATATCTGACGGAATACCATTCAGTGCAGATGCCTTGGGCCAATACCTAGTGTTTAGAGAAGAAAGGAATATTAATTTTTTAATACAGAACTATACAGAGGGACCAGCGTTTTCCACAGATAAGTGGAAAAAGGCTCTACAAACAAATCGGACACTGTTGTGTAGGATAACTTGGCATGGTTATCACCATTATATATGTCTAAAAGGAGCGTGTTATGAAATTGACGAATGTGTGTGCAAATTTTGTGGAGAATGTAACATCAACCGCTACCACTTGACCCGATGCGCGTCAATCGACGCACAATCACTGCAGGAACGTGTGAAATACCTGCTTAGTTGTAACAGTGAATTATAAGTCATGCAAACCACTTGTAATTACCAATGATATGGTAAATAAACTGAATTGACAAGACTGTTTTTCACATTGTTTCATAGACGGGCCCCCATAAATACAGATATGCAACGGTGGGGCTCGAACCCGCACACCTATGTGTCTCCTCCGGTAGCGAGGCGCAGACTTAAGCTTCCACGCCACCGGTAAGATCTGCAGTCGCAAGCGAGGAGATATTTAGAAATCATCCCATATGACAGCAAAGTTGCTTCTACGCGTTGCTGATCCTGCCGGCAGCTTCAATGACGTTGACATTCACACTGGCCATTTTCTGTCATATATTCGTGTATGTTATCTGTCGGCGTGAGGACGAATAGCGTCAGATCCTGAAGAGAGGGTTACTCACTCTGGAAATCGATGCCAACATCCTAGTGCGCACTCCAATAGCCTTGAACCTCAAGGCGCAAATGGACTAACTGCGGACTTAGGCAGGCCTCCACCACGTCGTCTGATGTAGTAAGATTTTTAGACCGCTGTCAAGAGTTACATCCCGTGTCAGCTCATGTTAGTATCGAATTCTAATTCTATACCCACAGCCTCATCAAGGTCCTGTAGCTTTAAACGTGTCCGCCTTCCCTAGTAGACATAGATTTTAGCTGGACTACTGCTATCACATTGCTTGACGGGATTAGTATTCAATAATTACAATATTTAAATAACATGCTTAAATTTTTTTTTCTAGTATGCCGGCAAAAATGCAACATGCGGCAAAGCCGCTAACGGCTGCTCCAAGACGGCACGCGAAAAAGCTTACGCTTTGTTGCACAAGATGTATCTTGAACAGTAGACGGCGTCAAACATTAGGGAAACTAGATGTCAATTGTATATTTTAAGAGTCTAAATTCGCAAACATCGGTACGTACTCTTTTGACACCGCGGTACTAAGAGGTGACAATTAAAAAGTGAATTTTTTTAGTATTGCGGAGGTGGGTCGACATTGTATGCCACTACGTCAATACAGTGAGAGGGAGTCCTAGCAGTCTACTGACTTCATGACATGCATAGGCTATCCTGCTTTGCCCTTTCAAGGTCAGTCTTCAACGCCTATTATGGCAGTGTGATATGCCGTCCCTTCATTCTATCACCCATAAGAAGAACAACTGCTCGTCCTGCCAATTCTGAGCACGTGGACTTAGAATTGAAAGTGGCCCGTCAAATGCCGCGTCACGCAATAAGATAGCTTTTGCAACCTGGTTTACCACATGGGTTACTTGAAACCTTCCGGCGTTCAGGATAACGTCCGGTCGCGGGCTCGACCCTGATTAGCTGAAGCGTTCGGAGCTGATGAGACACTACATACGAGGCGCGGATCTCTCTGTTTTCTATCACCAATACCTCTGTGGGAAATTCACGCGGATAGATTTCAGGAGGGCAGGCGCGCCATACGACCACCGTCAATCTCCTCGGGTGTGCCGGAAGAGCGTACAGCAGCCTCAGCTCCCCCGCCAACTTGGTTCGCTTAGCCACAAACCATCTCTCTCCATCGGTCCATCAGCTGGGCAAACCAAGTGCAGAATCGGCATAAGCATGTCAAACAATCTCGGCTGGCATTCATTTTAGAAGAAACTCATCACCTTTGCTCTTAGAGCCTTAGTCTTTGGGCGGATCGTTCAACAATACTGCAACAGCTGAGACAAGCAGAGGACCGAAATTTTCCACACAAGTGTATTATAGTCTGCGAAGGCAGTGCACTGATGATCGGTACGATTCTGCGAAGGCAGTGTACTGATGCTATTTGATCGGTACGATTCTGTAAAAGAAAAAAAGACTTTACTTCATGTTTTTCTTATGTTTTTTAAGTGCGTTTTATTGATAACATATACGATGATCATGACTTCATATTTCCGTAAGGCTAATTAATGTTTGTGTATGCTTTTGCACTGGTAGATCCAGGCATAATCGACTATGGAAGGATCTTGTGTGTGGCGCCTGGCAGGTGGAATCGAACCACCTTAACGCCAGTCAACTACAGGTTTGAAGCTTGAACCCCCATAAATAAATTTAAATATCCTTAATTTCAATCCACTTAAGATATTTTTGGATGGTTTTCTTTTACTGTTTTCTCGAATATCTCGGTATCTCGCCATATTTATATATATATCTTTAAAGTTATAAGTAGTATACTAAAAACTAAAAATAATATTATTATTTTATTTTCATTAATATTTGTATACTAAATATGCAAGAACGTATATTTAAATATTTTAGTAAATGTCACGGTATATTGGAAACAAAATGGAAGGGATTAAATTTAAAGTCATATATATATATATATATATATATATATATATATATATATATATATATATAATAAATTTATTTATATAATTTCTCTATGTTAGCACTTTGGAGTGGACAATTGTCTCCGCGCGAACGTGTGATCACGGGTTCTCTAACCCAGGGTTAGCCCAGTTTAACAATGTGCCCCGAACAGACGCTGCGTTTCCTCGTTGAATGTCGAGCGACAGCCTCTGACGCAAGAATTCGGATGCCCTCGAGTCTCCTGTCGAAAGATTAAGGCTTTTACCGACCCGCTGAATCAGCTTGAGCGTAAGTGGGCCTGCAGCTCCCATAGTCTCGAACGCCAACGGACAAAATTCGTGCGGATAATCGACGCTTGAATATTTTCTGCATTTGTTAGCCTCAGCTAACCTGGAGGCATGACCTGCTCGGTCCGCACCTGCACCGACCATCGAAGGGGCTAATGAGTCGGTTACAGTTGCGTCCCAAACAAGCATGCGGCCACGCTCAAACGGCGTCAAAGTCAGACCGTCAGGTCTTTTTCCATCATCCCTCGAAAGACCCGGGGGCTCTAGAACGCACGGAAAGCCGGCGGACCTAAGTGCGCGGCTAAAGGTGTCATTTAAAGCGGAATGACGCGCTCGTCGGCCTGCACTCAACGCGCATGACAGGCCATGATGGGCCAAGGCGTCCACGAAATCACCACAACGACATCGGTGGGGCACGACTAGGTCAACACCAAGCCGCAGCCCTGCGCTTATACGCGTCGTCTCGTCGTCTAACAGAGTCCCAATTCGCGGGCAGGGTAGGGCCTGTAACCAAGCCCCAGCCCCTTGACTACTAACAGCTCGTAGCCTGGCTCTATCAGCAACAGAAGGTGCTCTATTAATCAGGCCTGCTAGTCGCTTTTCATGTAAGGGGGCTGTCCAACTACCCTGGTTAGCCCTATCCTCCGGAGGAGAATCAAATAGCAGCGACAATTCTTCGGTCAGCTTTTTAAGTTCAACGTTATAGGCATCCCACCCGTCACTGTTCAATAAAGTTTTAACCCTGTCCGCCGCCTGGGTCAATGACGCTACGATGGCGGGTCCTGCCATCATGACCGCGTCCGGTATACCTAGACCGCCTAAAGAAACCGGGAGCATTACTTGTTCCCTTGCCGCATCAGTCAGCTTAAGATTTGGTATGATCTCTAAAATGTCTAAACTAAGTCCATTAAATGGTTTTAAAAGCTCTGGTGATAAAAACAGGTTGGAACCTCTAAGAAGGTGTGTTAACCTCGTGGCTGAAAAACAAGATCTAAGAAGGAATAGACCGCAGTGGGCGCCCAATTGGGGTATTCTGCCTGTGGCGAAGTCGAGTTTATCTTTTTGACTGTCTAATGCTTTTGCAATGCCGTCCGGCAATAAGGGGACACCTAGCAGCTCCAGGTTAACCTTGTCCACTACGCGACAGCCCGGAAGCAAGTTAAAAAGGTCAGTTAAATCTAATGGCTCAAATTCTTTGGGAGCTGTGACATATACTTCACATTTGACCGGGTTCAGTGTCAGCCCGCTAATTACACTAAAATCAATAACTTTCCGGATATCGTCAAGTACGGTCGGGAGGTCCCCGCCCAGGATCCCGTCATCCAAGTACCAGGCATTAAGGGGGGACTGCAGTGAATCCACCAATTCCTTGATACACAAACAAAAAAGTGGGGGACCCAGGGGATCACCCTGCTGAAGACCTGTCTGCGAGGGCATAATGCTCTGGGGCATTACTAGGTGGGATGGTCCTGAACCATAGGCCAGGTTCGTCTGGTGAAACAGTAATGGTGCCTACGACTTGACGGCTCGAAGCAAATGGTCTCTCCGGACGCTATTGAAGGCGTTTCGGAAGTCCAATTTGACCATTACCGTTGGCATTTTGCGCGACTGCAAAAATGCACGGGCACAGTGGACCACTACCTCTGTACCCCCGGGGGTAGCGAATCCTAGCTGGTGTTGACCAAGGGTTGCTGAAATAGCTACCTTATTATCGTAGCAGCCGATTTTGGCCGCCAGTCGGCGGACGACTGAAGAACAAGCGATCGGACGTAATGAGCCATCTTTTTTTTTAGTGCAAACATTCTTGCCCCAAAGATGAGTGGTAAAAGAGAAGACGGGGGCGAGCCCCATCTGAGCACATCAACCACTTTAGCAATGGCGTCCGCTAGTCGACTGGCCGTGCTCCCCAGCGCACCAGACAGCAAGTCCTGCAACAGACGAGGTCTTATGAAGTCTAGACCGGCAGCTGAACTTCGGCTAAAAGTCTTCATTGCACTCAGTATCTCTTCGCGTGAGGTTGAGGAAGGCAGTGTGACCGCCGGGGGTGTGGGCATGGAGAGATCCAATGGCGCGTCTGGATGTTTAGAGCGGAGAGCTTCCGTATTTTCGTTGTCTGACGCTAGCGTATCCTGGGAGC
This sequence comes from Dermanyssus gallinae, assembly GCA_003439945.1. Taxonomy (NCBI): domain Eukaryota; kingdom Metazoa; phylum Arthropoda; class Arachnida; order Mesostigmata; family Dermanyssidae; genus Dermanyssus; species Dermanyssus gallinae. Next base: position 355,896 of record QVRM01001542.1, on the reverse strand, counting down.
TCACCAATCTGGCAGCACCGGAAATATCGCCTTCTGACAGCTTGACCCTCACACGTCTGGGAAGGTCGTCATCGCGGTGGGCCATAACTTTGCGTCCTGATTCCTCGTGCGTCAGATCTTTGAGCCTTAGTCCCGATGTAAAGTCGCGTAGGTTCTTCCTGACCAGGACAGACAGGGATTGAGCGTCTTTCCTGGCCCGAGGAAGTCTCAACACGACCGGAACGAAGGAGAACAGAGAGTACCAGGCGAAGAGGTCGTTGTCCTTGGCGACGTTTAGGAAGACCTTAGTGAGCTCCTCCGCAACAGTAGGCCGCACAGATTTAGGTAAAATGCGTAACAGTTTGGCATGACGCATGTTTGCCTGGATGAGAAAGTCATATATATATATATATATATATATATATATATATATATATGACTTTAAATTTAATCCCTTCCATTTTGTTTCCAATATACCGTGACATTTACTAAAATATTTAAATATACGTTCTTGCATAATTAGTATACAAATATTATTAAAAATAAAATAATATTATTTTTAGTTTTTAGTATACTACTTATAACTATATATATATATATATATATATATATATATATATATATATATATTTGTATATAGGGCCCAAATATTTATATAATTATTGTATTTGCTAAAAAAAATAATTTATTTGTACTTATATAATTGTCAATTGAGTCAATTTTGGCCGGCGGTTGGTGCTTTTATTGCATCATCCTTACCTGAGTCTGAAATTTCCATCTTCTTTATAAAGGCTGTTATCGACAATACTGAAAATCCAGAGCTGCCACCGCCTTTTGGAGCTGCTGATCGCAATTTTACCATAACAATAGTTTTAAATGGCCAGCCTACAATCACACACCGTCAGTGAATCCAGCGATAACAACCCAACAAGGGCAACTCATCTCTTTCTCTCTCTCAAATCGCATATGTTTGCACGCAGTGTGTTCGTTGTGTAAGAACCGTAAAAAAGCTGAAACTACAGAGACCCGTCGATCCTCGTCTCGGACCACAGATCTAACCATAAAGTCTAGAACCGCTATCCAACAGAAAGATCCACAAGGACGAGTGCTATTTGGACCAGTGCAGTACTACAATTAGAGGAACCTGACACTCGACGTTTTTAAGTGTCAGGTCTTAGCGATAGGAAGCAACCCACAAAAGCAATAATAAGCGATTCAAACGATTATGCAAGCATTTCTCGAACTAATTCACACGACACAGGGTGACCTAGATGCTCTGGGTGCTCCCGTCATGTGTGAAGCAATCCTACATATTTTTCATGCAATACGGATTGCATTGTAAGAGTCCGCCCGTATTTGACAACTCTGCACCCGTAGGCGGTGCTTTGTTTGTAGAGGCACAGTCTTGATTTGCCAAGGTTCAACTACATGTTGCGAGTATACCCGGCCTTTACATATACCGAAGGCTTATTCTAAGTGCGATTTTGAACAATAGCTTGGAAGGGAGCTTATGGAAAAGTGCACGCCTTCCAATAGCCTTAAAATGCCTTGGTATTAGAAGGGCAACGTACCTAGCCGCAGTCTGCGATGCTGCATCATTGAATCAACTTAGCTCTCTAGCGGCATCACTTGTTAATGAAGATGCAAAAATGGTATCATAGAAAACTACCATGTTAGAAGGTGCAAGCCAATTTCTGAAAGAGCATGCAAACCAACATTTTCTCGACGCGCGTGAAAATAAGAAGAAACCAACATAGGATATCATGGATGACCTTACATCAGTAAGGCAACGTGCCGTTTGTTCTATAATTAGGAACCACCCCTACAGGAATGCTGAGCCTGAGCAATGAGGGCATTCCTGTAGGCAAAATGGCTTCAAGCCCAGCCCTCCCGACAGCAGCTCGGCACCATGCTGGACCCTAACTCTATCGTGATCAAATTGGGACCACCATCACACGAGATCGCAGGAGGAGGGGCAGACGCCTCCACGTTGGAGCTAAGAAAGCTTGCGCTCTGCTATAAAGCCGACCTTCTCGATACGAAAAAAATCAGACTCAATATCGAATGCACTGAAGCAAGCAGACACACTGCGTGCAGCGCTGCTCAGTAGGTTGTGGCACATCAACAGGGCGACTACTTCTTCTGCAACAACAACAACAACAGCAACCGCACTTATAAGGCGATTGTACCGTGCGTTGATTTTTTTTTTATCGCTACGTTTTAGGCACGACCTCTTTGTAGTATGTAAACGGCATATGTACGGTATATCTAGAATGTGTATACATAGAAGTGTGTGCAAGTATTTGTGTACTATATGTGCCCTCAGTATGTGCCGGTCGAAAGGCGAGTTTTCATTCCAATTTATCTGCCGTCGTTGTCAATAGTAGATGGAGAAGACCGACGGACGATCACGTCACACAGCTCTCAAGGACCACGGCCACTACGAACCGCCTCAATTGGCAAAGTAAACACACGCAGCTTTTCTTTATCTCTCTTTCTCTCTTTCGTTATTTCGTTTCGTCCTCGACTATATTTGCCTCTGTCTGTTCCGCCCCCCCTCATGTACTCTCCCGTTTTGTTTTCTCGCACAACAACAACAACTGTCTCTCAACTCAACGACGTTGGATCCACCAGCATGGCGCATACAAACAAACCTCTCGTTGGTCACTCGTCACCCAACGTCCAATCTCCAGTAGGCGGGGGACGGGCAGACGCGCGCGAATTCTCAGCCTCCTGAGTCTGAGCATGTGAGAGCAATGGCAGTGCTGGCGTCTCTACTGCGTGGTCTGGCTCTCAGGCCATTCGGTCGACGTTCAATGCCACTCACTCACTGTGCACCGCCGCCGCTTTACTCTCTAACCATCACTCTCTACCTACACTCGCACGGCGCTTCTTCATAACCGAAGTAGCACGCAAACTTGGTTCGTCTCGCTCCTCTTCTTCGTTGAAATAACTCGATTATGCCTAGAGCGAAACACGGCGAAAAGACATGATGACAAAAACACAGAGCACAAATGGGAGGTACACAATGATAAAACACAGATAGAGACGAAATGAAAGAGTGGCAAGGCGAACAAAGAAGAAGAACGAACATATGGAGAGGGAACGAGAGAGAAAACGACAACTCGTGCCGAGTTAAGATTTCTCTGCTAAGGCCGCCGGATAGAGTTTTAGCGTCAATGTATCACGTTGTGCCTATTTTTGCGATTTCGCTGTAAGCTTAGAAAGTTAATGAGAGTTGTTTATACACCGTACAGTCGGCGGCCAGTAGTGTCATCACTATGCTATAAGTAAGCGAGTTCAGGAGGTCACGAGCGACCGAAGGGTGGGTCAATTCTGGAGGCAAGCGTGCTGTCTTTGGCCGTTTGCAGAGAGAACGCGGCATCTATTTTAGACGCCACGGACAAATTTTTGAAAATATTTGCGATAATACATTCAGGTCTCACAACTGTAACATTGTTTAACATGCAATAGATAATATATATATTTTTTAGATTTTTTTTCGTAAGGCTAATGCTCGTGTACGGTTTTTTTATGTCATGGCTAATTTTTAATCCGCTCCGGCATTTACCTTGTCTAGATTGGAAACCATGCAAACCAATTTAAGAGTGGCCGGTCTGGGTCTCGAACCCAGTCCTTCCGAATGCAAGGCAAATGCTTTTCCACTAAGCCAACTTGCTCGGTAAATATATATATATATATGTATATACATTATATATACATATATACGTATAAATATATATATATATATATATATTCATATATACGTATAAATATACACACACATATATATATATATATATATATATATATATATATATATATATATATATATATATATATATAATATATATATATATATTTATATATATATAAACAAAGTCCCTAGAAAATGTTTGAAAATCTATATAGGGAATTGCAGAGCTCGTTAAAGCAATTTTAAATGGAACAAGGTCGTGAAGCGGGGGGGGGGGAGGGGCTGGAATAAGGGTTATTATTCATGTGGCATTGGACGTGAAAGCTAATATTAGAACGTCATTTTTTGCAAATTCTCTTCTAAATGACCATGTCGCATCGTCTAGGCAGCGTTGTATGTCCTTCAGAGGAAGCAGACATTTCTTACGAAGACGACAGCTAGCTTCTGTATAGGAGGGCTGGTGGTCTCCAATCACACATTTTGTGGTCCTATGCTACTAGCGTCACAGATTTTAGTAATTTCAGTCTCACTCCAATACAAGACTGCTCAGAGGCTATGTTCCATTTGAAAAAAAATCGGTTTAACAAGCTCTACAGTTCTCTATATCGCTATTATTTTTTTTTTCTGGAGACCTTATATATATACATGCTTTGAGCAACATAATGTATAGCCGTTGTCAAGCGATACTACCCTAACCACCCAGGAGGTCCAGAACCTATATTAGACTTTTTTTGTTATTGTTTAATGCTTGTTGTAATACACAATCAACAACGGTAACAGAAAGAGCAATATATGTGAGGCGTTCTCCTCAGTAAAATTTATAGAGAGGAAGAAAATTCAATAGCATCTCGTGTTTTTGCTTCTCATGGGCGTATCTTTTTGCAGTTAGGTCTGGAGGTTTTGTTTCTGTGCGATCTGTCTGTCGTTAGGTGTCATCAATCTTCGATATAACTTAAATTATTTCAAGTAGATAGTACAAGCACATTAACCCACACATACACACATAAATATTGTGTGCCAAAATGCCCAAATTTGACAGTGGAGACAATGATGCGCAGTTACACCTCGCCGGCATTTTGGAAATGAGTGAAAAGCGCCTAACTTCACCCACCCCCACGTACAGACACGCATATACATGCATATAAACATACAATAATAAAAATAAATGTGCCTAAGTCAGCAAAATGCGTACGTAAACTGGCGAAGCGAACGAGAGAAGCCAGCAAAGTGCAATAAGGGGATGTATAATATTTTAGACAGCAGCAGTCTCTTGCAAGGTGCATAAACAAGGCCACTCCCATTATTGAGAGTGGGATAATGAAAGTTCGATGCACTGATACAATAGCCGTCTATAAACGCACTTCAGAATAGTTTCGGAAATTCGAAAAAAATCAAAAGCTCGCCTTGGGAATAGTAGTATAAGCAACGTATAAGGAAGTTTCTCAGACAGTCAGGCGACAAGGCAAAACGTTGTCGTAATAAAACAGCAGTTTCAAAAGTGTGTCTCTAAGAAAGAGCGACGGAAGCCTATAAACTTTAGACACTGAATCTGAATGGAGGGGCTATGGACGCTGGAAGCAGTATATGAGCAAAGCAAGCAACTGGACCAGATATCAGACTTCCGGCAGCAAAGAGTAGCGGCGGGGCCTAGGGAGCTAGTTATCACTGTTGTTAATCAAATAACCTTTGGGCGATGCTCAAGGAGAATATTTGAAAAACCATACTGCTGAAAGTCAGCAGTCATGCAGCCACAAAGGACTGTTGACGAAGCCCTACATATCTCGATATGTTCGGCTCCTTAGAGGCTACCTTTTTAAGGAATTGTAAATTGGATTAAAAAGAACTTCTAGGTTCAGAAAATCTTAATCAACAAAAACGCAAAATGTAATAAGTAGTTGAATTTCGATGAAGGGTATAATCAGCGAAATAGAACAGTATACATACCCTGGTTTCTTGTGCATACAAAGTATGAAAATATAACATAGTGCTATATTAAAACTTAATACAAAATATTTTGCAGAAATAATATAAATAACTTAGATGTAACAAAATACTGCAAATAGTGGGGTCTATTTTGGTATATGAAATTACATCGACGAATAAAGTGCGAAGGATCAAATAACGGTTGAGATACCTTCTACAATACAAGAAGGACATAAACAGGGTGTTTCCAAACGTTTTTTTTTTATTTGATAGTAAGAATTGTAGAGCTCGTTAAAGCAAATATTTTTCCAATAAAAATGGTCTCTAAGAAGTCTTGTTTTGGAATTAAAGTTAAATTACTGCAAGTTGTGACACTGGTGTTTTTGTCCGACATAGAGGCATAAATTGTGCTGTTGCAAGACAGCCTCCTGGACATAAACTAAACACACCGTCGTGTTAGTGAAAATTCTGCTTTTTCTGAAGAACATATAAGGCCGGTCAGAAGATGCGATATGGTCGCTTAGAAGAGAATTCGCCAAAAAAATAAGTTCTTTATTAAATTTCATATGGCAATGCGAGCTGTGGTCGCGGAGTAATAATGATTTTCGGCGGGATATCCAGATTAAGCGTATGTAAAATGACTGTGTGGCGACGTTCACTACCGCCGACATGTCGCGCGACAGCTGCAGCGCGTCAATCATCAGAGACATTCGGCACTGTAATATAAATATTAGAAATTAAAATTAAAAACAAAAAAACAAAAAATATAAAAGCCGGCTACGAAAAGGGCGATAGCCGGGTACGCAATTACGTGGTCAGTGAGAGCCAAGTATGAGACTTCACAGATCATGTGCCCACTTGTACGTGAATTTGAATTGCCCTATTTTGACTACTAATTGCCAATTGACTACATATTTGGTATTGTGCGTTTAAAAAGCATACACACATGTGGATTTGATCAAGTGACGTCAGCGACACTACATGCTGGATCGACCGGATTTTTTTTTGCACCCTGCCCTAAGTATCTACAGACCCACATGAGCGCCGAGTCGTGGAAACACATCACTGTGCAGAAGTCGGGCTGCAGCTACTAATTCTTATTTATTCTAGATAGCCAAGCTCGGGTCATAGCTTCATAGCTTTTACATATCTATTATTTTATAAGTCCGAATGTGTGTATGTATACATATGCATATCTTTTAACTGTACTTTTTCTACACAACATGTGTGATAATAAATCTGACGGTATTTTTGGAAGAACTAAAAAAAATCCTATTCATTACACTATTTGTGCGAGTCTAGTAAAGTCTATCATATAAACACATCCACGCGGGAAAGAAATTAGTTTATATATTGTTGTACTACGATACCTACCTGTCTGAACCAAACTACGTAAAACTTCACAGGGGTGCAAAATGAAGAATAGCGAATCATAGTTATCTGTTTGTGGCTATTCGCGCATGTGCATATATATATATATATATATATATATATCGAGAAAGCAGAATTAATAAAACCACATGTATATATATATATATATATATATATATATATATATAATATATATATATATATATATATATATATATGCGCGAATAGCCACAAACACATAACTTTAATTCGCTATTCTTAGTTTTCTGTTTGTGGCTATTCGCGTATATATATATATATATATATAGTCCCCTAGAATACGTCTAGCTAACTTTAGGGTCTAGTACAACTCGGCAACGAAATAATTTTTCTAATGAAGTTAAAGGGTAGAAATGTCTTCTTTTGAGAACGATCGTATTAAAAGTGGTTGTATCAAGCTTTTTATTCTAACCTATTATCACTAAATCTGCGATTGCGAGAGACCCAGTCATCCGATCGACAAACCAATCATACCTACATGTTTCGCACATCTGCTGAATTGCATTCTTCTAGGTTAGGTTTAAAGCAGAACAAATGTTGTATTAAAGATAATTCTCAAGAAATACATTTTTTGCATTTCTTATATTTTGGCTTTCACGCTTAATTACCCATAAAAAAAATCTGCCCCCCTGTTCCATTGGAAACGCAAAATATTTTTTCGCCAAGTTGTAGAGATTTCAAAGTTATAGAAAATATTGTGATGATTTATTAATCATTTACAATACGTTTGCACACTTGGCAGTGCTCGCCTTAATAAAAATTGTGGTAAAAAGGTGTCACGTGAAGTTAAGAGTCAGTTGTCCGTGTCCTTGCTTGATGGTAGCCCCCGCTCTTATGGACCCGGTGCGAGCGGTATATCCTCAAGGTTCCTTGCAAAGTTAAAACGGTGAGATCCATAAGATTCCTCTTCGTAACGCCGAGCCCCAAGAGCGTCCTCGCAGATTCGGAGTCCCATACGCCACTCATAGAGATAGTGATGGATCCGAATCTGCGAGGTTTTTGCGGGTCGGGGAGCGCCGCTCTTAGGAACTCGACGTCATATTTGGCGATCTTGTCTTGCCGTGCTTTTGCCAGGTCCCGGTTCGGGCCGCAAACCTCGGCATCTAAAACCCAGACCTCGGTAGGTGTTGTTATTACGAGGTCGGGCTTTAGACCCGGTGCGCCCGGTCGACGGAATACTCGCTCACGAACCACCTCATGACCCCTTTCGCGGAGAAGACGCGCCACGCGATCACAGACGTCGTCATGTCTCTTTATGGTTTGTTTGTGTGTTGTATCGCACATCTGAGCGACATGAGCCAACGTATCAGGCGCATGACACCCGTGCCTACAACGTTTGTTGTAGCCCGGGCGTCCCCTGGCCAATCTGGCACGCCTTGGTAGTGCGTTGATCCTGAGCTTTAGTAGGTTTAAATACTCCTTACCAGATAGGTAGGGCATACCCTTAATCCAGTAATGTACAAAGGGCGTTTCGTGTGCTTTTTTAAAATGTGCCCCATCGAACGTGTTGTGTAGTTGTTGAGACCAGTAGTCGGTCTCTTGCGTAGCGGTCTCAATGGAGGTTCCCAAGCGCTCGCTTGTATATATATATATATATATGTATATATACACTATTGTATCATAGTATCAGAAGTAGATGCAGGGGCAGCAATAGGATTTGTACTAGTAGTAGAGGCGGTGATTGTTGTGATCGATGCACGCACATGCTCACATTCGAGGTGGCAACCGGCGGTTGGTTGGCGCCGCCATTGCTTCTAGCATTGTTTACGGCCCCGGATTTGTTTATTGTTCTACGTGAGCCGAATTCATCGGATTCGCCTTGGGATTCGCCAGTGTAGACCAGTGCGTTTTGCCACTACTGAGTGAGTCTCACTCTAGTTATTTCTGTTACCTACTCGTGCTTCCTCTGGGCGCCCACACACAGCCCGCCCTTTTTCGGGAAGGGCTGACGCTATACGAAAGCACGCAAATGGGCCTGGCGCTAGTGACAGCAAGCGTAGGCGATTAATCCAAGGTTGAGACTGAGGAGACAAGCAGAAAGGGGGAGAGCGCAAGAGACAGAATGCGAAAAGAGAGAAGGTGATGTATGGCAGAGGCGCTGCGATAATCAGAGAGCCCACAATAATAGGAGAACAGGCGGAAAGAAACACAGAGAGAGAGAGGGAAAGAGATAAATAAGCGAAAGAGAGAAGAAAGAGAGAGACAAAGAAGGAAATCAAAAAAGGGTAACGTTGACTAACAACAACTGGCATTGACTGCAAACGGCGTAGCAGCCAAGACGGTGGGGTTCCTGCTGACACCCCCACCCCCTCGGACGTCAGGAGTAGCGTGATTGGCCCGACGGGAAGGCCCCAATTATGTTAGCTTCCGGCGATACCCCGCGCTAATCCGACGTAATTGGAACAACGATTGTGCCAACCAGCCAGTCAGTCACCCACCCGTTTTCGCAGGTTCGAAGCTGGCCGGGCCAAGGCTCAAGCCCCCCAGGCAGACCGCTACTGAAAGCTAAACTGCCAATCTGTGGAGATTGCGTGCGTATCGCGTCGTCGATCGCCCTACAACACCTACAAGCCCATTCGAAAGGTGGAGCTTGTTCGCCTCGCTTATGCCCAGTACGTAGATGCAATCCGTCCGTGAGGCCTGTGAGCCTTGCCCACGTATTCCTGCCTGCCTGCAGACATATGCACGCATGTTCGTTTGTCTGCATTTGCATGAATGTACGAATGCTCTGTCCGTTTTCGGAGCTGTGTGTAAGTGTGCACATACGAGTATGCGTGAAGATGCACAGTTTTACTAATTGTGGCCTGTCAAGCCTCACGCGTACATGTGAACACCTGCTGCGACTGCTGACCCTGTCATTTGTCGATTGTCGTTTCGTCAACTCTTGTACCACCACCTATATATGCCTGGTCGTTGAAGGATTGACGTTCGTGAACACCGGGTAAACATAACTACTTATCGTTTCAGCAGTTCTAGACAAACTGCGTGAGTAAATACTTCGATTTCGTTTGCATCATCGTACTTAGCACATGCCAACCCACACTAAGCATTTGTTTTGCTATACATGACGTACAACATTTTGACTGTGTTTGTACCTTTGGCTTATTCCGAGGTCTTTTTCCCACTTTGAGCAACTAAGCAGACAATCTGCTGATACAAAAGATCGGCCACGCACCTTTGCGTGACTTACCCACTAAGCCAGCGTAGCAAGGGCCAAATTAGCATACTTTCTTAACTGAGTAACAGAAAGAGGTCAACGACTAATAGATTTCCTATGCATAGTGTAATTGTGAAATTTCCAACAATGGTTCAAGTTGATACTCCCCCCCCCCGCCACCAAGCCAGCGTGGAACCACTTTAGCATTAAGGAAGCATAGGACGTTTTGATCCTGATTAGATGTTGCCTATTTCTTGCTATGGATTGCCAATTTTGCTCGTCTTCAGGCACATGCATTACAATGCTCTAAGCATCAGGGGGAAGATAGATTTTCCCCATGTATTGTAAGCTATGCTAGGGTGTATCCGGCACATAATCGATTTTGCTGTGACGATCAGCACGATCTTGCTGTTCTACCCTGCAGACATCCTTCCACCGCGCTCTAATATTTTTCAGGCATCTGATCCTTCTGCCAAATGCCTCTGTAACTTTACATCCCTGTCGCCATCTCTTGAAGGTTCACTCCCAGGCCTATTTCGGTTTAGGCTGCCCTGCTGCCCGTCCCTTTCTACACTTCCTTTTACCGTTTGATCATGCGATATCATTCTTGCCAAAATTAGGGCTCTTGGCCATGGTACAGTTTGATCTTTGCCTTGCAGATTCTGTAGGTAACATTACCTATGGTTTTCACTAGTGTCTACGAATTGCAACGTGTATTGTAAGCGAAGGCGCCACTGGCCAAAGCTAAATTGTATCGCTAACGTGATTAGTGGAAGTTACATAGTGGAAACACTATGCTCGCCTAACCTCTATTTATATATAAAGTATAACTCTCCTTTTTGCCCAGCTATTTTAGTGTAATTTGCTGAACAAAACAAGTTTGCAATATTCACCACTTGACCACTACGATTTCGCCCCAAAATCCTAATGAAGTATATTACTTTCTTCTTTTCGACCATCACAAGTTTACTATCTAGTATTGCAATATGTAGTTTTGAAAGTAATTATGGTTAATTAAATGAGACGCAAAACCTGCCACCGAAGATAGTCGATGGCACACCCGCTAGAAGTAACGCGTTATCAACGATTTAGACATCTGGTCCAGATTAGAGACTGCACAAGTTGACGTTTGGCGACGTTATATCCCCGTGGCTGGTTGACAGTTCAATTTTGGAAATTTTGCTAAAACGGAACTGCTCGGGGCCCGCGATTATCTGTATTCGACATGCCCTCTGCTCGGACAGGCGAGCATGAGTATAATGACTCAGGCTTACTGCTTATTGTGGAGAAGCACCCATAGAATTTAAATACACGCTATTTGAACTGACACGAACCCTGACGGAGATTAGACATTCATACGCCCAAGGCAATAGATAGTATTGGTTCGTTATAATTATGCGCCCGCACTGCTCCTTGTCTCATTGTTGAGGATAGCTCGTAGCCGAACGCCCCATGATTACCACTCCAGTTTCTTTTCCGAAAACACCACACTTTCGACAGGCTGTGCCAGGTTATTGCAAACACGTTGCCTGTGTGGTTTGGCTGTATCTAGTAGGTCCGATCGGCACAAATTATGAATGTCGTGAACGTGCACGCAGCGACAAAGCCAGCAACGGATCGTTCGATGTCGGTAAACTATCTGTCTTCTATAAATCTCCGCCCCCAGGGGAAAATACTATATATATATATTTTTTTTTTATTATATATAAATTTTATATATGTATATTAAATAAGGCTATCTAGCATACGCGCAACTTCGAACTCGTTAAGATACGCATTTTTTAAAATGAGTGCAGAGTGCAGTTTGCTCAATTTTACCGATGCAGCTGGCTGGATATTACCTCACAAAATGTCTTGCGAATTGCGACGAATTGCTTGACTGGACATGCCAGCGGGTTCAGACGAAGATCATTTTAGAGCTAACTCGATGGTAATTCGATTGTTCAAGTGATTGTCATAAGTCGTTTTATCCTGCCTTTGATGTCTTAATCGCATAGACTTCTATGTTGACAAAAGGCGGCTGCCAGATATAGACCGCACACCAGTCAAATTTTTGAAGTATTGTCGAACCAGCCACATGTCGATATCAAATATGAGCAATTTCTGCCTGTCACTCCTAGGCAAGATATCTTCGATTTAACCAATCTGTTGAAAACATCTTTATTTTAACAACTCTACGGCCGCCTTAATTATCCATTGTGAATTATTTGACACCCTGTACAAGTTCGATATGAGGTACCTCACGTACAACTTTGACCACCACCGTGAGGGGTGGAGGGAGGGACTACTTGCGTAAAATCCGACTTCTGCCGGCCATTGTTGCACTTCCACGTTCAAAAGAAATCAAATCTCAGTTAGATTGCTAGATTTGTAGCATACTCGTGGTTTCACTATTTTTTTTACGGAGCTGCTGTCTGGGGTGGTGCCTTTAGTACCAAAGGACGTCTGTGCGTGTTGTTTTCGGTATATCAAGCGACAAGGGCACTCGAGCGCTTACGACATAAGTTGTTCACCCTTAAACACGTTTATTTTTTCGGACTTCTTGTCTAGTCTGCCAGCAGATGACCGAACATCACATGAGTTTTCGCCTTGTGCGACTTACTGTTGCTCACCAAGCTTAGCTCCAGTACGGCGCGCACTAAGTACGTAAACAGATAACAACGCTCTTACCCCGGCCAGAACTAGGCGTGGCCACGGTCTTCCGTCTCAGGTCAGGCCGTGTTGTCATCTTTCTGCATATTTCACAGCCTTAGCGAAAGCGCATATCTGAATTACCTTTGGTCGGCGCATATTTGCTTACCACAAATCAGATAAAGCAACGTCGCAAGCAATGTTTGCAGTCCAACGAGACCATGGCAATAACAAACAGAATTAAATCACACATTGTAGTAGACGTTTGTGTAAAGTACATTTAACGATTGATTAACTACCAGGTACGTTTTCCCTTGACAATTTACACACACACAATCGAGGTTGTACTGCAGTCTTACCTTAGAGCGTAATATGGCGTATGCCATAAGTAACAACGACGACAATAAAATACAACTACTACTACTACTACTTTAAGTTAAAGTTGTAAGACTGCATTTAGCAGGAGCGACCAGGGGGCAATTACGCAGCGCCGCGCTGCGTGAGAGTTTGAGGCATATTGGCGTTGTCTCCTTTGTGTCGGACTGGTTCGCGCTGTCAGTTCTGCGCTATGACTGTGCCCACATGTTATTGTATATGGAATGGCTTTAAGGGGTCGTCACAACGGCGCAGACGGTGAACCTGTAGAAGCGGTGGCCACAGTGAAGTTAAGTGGGTTGTTGCTCCTGGCCGTCCACGCCTCCCCGTAAGCGCGCTGGCTGCCGCTGGGCTAGTGCTGAAGCCGTTTAAGGTAACTTAATTAGGTACCTGACATTCGGCAGACTGCTTGAGAGTCAACAGAAGCAGCTTGCCCGAATTATTTTTTCCCCTAAGTATATATATATATATATATATATATATGTGTGTGTGTGTGTGTGAACATGGGCACGCTTTTAGAAGCAGGCCACAAAGTCAACAAGTTTGGCCCTGCAGACGCAATTGGCCCCCGTAGACGCAATTTGCCTTGCGCAGCTTATCTATACAAGGCATTGCTTTAGAACAATACGTTGTAATTGTAACAACAAGCTGACTAAAAATCATCGTTGATTAATCACATTCCGCGCCGTATAAATATAACAAACCTAGAAACGACGTTCAACATTGTTTATTTTATGTTACTGTTGAACACTTGTTAAAATCAAATATGACAACGCAGGATATTAAAATAGAATTTTAACTTGCGTTTTAAGTTTTTGTTTGTTTGGTTAAGTATAATAAGGCCTAGAATGGATGTTCATAATGTAACTTGGCGCTACCTTTGTATAAAAGGTTCAGCATTATTTTAGAACACAACAGAGTGACTTTTTGTAACAAACACGTTGGGCACTTTTTTAGTTTGATCTAGTTGCATAAACAACTACATTGGCCATAGGGTTGAGATTAAAAGGGCTAGTGAAAGTGTGCTCACCATAGTTCTCTCGTGGGAGATTCCAGAGCACGACAGTTCATTATACTAGCAACCCTTATGTCACACCGCAGATAAATGTGCATAAAAACAGATTTCGCTTGCAAAAACAGGTACTATATAAATATTTAGTAGTAGGTCCATTATTTCCTTTTGTTGGTACCTCAAGGTGATACGTCATTTAAGATGGCTAAAACAAGCTGGCAATATTCTTGATACCTTTTCGGTTTTACCTGCGGGCTGTCTTTGCAAAACTTTTTTTAAACTATTATAACTCTAGCCCAAATCTCCAAATTTTGAAAGATTGCCTCGAAAATGTGTTGCGCGATTTCAACTGTCAATGTTCCCGGTCATTTTCTCCATTCGGTCTCGCCAGCACTGTTCATTTACTGGCCTAGGTAAGCTGGATAGCAAGCTTGTCGAATTTGAGCAACATTATTAACTACAGCGTAATAACTTGTTTTCTATGTTAGTGCAAAATTTAGAAATAGGAAGGAGTTATCGAACAGGTGGTTCTGTTGTAAAGGCGTGCATCAAAACTCTCCGTTAGTCTCCATTTAGTTTACCCTTTAGTTCAACAACGCTGCTACGTGTTGCATCCACATTTAGTGCCGGCCACTTTATATTCGTTCCTGTAGTCCCCAATATATATAAAGCGAAAGCTGAGATACAAGCGGAGAGTAATATCCATAACTTTTGTGATTGCCTTAGCGAATCTTTCGTGATATGTGTAACGTATCCCGAAATATATTACACAGAAAATAAATTATGCATTGCTGTATTATTTATGTATATATAGTCATTTTTATTTATGTATACATAGTCATTTTATTAGTTTGTCATACATGTTTATTCTCAATTACTGTAACATAACACCTTTAGTCACCTATTTATAACACACTCTTATTTTTAATGATGGAAATGTGAACTTTTACAAACTGCATATATTCAATATTAGGTATACACGTTTTCATGTTCTATGTACTAAATAATAGAGATAAGATGTTTCGGATTTTCCGTTTACTGGTGCAAATTAGTTAGAAAATCTTGCATCTAAGTACAATGAATAATAGATACTTTATACCTCACAGCCCGTCTCCGGCACGCATGTTCGTTGCGCCGGACGGAGAAGGAAAGCAACTCTGGCATAGAAGTTGCGGGTACAATGCCGGCACGATACATACCATTTCGATGCGACCTTTCTGAATCCCATCACAGAGGCCGACCGAACAGAGTTCTAATATGGTAAAGTGGTAATGGCAGAGTAGCAGTATTTCGAAGGTGCAATGACAACAACAGCAACACTTTGTTTATATAAAAGGTCAAATAAGAGCATCATTAAGCCGCCGACACAGACCATACGCGAAGACGGCCGCATTTGAGTTTAAGTACTTGTCATTAAGTATCTGGTTTGCAGTCCGTGAGTCGCCAGATTTAAATGCGCTGCGAGTGTCAAGCGGAAGAGAGAGAGAGAGAGAAAGGGACAGCGAGAGCAAAGAGTCACCTCGGGCTTCCTATCACGGTAGTGGTCATTGACTTCGTATTGGCTGGTTATTGTAAAAACGCGGTACCGTTTTCATTCGACGCACGTATCTCAGGCGGGCCATCTGGTTGAAACAGCTGACAGAGAAAAGCCCGGGACCTTTAATCCTTCTTGAGTGGGAGATGGGCTGAGGGAACGAGCGACTGAATAAGGAAGAAGAGGATAAAGGCAGGCAAAGCGAAACACAGAGGGGGGGGGGGGGGGGGGAGAGAGAGAGAGCCTCGTCGACTAGAAGCCTCCGGGTGTTCCTCGGTGCACGTCCACGCCCCGAGCCGAATTTCCGTTCAGCCCCGTTTTCGCTCCGCCTGAGCGTTGGCTGACCATGCGTTGGCCCACAGGCACAAGCAGCAGAGATTTCGTGACGGATTAGCGTTATCGGAAATAATCGTTCACCATCAGCTATCGTCACACAGTCGAGGATATCGGTCATCGCTTAACTGACAGATTCTTTCAACTAAGTCGTTCTACGATCCTGCAAAAGCGGGCTCTTTTTTCGTAGCTTTAGTTTCGACAAATCCTAACCCTATTTTTAAAGGCTTATATATACACCATTGATAGTCATTACATGTTTCAGAAGCGGGTTTTCGTTACCCTTCACAGATCAACAGGAGACGACAATAGTGCTCCACTGGAGCCAACTGAAGGTAAGCGATACGCAAAAGAGGCAGGCGAAAATAAACAAATGACTTTTTCCAATCAAAGAAACTAAATTAAAAAAAGGAGGAAAAGAAAAAGAAGATGCTGACCACGTTGAACATGACGAAGATAACGAACGAGACGACAAAGAGCCACGATGTTAACTATGATTATGACGCAGGTCCACGTTGACCAACGTTGAGGTCTTGTTAGTTTTGTCGAGGTCGTCCAATCGAGCCAGTCAGGCCCTGGCGACAACTCAATTATTCTTCCGTCCCCGTCATGTGGTTGTTCTTACTGCGCCCCTCAACTATACCACACACACACACACTTATACAGCTGTCAACGATGGCCAAAATGACCACAACGGCGACAGTGCCCAAGATGGCGCCATCAACAACAACAACCAGGACAGCCGCAACAAAGGTGGTCACTGCCTACGTGTCTGTCGTCCTCTTTGACCACCACGCGCTTTTGCTACCACTCCAACCGCAACCACCGCCGCCATCCCCACCACAACCACCACCCCCACCACAACCGCCACCCCGGCACCCCCACCACCCCCACCACCACCACCACCCCCACCCCCACCACCACCACCACCACCAGTACCCCTTTCCTCTACGACCATCTCGAAGACCACCAAGACCAGCTGACCGTTCGTTACGTCGCCACCGGCTCGATGGGCGCCTTGACTGTTGGCGCTGCGTGGGAAAATTTAATTGGTTCCGTTGTCTTTGGACGGGCCTACTTGCTCTGTGGGGCCAGCAAAGGCCGCTGGTCGTTGCCGGCTCCACGAAGCCCACTCGCCAGGCAGTAAGGCCGCACCATGCCTGTCTGCTGCCCTGCTTGGTTTCTTTTTGGGCCTTGACGGGCTGGTCTGTATAGTGCTAGCCGGAGCCTCTAGTAGCAATACCCCCCCCCCCCCACGTCCCTCCCTCCCTGCTGTATTGTACTAGGTCACAGCTGCACAAAGAGGGGCAGCGGGGATTTGCGTTGAGCAGAGGGGCTGGGGGCTCCAGGACCGCAGCAGCGACTTTTCAGGCCGAACTCGTCGGCTCGTTAGCAGCAAGCGTTTTGTGTGCAGACACACGTCGACGCCGATGACGATCAGCAGCGGCCGAAGCGACCTTCGTTAGAAAGGCAACCGAGAAAAGGAACAAGGAAAAGAAGACGAATGAAAAGAAGAAGGGGGCCTCGTCGTCTCTTCGCGCTGGGACGTCTGCGATGCGCCTTTCCCCTTTGCGCGGCCTGCAAACTTTTCACATCCTCATGCTGAGTGCTTCGCACATTCGTTCAATCAAATCGATCTCTAGCAGAAATAATTCGGCCATCAGCATTGCCAAAATGATGGCAGCAACGACAGTGAGATCTGAGCCACAAATATATACATTTATAAATAGGGCAGAGTAAGTGCTATTTTTATTATAGCCGAATTCTGTTTACAGCGCACAAATTATGATACGTACAGTAAACATTATCCCTCCCTAAAAGCAAAATAATTTAACATGAGGTCACGAAATCGGCACCAAGCTGCATCATACTTAAATCTAGTTTTTTTTTTTAAGGGAAGTTTGGAAATGCAATTTTTATCAGTAGTGGCAATCTACAGCACCTAGTGTGAGACCTTCACACACTAAAAACCTCAATTCTTCCCTCCCTTCAGATTTCGGAAATGTGTGGTACTATTTCAAGACCATGGAAGGGAAGCCTTGTGCTCAACCGGCTCCCATAGATCTCGTCGTGGCTTCAGCTCACAAACCCGAGGGGATGGCTTTGAGCCGTTTTACGAAGGGCTGAGTTGCCATAGCCCCTTTTAGGCATCCTGATCTCGACCACGCGATGGCACCTGCGCACCCCCGTACGCAACGAGCGTCCTCCAGTCGCGTCTCCTCGCGCATAGTAGCAGGGAAAAAATATACGTTTGCCCATGCGGGGCATCCCCTATGATGTGACCCACAATATCCCGCGCCGTATGGTCAACAGTCAGTTGGCTGCGCCGACGTGGAGAGCGTGCACTGGTCCACCTGCGACTTCCCAATCCGCACTATATATGTTTCAAATTGGCCGTGACTCGTGAGGACCTGGATCGATAAGTACTTAAGCCCCGTATTGACCTCGGCCCGTCATATTAGCGTCGGAGGTCCGGGACAAGGGACCGGGTCCAGCTTGCCAGGGGCACACCTGAACCGAGTAAGGTTCATTCGTGAGCCCAGGCTTCAAGCGTTGCCGCTCGGACTTGCGTAAAGTCCGTCGCGTCATCCGTCCTACGCTTACTCATTTCTCGGGTAAAGGGATCCCAGGAAAGCTAGCGATCCAGGACACGAAAGGCCATGCCGCGCGGAGAGCTCATTTGTTGCAAGCGGTATGCCAAGCCGGCAAACTTCCCCGGGTGCTGCTTTGCCAGAAGGCAAAAGATCTCGGGCGACACACCGAGAGCCTTTCCGTGCGCTAGCTTTTTACCCGCGCGTAGGATTTTATCTACAGTGACAAGTGGGATGCTATCTGGGCAAGTGAAGAAAGTCTGCAGCGGGCGTAAGAATTGGCTAGGGTAAAGAAAGTCGAACCTGCTTTGGGGTTTTTAGGTGATTAAAAACAGAGGGAAGGGTCGGCGAAGCTTACGCGTGACGTGCCGGTAATGTAGGCCCTAAGCATCAACCGCCGGCCAACAAGCTTTCGCCACGCTGTCGCTTTTCCTTAAGCGATGACAGATTTTAATGTTTGTTGGCAGTCCCTGGAGTTGCTCTGTAATTCATCTTTTAATGAAAGCCTGGCTCGCCTCAGGGCCCTGTTGACCCTAGTGCAGTTTCCCCGAGTCTCTCCAACGGCGAAGGGCCACCACAGCTCAGACGGACGACGGCCGGAGGGACCCCGAGAGGGACTGGTCGACAGGTCGTTTGTAAGATGGTGGATAGTTCCCCCGAGCCAAGAGAGATTGAAAACAGCCCGTGTCTTGGGCCGTTCCCAATCTTTCCGCAAGCGTGTGGCAATGAGGGCCCTCAAATCTCCGAATATTGCTGCATAAGAAACGCAAGGTTCCAGTGCGTCTGTGATCTAATTAATCATTGCATCAGCTGTCGATTCGCAATTCCGCCCCCTTCTAAATCCGTATTGATTGTTCACTAAATTGTTATCTGACTCTCTCTCACACTCTCAAAGAAACTGTTGTCTCACTAAATTTGTTACTTTCAAAAATGAATTGTGCCTTTGGAATGTGTGCCTGTTATATGAGTTGAATGTAAGAGATATTGCTTAAGATTGTCAGGATATTGTGATATGTTAATTATATATGTTGTAAGTGAATGCATTTATCAGCGAAAATATCAGCAACTATGTGGCTATTTTGATTAAACATTTTGATAGGAGTCTTGTCCAACTCAGCAGCCTTTTGGCTATTTAGACATTTACTTTATTCGTGGGTTTGAATGTACCAGATAGGCTTTCGCGCCTATCTGGCAAAATGCCGGCGAGTGTTTAACTCGATTAATTTTGGTCGTAATGTAGTCTCCCTTGTAGTTCCTCTAAAATATAAATGCATGGCTTTTCATGCTAATTTTGGATTATCGGAATTTTCAAATTGGGCCTTAGAGAAATTGCCCGTGGCCTTTCATGCTTATGCTGGATCATCGGCATGACAGAAATTGCTCATGGCCTTTTTACAAGCTCAAAAATCATATTTTGGTAAGTATCGAACCGGTGTTTTGCGTTACGTGACTTTGTTATCTTGTATATTTTAACTCGTGTTTATGCAACTTGCCTTATTCGACGAATTGCTATTACTAATTCAGATATTTCCCGCTCTTTAATAGGTATATATTTTTATCTTAAATGTCGGGAAGACGTACACTCTTCCAGCAACTAGGTGCAACGCACAAAAATAAAACACTGGCGTCAGAAATCTGTCGTTTGCATGAAAGACCAATCTTTTAGCTCAACTTTTCACTTCATAGAGGATAATCGATTGATTTTGCGGTGCGGCGCTGTTTGTCTTTGTTCCTATTAGATTTGTGTAAAATTTAAAATAAATTGGTTGGTGACGACTTATGTCGTTCGAATCCGCAGTGTCAGAACTAAATTCAAAACTCGCTCGCTGCCTATAGAATATGTAACTGATGAGACCTTGACCTGTTTCGGTTATTCTCATATGAAATCACCTTTTTTGAAAAAGTGGTACTACAATAGAAACAAAGTCGTTTTGAATCTGTGAACGACGTGCAATCTTCCAGGCAAATGAGTTGTTCACAGCGTCCAAACGAGCAACCTCGCGACGGTGAATGCAGACGCCGCTCCGGAGATTTTTTGGTACCTAGTGATACGTGCCAGCTGTTTAAATTTGTGGTACTCGGCGTTAGATTGGTGTTTGCTAAGACTAGGCAATGTGGCTTGCTCGACCGTGGTAGACAACGCCGACGAGTAACTCGTTTCACAATGTTATCCTGCATGCTCTCCAATAAGTCAACCTCCAGCAGTGTGAAACCTCCAACAGGTCTTCCGAATCAATAAATGTGTAGAGCTCAGCCAGTAATTATTGTCTATTATCTCTAGAATAGTTTGGTGGTACCTTGGTTTATCTATTGCTGAGAGGTTTGGCGGCCTTATTTAGACAAACACATTGAAGCAATGGAAAGTGTACAGAGGAAATTCCTTTGTCGTGTCTCATTAAAGCGTAACATTGCCCGAAATTCTATTGTGATGAGCCCTATTCGGGTACTGCAGTCCAGAGCGAATTATCGTATGTACAATCGTATAAAATCATCAAATACATCAAACTATTTTAGCATTCGGTTAAACAATATTAGAAGCGGTAACACCATCTCGTCAAAACAAATTGCCAAGACAGATCGTGTAAATGACATTTTTTTGGGGGCGGATGGCGAAGGCACTGAGAACTTGAAACGCTAACAGCGTAAATATCGCCACACAAGTAAACTGAGTATTGTATGTATTTAGGTAACGGTTTGTAAAATGTAAATAATGCGTGATAATAAAGCGTCTAATGTGTGTGTACTAGACGATATCTTACGTAGCACAAAATCTTCTACTAATGTGAGTTCGTGGCATAACACCAGTACAAGCATAAACGACGCTAATTAGTGCAATTCCGCAGTAGCTGGTTGAGTCGGCTTTTTTCTATTCTTCCGGAATTTTACCGCTGCGTAGGCATGCGTTATACAATTTGGTTAGTGGCAGGCACTGGACATTTATATTTGTTTCAATATACTTATACACAATTTGGTTTTGGCTCGCAGACTTAACATAACATAACATCACTTTTATTTCACATAAAAAAAAAATCACAAAAAAATTCACACAAAAAACTTACTATTTTGATTGGTTTTGATTACTTTAGCGATCTTTCCAAAGTAAACGCTCGATAATCACAGGTGTTTCTCTTGGTGGTAGTATGAAGTGACCCCCGTATAAGCGTAGAATGAAGCATCCACTTCTTGTCATTACTAAATGGATTTGGTGGAGTGTGTCGTTTTGGGAAGAGTACCTACGGTTTTGTAACACTTTATAATTACGCGTACCATGCGCTGAGTAATGTCACATGCTTGTTTCTTTGCGTCTTTAATCTTTATAAAATTCCGTTTCATATCAGCGAGTCGTGCCTCCGGGCTAGGAACTCTGTGACTACATATAATGTATTTTATGGTTCTGCATTTTTCACCAAATCATGGTTTGTGCGTAATGGGTCTGCGAGACGGTTTCCATGCGTATAAAACCTGAAGTGCCTAACGGATAGCTCGTTCAGTGGCAGCGGTATTGTGTAATGGCTGAATGAGTTGAAGTGCGTATCGTATTATCTTTGTCAATTACGTTATCGATAAACCTGCTTCCGCGTTGATATATGTATTGTAGAGCAGTCACATCCAGTGCGAAATACATCGGGCAATAATCTAGCTGGATGGTCTACTCCTATTAGAAACCAGAATTACGTAGAAATTAAGTAGCACAAAATAAGTGGCCAGTATAAACATATCTGTATTAGCTAAAAACCCGAACATACATTTACGAAATTCCTCGCTTAAGTCAAGACCGTCAGCACACGGTTTTAACATTCACAAATTTTGCATAGGCGTTTGTGCTGTCTGCCTGCGTCCGAGACAACTTGCTATCAGACAACATTGTCTACGCGCATGCATGTTTTAGGGGTCGCTGCTATTTCAGTTTGCAGGAAGAATAAATACGCGTTGTACCTTCTCGTTTCAATCGGCTTTCACGGCCCTTTCCAGTACTGTTTGTCCAGATGGAACAAGAAATCAAGTACTTCGACCACGTGGGTGTTTGTAGAGACTAGCCTAGCACTAGTGCGGGTCTGTGTTGCACAATATTGCTTTTGTTGCTGGCGTGCCCTTCTTAGGGGACAAAGAAGCCGTAGGCAAAGCATCAAATCGAGACGACTCGAGACACCGGAACTAACAATTGAGAAAGGTAGATCGAACTACGGCAGAGTTGGAACGAAGTTGAAGTCGATTGTTTGTCCCGCCGCTGTTTGGCTTTGCAAACATATGTTTGTGAAGAATCTCAATCCCAACTGCACAAAAGAGATAGTAGTTGTGATTCGCAGAAATGATTGAACCAGCAGCTCGTATAAAGCTGAAGCTCGTGGCGTTGTGCATTCGCGTGTGCCTTCAGACTGAAGGAGACACATGGGTGCGCGGGTTCGATCCTCGCCGTTGCACATTTGTACTTATGGCGTCCGTCATACGAAGCAATGCAAAAGCGATTCCTTCTCCGCGGCATGCACAACACCGGAGAACACGTGTTTGCAGTATGCGTAGGTGACCTTTGCGCGAGAGACAGTTGAACAGCTTTATCCGCTCGGCCTATAATGAATGGCACTGAAATACGCCGACCTGAGAACAGTGTCAGCTAGGGACGCGGGGGCCTGGCTGCACACGCTTCCAAGCATCATCTGGGGATATTGCTCGACGACATTGGTACTGTGATAATTGGTATTGAACTTCGACTTTTGCGCCGCATGTTCAAGTACACCTCCGCCCTGAAGCTGGCTCTTGTTATTGCCTTGTTCTTGCTCTGTTCCATTTGGTATAGCGTCAGACGAAATAGAGCAGCTTAGATCCTTAAAATCTCCTGGAACACGAGAGAATCTTACGCAATAATAGAAATCCTACGTTTGACAAATATGCACCCACAGACAGCTACTTGCCTCCCGAGACCTAACTATAAATCGCCGAGATTCATTTATGTATCACAAGCATCCTCGGCCAAAATTACAAAGGGATTTGTCACCAATGGCATTACTACTCTAAATATATTAAGCGAGGTGTAAGACACTAGTTTAGAGAGAAAATCGTGAAAGAAGCAAATACCCTGTCTATATGATGGATGTGTTGTCTTTTTAAAATAATTCTTACTCTTTAGCAGCTTTGCATATTGATGAAGAAGTAACAACGAAAGTTTAATAAACGACAGCCATTTTAACAGAAATAACCATGCGTATTTTACGTAATCCAGCCTTCCAAAAAATATAAATACGCAAATGCGCGTCGCATGCTGAATCAAGGAAATATACACAGGGAATCATATAGAACCTCATATAAGCAAGACCGTTTTAGGCAGTTTAAAGCCCTGGCTATACTCGCCATTGTGCTAGGTCCTATCACTCTCTGCATAATCTGGGCTATCAGGGTAGGGCCTTCTGCAAGTCCTCTACGGTGAACTGGTTGATCCCGATGGCCTTCACCTATTTGGTCGCCTTAAAAAATGTATGCAGAATTACAAATTATGCACAACCTAATAGAACAGTTGTAAGAGCCTTACCGAGGACAGACTGTCCTCCACGTCTAAGCTAAGAAGTCTTAATAGTTGTGTCAAGCCGCGACGTGATAAAAATAACCATTCCCTTATAGCCGCACGGTAAACGCCTAGTCCGGGCCATGATGGCGCAGAGTGACGGCACGCTAGGCCAAATAAGCCACGATGCGAGGAGGTTCGGAGTTACCAAGAATTGATGAGCGGAGATTTAAGACTCGACACAATTATTTAAAATGATATATATATATATACATATATAAATATATATATATATATATATATATATACACATATATACATATACATATATATATATATATATATATATATATATATATATATACATATATATACAAGGTGCACAATGTGGTGCTAAAAGCGGACCAGCAAATTTTATGTTTTAAGTGCCAACGCACGAGTCATATAGCAAGTAGTTGTTGCAACAGGCATTCCGTAAATGCGAAGGAGCAGATCACGTGGCGGCTGAGTGCACCAATACCCCTAGGTGTGTGAACAGCAAAGGTGCTCACGCAGCAGTATCATCTAATTGCCCGAAAAAAACTCAGAAAATGCTCATATTGTCGGATAATAACTTATCATCGCAAGATCCCGCAGTACCCTCGACTACTACAGTTAGCTATAAATCCGAGTGCCCAATATGTTGCAAGACGTTTACCTCAAGGGGATTACTGAGACACATGAATTCTATCCAGGATCCAGGATCGAAGGCCCACAGGCATGGTTCTCTACTATCGTTTGGTCCTGCTATAACTTCGCCGTCAAGAATGAGTCAAGAACGGTCTCAGACTCGAGAGATTGGCCGGTCAAGTCGGTCACCAGAAACACAGAAAAAATACTACTTCTGAGGAAGACTTGACGAGGAGAGTGTTTGCAAAGTTAACCGATTGTGTGTCGGGCGCTACAAGGCTCATAAGCTCGTGCGATACGTTCGGTGTCGAGTCCGAATATGTGGAGGCTCTACGTGACAAGTACCCCTGCGCGCCAACCGACTTGAGGTGGACTGATCCCCCCGCCGAAGCCTTCTCTACGGAAAGCTTTCACGTGTCAAGAGAAGAAATATACCGCGCAGTGGGAAGCTTTTCCAGAATCTCCGCCGCTGGCCTCGACTTCATTTCACCAGGGTTCTTCAAGATTTACTTTATCGAGCAATGGGCAAACGAACAGAGGCTTTAGCCGATGCACTTGCCAAACTCATCGAAATTTTATTACGAGGGGAGCCACCAACGGATCTCTTGCCAATCATAATTGGAGCGAGGTTAGTTGCTGTGAAAAGGAAGGATGGCACAACCCGCCCTATCGCATGCTCATCTACACTACGTAAGATAGCAGCGAAGATTGCCTGCTAAAAGAATGCGTCGCAAATTGAAGAAGCAATAGGTAAACACCAGCTCGGCTTTGCTACTAGAAGTGGAATAGACGTGGCGATCCATGCCGCACAAGCCTATCTTCAATCCAGAGACAGAAGACATAGTCATGGTCAAACTAGACTTTCAAAACGCTTTTAACAGCGTTCGACCTGACCATCTTTTAAGAGCTGTTGTCTCGCATGCGCCTGACCTATACCATTAGATTATGCAGGCTCATATATACAGAAATTTAACTCAACTGCTGTTAATAGATTACGCTATACTCTCACAGTCGTGCTTGCAGCTGGGCAACCCATTAGATCCTTCACTGGTTTGTCTTGCCATCAAGGAGCTGATTAACTCTCTCGAGTCCCCGCCAAATGTATGGTTTTTGGATGATGTTAGCTGGTGACCCTGTAACGGTAGCCCGTGATCTTCAGAAGGTACTGGATTTTGCAACGAAGAGCAAGTTACGCCTCAACTCACAAAAATGCGAACTCTTCGTGTCGAGATTATCAATATCCGAGTCCCCGGTCAGACTGATAACCGACCTTCTTTCAGATTGTATCAAGACAAATAAGGCCACACTTACCTTATTAGGCGTGCTATTTTTTATGACGGGCAGATAGAACACATATCTGGTTGTGTGGAGAAGTTAAAATCATCCTCAAGTCGTTTGGGTCTCTTGAGTGCACACAGGGGATTGTTCGTATTAAGGTCCTGCTTCTCGACAGCACGGGTAAATCACCTGCTTCGTGGGAATGACTTAACGCAAGATATAAATATTTTGGAACGATTGAACACCCACACGTTGATGTCCCTGTATTCCTTACTTAACCTAAGTTTACCAGAAGCAGCTCGCAGGCAAGCCCTTCTACCCGTGGCAAAAAAGAAGCCTAGGCATTCCAGACGCTGTCTTGGTCACAGGTTTTGTGGTGGTCGCCTCAATGTCGAGTGCCTGGAAAAGGGCGTAAAGAATACTAGATTCCCCAGCTGTCGAACGGTTACGTACTATACTAGAGAATTTCAAGGATTGTCTCTTAGCACGCACTGGAGCACTTTCTCCGGAGGATCCGATTTCTCAAGCTAACTGGACCGCGCCGTTGGAGGACATGCAGCTAGCCAATCTTCTCAATTCAGCAGAAGACGAGGTGGACAAAGCACAGCTTCGAGCAGTCCCGTTGGTACTCCTTATGCGGGCATCGCCCGGAGGACCTATCTACATCTAGTTTCATCTAGTTGTACTGGTGCATGGCTCAATGCTCTACCGAGTGCATTCGTTGGAACCCTCTTAGATGACTCTGCCGTCAGGATTTGCGTTGGTCTTTGCCCTGGGATCCCTCCAGTCGAGAAACATGAGTGCGGCTGCGGCAAGAAGATCTCACGCCTAGGTCACCATGCTTATCCTGCATCCGCAGCTTAGACCGTAGGACAAGACACGCTGCTTTGAATCATGCCCTAGCCCGTGCGTTAAGGTCTTGTGGGTACCCTTGTGTTCTCGAACCCGCAGGTTTGTATACAGACGACTCCCGTCGACCTGATGGGATGACCCTAACAGCCTTTGAGGGTGGGAAGACACTCGTCTGGGGCGCTACCGTGATTGACTCTTTAGCACCTTCAATGGTCAGTCACGACGATACTCGGGCTGGTTATGCTGTTTCGCAGGCGGACAGAAATAAGTGTCGGAAGTATGCATCTATCGGAGACTCTATGGTCTTTCGACCTTTTGCCTTTGAGACTTTAGGGGGCCCAGGTAAAATTACTAAGGGAGTTATTACTAAGATATGCAAGTGTCTTCGATTGGCCACCAAGAAGCTACGCGCTGGTGATTTTTTTCGGTAACAGATGTTATTGAATATACAACGTGGTAACGTCACGGCGGTGCTTGGCACCTTGTCCAGGTGGCCGACACCAGGCCTGAACTTAGGGCTGATGTAGTTTGTCATTACGTTCACTGGAGGACAATTGTTTACACCCCGTTATGAGTTAAATATATATATATCCTCGGGCTGGACGAGGTGTTTTCGATACAATAGCAGCCGTATTTACAGCAGACAGTTTGGCACTTCAGGTATTTAATATCTCGTACCGGCGTGAGACAGTCGGTACGAGATATTAAATACCTGAAGTACCCCCATCTAAATAATAGGACTTTTCGTCAGTCGCATTATCGGACACCGGAACGGTTATTTTCCAGTCTGAACGGGCCACCGTGGAGGCGACGCCTCTCTTTTTATCTAGGACGTGTCCTCCCTACATTGCGTGTCCTATATGTAGATATATATATATATATATATATATATATATATATATATTTATTTATTTATTTTTTTTTATCGTGCATTTGCTATTTCCAATGGGACCGGTGGCGGACGAGAAAGTGCACTCCAGTGAGCCTGCTCTTTAGCTTTCAGAGCCTTCGACGCCCACCGATAGGGATACTATCATGCAGTGTTACCCTCTTTTGCATTTCCATTTTTCTCTCTGTTCTATATTTATATATATACATTCCTCCTCCGTTCCTCTTGTGCTTTCCACCGCAACGTGAATCGGTGAATGAATTGTGTGCAATAAATATTCGTTAGTGTCTGTCGGATCGTGTCCAGCCGCTGTACGTGGCACCCGGCACTACGCATTAACCTGTCTGACCGCCATCAGCATATATATATATATATATATATATATATGCAGATCGCCCGGTGATAGTCTTGACTCAATGTCCTTATAGTTGTTAAAATTATGCACTTGTTGTTATAATCGCTTCTCAACCTGAGTGAATAAATATGAAATATAATTTTCCATTTAAACGGATTGTTTAGAACATGTTTCGTGAGAATATATGTGAGCACAATAATTTTGACACGCCACATAAGTGAATAAATAAAATTTAGTATTTTCGCTATTATGTCTGTTCTCTGTTTGTCATTTTCTGGACAAGATTCCCGTAATTTTTATATAATATTAACGATGGTTGGGATCATAACTTGTTCTTTCCTAAAGGCCACCTTAAGTTAGAACCTACGTATTTGTATGTAATCAGCGTAAACTTTGTGCTATATCTCACCAAAAAGAATGTCTTTTATAGAGTTAGTGTTAAGAATAAGTATGAGTGGCTCCAGGAAAGTTTCTCGGCGGGCAGCCTGAGATCTAGTCGCATCAGAGAAATATTCTTTGACCCGAACGAGAGAGGTTCGTTCATGTAGAAAATTATTTATTCACGCAACCAATTTGTACATTAGTACAAACTCTTTGCAGTGATTATATTAATAACCTGTACTTAAATTAGTGTCAACTAGTATTGATATGTAACGTGGTTATTACTACGTCCAAAGGTCTTAAAATTAAATTTAGCTTTTCAGCTGCGAGCTCAAACGCATTTGCCGCTTTTAATTAATGATTGCATTTTAAGTTAAGAGGTCAAGCCTTTCGCTCACATTACGGGGTTCAGACCAAAGAGTTCACAACAGCTTATATTTACAGAACTTTACCTCCAGCTCCGGAAATGTATAGGGGCTGACTATGGAGTAAGTAGAAAGTAAGCACTAGACTTAATATAACTTTGCTGCTCGTTATAGCAATTAAAAAAATATTACTCAGAGACTCAAATTTCTTTAGCATTTTTACCTTTTGGCTTTTTGACTTTATAATATGAAGCTTCTTGGAAGTCTTATTTCCCTAAATTGTGTTTATCAATTGCATTCAATCATTTGAAATGCTTATTTGAAGTGCCAAATATAGATACGCAAAATACGGTAAATATGATCTACAGTAATGTGTGGTTGCAAATGTTCGCAAAAGCAAAAAACACGATATGCATCTATTAATTAAACTAAATACGACATTTCGACCAGCCGGTTTGAATATTGCTGCATTTATATATATATATATATATATATATATATATATACATATATTTATAAAGAATATTCTTTTTATTACCTCATTGCTACATATATGTATACAGATACACTACAGTAATAATCCTAGAAACGACCTATAATACTAAAATATATTTTTTCCTTGCAACTCGGTTGCTTTGACCTGCATTTCGAGTTTGCGAGCAAGTTTGAACAGCCGAAACCACATTCTATTTTGTAACCTATGATTATCAGATTTATCATAAAACCATTCTAGCTGACGAGTCAAATCCAGAAATGTATTTTACACATACGGTCTCACTTTGCAAATACCACCATATCAGAATGTCTCATTTTTAAATGCAATATAGTGATCAAGGTGTGCTTTGATACCATCAAAGCGTTCAAAGTTGTGTTTCCTCTCAGTGAATTCTGAAGTGAGCGGAACAAATGATAATCTGAAGGGGGTAAGGCCAGGAACATATATGACAGGTGAGACAAAACATGTCAAACTATCTCAAGCAACGTGTGGCAGATTGCCACAGATCTATGCAGGATAACGTTGTCGTGGTAAAATACGATGCCTCTACGACTGCACAGTTCGGAACGCTTCTCAAAACTTGCGTCAAACGGTTGAGCAACTGGCAGTACTTTTTTTTATAAATTGTCGTTTTGTTTCTCTGCAATAGCACATTGTGCACCACGCTTTTCTTCGTTAAACTATATATATATATATATATATATATATATATATATATATATATATATGCAACGACGTGAAATAATTGATCCACATAAGCAATTATTTGCGATAAAAACAGATAGCATTTGCCAACTTATGGGAATGCAAGAAAATCAAATGGTAATGACGGCGAATTATTTATACAGGGTCTATCATAAGAATATGTACTTATTTTAAAGTTTAGTCGAACTCGACAAGAAAATATTTGATTTTCCAATAGAGGGAGGGGCGGAAACTAATAATAATAGTAATGTCAGGGAGTCGCGATCAGCGGAGTTGGCTCAAACCCATATCTGGTGGGAAATAGTCAAAGCTGCTGAAGACGGGAAAATGTATCTCGGCGCATTCCTTGACGTAGCGAAGGATTTTGACTGTCTTGACCACTCTATATTTTTTAAGATGCTGCGAGAAATAGGTTGCGCACCAGATGTAACTGCCTGGTTTAAATCGTACCTAGGCGGACGTAAGCAGTTTGTGTCGGTGGGGGGTTTGAGCTCCACCCCTGGGACTGTCTCGATTGGGACTCCCCAGGGGTCGGTTCTTGGCCCCTTCATCTTCATAATCTACATAAATTTCGTCTTGCGTGGCATTCAAAGGGATATAGAGTGTCGACCAGTGGTATATGCGGATGATACAACTCTGCTGTTCCGCATCTCACCTGCTCAGCTATCAAACGGTCAAGTTAATCTCAGGCATGTGGAAACCGGTATCGAAACGGCAATTTCATATTTTAAACGGTTTGGCCTTGCCGTGAATCCGACTAAGACGAAACTCGTCTTGTTTCACACACCTCAGCGGGCATCGAGGCTGAAACTGGACACAGGTAATATATCCCTTCAAGTGGGCGGTGCAGCTGTCCCTCTAAGTCGAGAAGTAAAATGTCTCGGTATCACGCTTCATGAGAACATAAAATGGGAAAGTGACGTTCGGTCGAGCGTCAGGGTCTGCTGTGCTGTGGTGGCATCGCTGGCCCGTCTGAGGAAGGCCAAGGTCTCCCGCATTGTTCTGGTCCTTGTATACAGGGCGCTCCTGGAATCGATTCTCACCTACGGAATTACTATGTGGGGCGCAGCCTACTCGGGAACCCTGCACTCGTTGCGAGTGATCCAGAACAATGCGGTGCGAGCCATTACTGGTCTGTCTCGTCGGGACGACGTGTCGCCATGGTACGGCCGACTCGGACTACTCAAACTCGATCAGCTGGCACGATTAAATTTAGCCGTGCTTGCCCATAAGGTGGTTAAAGGCAAACTACCTTCAGGTTGCGATTTCGAATTTCAACTCACCCCCTTCAGGTCTCAGCGATATGAGGGCCAGCTCAGGGTTACCAGATGCAGGTTGACCTTAACGCAGCATTCTCTAGCCTGCATGCTGCCAAAAGTATGGAACGAGCTCTCGCAGGACCTCCGAAATACGGAGCGGGTCGGTGTTTTTAGATGACGTGTAACAAAGGAACTAAATGCTGAAAACAATTGTTCTTAGTTTATAAATCAGTAAAATGTCGACATTGTGCAAGATTAGATTATATAGGTTTGTGTGTATATAATATTGCGATTACACTTGACAGATGCAGGTGATCCAACGATAGGTATTTTTAATGAAATATGACTTTGACATAAATTGTGACAGATTGCCTGTAAAAGGGCATGTCAATAAAACAACCTGATGATGATGAATGGCAGAATTTTACAGTTCTGAACGTGGAAGCTTCAACGTAAAGCATAACAACATATTGACTTTACATATATGACTTTGCTTAAGCTCTGCTAGCTTGCATCGGATGTCACTCGGATGCGGAATTTCCGTCGAACACGTCGATATAATCGGTTTCTTAATGCGGTGGTTAAGTGGTTCTCCCGCAAACGTAGATTTTGCACACCTATGTGGAAAAATAGTAAAGGCAGAATAGCTACGTTTTTTTAAATCTTAATCCTCACTTCCAAATAAGACGTTTCCGCCCCCTCCTTCCATTGGGGAATATCATTTTCTTGCCGTGTTCTACCAAACCTTAGAATAAGCACATATTACTATGATGGACCCATGACGTACACTTGCTGTACAAAAGTGACAAACATTCGCCATAGCATGGCTGTGACGTCGCACGTTCTGCTGCTGCTGCTGGCCGCGCGACACCTATTCACCTAAAGCCGTTTAGAAACTTCAGCTCTATAGATGTCGGATAGCTAAGAAGACCCGTCAACGGATGAATAAACGAAGACGGGTTAGATGTCCGATCAATCTAGATGTTGCCATTGATTACCACCTATTAAACTGTCAGCCATTTAAGGCCTCCTCCATCTTTTCCCACCCGACTCATATCATCGTTGCGGTTTGAGCACCGCCCTCTTTCGTTTCTGGCCTCGGCGAGAATATACTACATCTAACCAGCAGCCGGGTAGAGGTGCTAGCAATAGCGATCGAACAGGAGGAACGGCACGATCAAATGCGGCAGCCCGCAATTGTTTGTTGTTGTCGTTGTTGTGACCATGATTGTTGTTGTTGTTGTTGTTGTTGTTGCTCTTGTTGTTGCTGTTGCTGTTGTTGTTGCTGTTATGATTGCGGTTGTTGTTGTTGTTGTTGTCCTTAGTGCGGTCGTTGTTGTTGCTGCTGCTGCTGCTGTTCATTGACAGATCAGTGATAAACGAGCTGTCAGGCGTTCGTTTCCCACGAGAGGACCAGTGCGAGAGGGGCTCGCAGCGAAATACATTCGTTGGGACTGACAGATAGAGAAATTAGGAGCCCAGGAAAAATAATTATATAGATCGAGATGAAGAGTGAAAGAGAAAGAAATGGGGGGATATAAATGATTCCTAATGGAAATCGAATCTGCGCGCTCAGCTGATGACTGACAGCTTCATGCTGCCAGGCTACAATCGCCCATATCCTAGCACTTGACGCCTTTACACTTCTCGATAGGCACAATCACTAACCTTTGTCACATACCACTAATGCCCAATAATGATTGCTATATCTTACAATCTAGTTATACGCAAAAAAAGTATTGTACATATATATAGGTTGGGCAGTGTAGCTCTGGTGATGTAAAAACGTTTAATGAATTTGTAAAGTTTATTGTCATGGTGTGGGAAAACTGAGAGTTTAGGGGTACGTGTGAAACATAACATCTGGCGAATGCCTTCCTGCCACACGCAGGCAGTAGCCTATCCATTGGTATTGTGTTTGACGACTTGTTGACGCATTTTGTCGTCTCTTTTGGCAATAACTTTACGAGATCGGTATTTTAGTTCAGGCATTGCTTCAGAGCACTCCTGTAGACGCGGCCCATTATAAAAACCTCATAGAAAATATTTTTGAGGAGTTCAAATCCGGGAATTTTGCCGGCCAGTCAATGTCTTCCTCTGAAGAAATAACAAGGCCCGAAGAGTTTGTGCGGAGTAGCTTGATTGTTGCACCCGCTGTGAATCGTGTGGACACATCTTGTTGAAACCACATGTCGTTTACATCTAATCCTTCCAATTCCAGCCATCAAAAATTCCCCATTTGTTCCGATACGGTTTGCTGTTGGTGGTTACAGTCTTTTAACGGTCGTTTTTGGAGAAGTCAGGGTTGCTTATACCACCGCTTCAAAATCAGCACTAAACAGCCTATAATGCGAAAGTTTTACCTATTTACATATCTAATATGGTAAGTGTTGGCTTTATAGGAAAATAATATTGTGTCGTAAAAAACAGCTTTATGTTTCTTGTCGCGCTCCATATTCTTAGGGAATTTGTAACGCCCTTGGGGGACAACAGGCATTAGCCGTTAAGTCTTTGAAATCTTGTAAGAGTGAAATTCCGATTCTTTTCGTTCATAATTCCCTGCATTGGTCGTTAGGCGCAAGTTTCTACCGTAGTTGGTGCGCAGTTTTGATACTGTACTGCTCCATCACGGACTAACTACTCGACAGTTTGCTATCAAACTTCCGCGGGTGGTTTCGGGGGTCCGTGTTTAGAAAACGAATGGCGAGAGAAGCACTCACTCTGCTGCCCACCCCTACATATATTCATATACCCGTATGCACGTACATATTTAGAATCCTTAGACTCAAGACACTCGTCTACGGCGCATATAACATAATAGTTGTTCTCCTCTATCTCTTTCCGGGAAAATACTTCGTGCGGTTTTCAAACAACTGATCGTCGCACGGTGCCAGGTCCAGAAAATACAGAGAATGCTCGACACTTTGGTATTTTGGTTTGCGCAATTTGACCCTAGCAAAGAGACACGTGTGGACGAACGCATTTTCCAGTGGTGAAACAGCGCAGTCCTCTTCTGCGGGTCGCAGTGCTATGATGATAAGCTCATTCAGCTGGCCTAAAAATGTTGCATAGTACTTCTCAGTTAGCGCTATTCCTGTAGAATGGTAGTAAATTGAGAGCAAAACTATTGCATTCCACAAAACGGTCACCTTTCCGCACGAAGCCTTTCCGCGAGTGAAGTAATGAGTCGAGGTTTCGTTGGCATTTAGGCCCATTAATAAATAAAATCGGCCTAATAATCCTGCGGATTTCGTCGAAACTTCCAAATTGCTTTCTGAAATTGATACGCGTGTCAGTTTATGCCTTAATGCTAGCTCGGATAATATCCACTTATTATTTGTATGCATAAATGCTGTTGCAATATTTCATATTCTGTACTATAATTAGGTGTTTATTGCACTAGAGTTAATGGATTAATTGATCCTATATTATATCCTCAATTCTTAAAAAAAAATTATTTTATAATTGTGACACTGTACATACTACAAATAGTTAATGCTCATCTCTTCCGCCATTTCGCCCAGCTTCATGCATCACGAGTTTGTAGAATTCTAGCAGT
Organism: Dermanyssus gallinae; assembly: GCA_003439945.1. Taxonomy (NCBI): domain Eukaryota; kingdom Metazoa; phylum Arthropoda; class Arachnida; order Mesostigmata; family Dermanyssidae; genus Dermanyssus; species Dermanyssus gallinae. The sequence continues at coordinate 320,949 of QVRM01001542.1, read as the reverse complement.
TTTCGTATTCGGATCTGTTGTTGGCCGTCCAGAGCGTAAAGCATCTTCGGTCCTCTCATGTTATCTCTTTTAAATGAGGGAATTCATTTGCAAAATGTTTAGTCCTAGCACAATACTTGTTCTGTTTCATTGTCACTGTTCTGCATGGGGTTCTGGCAATTGATGCAAAAGTTCGTGCCGTTTTTGTCCTAAGCGAAAATACAAACTTGCAAGAACATGCGCGTTTATTTAATCAATAATATAGCATATCACTATTTTAGTGAAATTTTGCCAACGATAAACTAGGTTTTTGATTCATTCGTCATTTTAGGGGTCTTCGAAAGACTTTGGAGAGTCGGGGATGACTGATTGTCTGGAGGTGCAAGGCCCAGAAGGTATAATGGGTGCTGAATACATTGCCAGCTCACGGCGTATATTTTTCAGTGTTACTGGGGGACGCGGGTTGCCTTGGTCAAATACGATGTGTTTCCTGTTGACGGTTGTGCACGCGTTTAATTCAATTTTTCTTGAACTCGTTGGAGGTGTTGGTTTAAAGGATCGATGTCTCTGATATCCTCCCTGCGACAATACAACATGACATTATTTAAGTAGACGTTTTGCGCAGGTTTTTTTCTGAAAACTGCCTGCGCTCTCCGACCCGAATATTTGTCTGCTTACATTCTTGTATAGAACTGATTTTTCATTTCAGGTTGCAGGCATAATGGAGAGAAGTGCAGACGCGCATGCGCTCAGTTTTGTTACTCAGTTTGTGAGGAACCCACTTACAGAGGTTAGAAGTTTTCCAAGTTTTGAGTGTGTCACTCGTGACTTAGCAATAGTATTGCATTACCACTAATTTTTGGTCCTCCGCTGAGGCTCCTTGGATCGTCAGGTCATGTGACTTTGCCGGTACAGCAAGGATTTTAGTCTGGATTGTAGTCCCTGTAGACACAGATACAAAACCTATGTTTCATGCAGCGAGGTAGTCCAATAGCTTGTGTAATTTATTTCTTATTTGTTAGGCTTTTTGTTTACTGTTTAGTTGTATTGCAATTTGGTTTAGATTTGCAATCATGAGCATATTAGGTTCGAAGCCATTAGTAAGCTCGGACGCTCTGAATAAGTAAATCCATATGTAAACGTGTATTGTATGCATTCATTGTTTGCATATTATTATTACACGTTCGCATGGACCCAAATGTCATGGTCCGACCGTGAATGATTCGAAATTGATTAACTATTATATATATATATATATATATATATATATATATATATATATATATATATATATATGCATTTACTCTATTCTATATCCATCGTTTCTGGAGATCCCCATTGCGACGGCGCGACTTAACCCGGCGAAGTAGACTTAGCGGATAATCAAAGTTTTCTTTGCTAAGAATTGATGATAAAATAATATTGCTGAGAAACAGCAGCTATGTTGCCACAATGACTGTTGGAGGAGCGCTAGATATCTCAACGTGTCCGGCCCTCGATGCATTACTGGTAGCTCACGGCGAGTTGTCATGGCGGTTATACCTGTTTACAACGTGAGTAGTTGTTGTAGTAGCTGAAATGCTGTACTTTCCGGTATAGTCTTCATGCAGAAACTCTAACTTAGACATGTAGGTTTGTCTTACAAAGGGCATAGCGGAAATGATTATATAATGTAGCAGCACTTATTTTAAATGAGATTTTTTTGCAGTGCTATGTTTGGCAATCTATTTTATCCAAGTGCATTTGAGTGCTTAAAAATTGCTAGTGTAATGCATCACTGTATCAGCGGACAGTTAAAAAGACACCAGGAATTGCGCGTTGTTTACTTATTAGGTTATGCTTAAACCTAGATATGCTTGACGCTTTGCTCGTATGCACTAAACAATGCCAAAAAACGACTGGTATATATATATATATATATATATATATATATATATATATATATATATATATGTACTTAGAAGGACTTTTTAGTCAAATCATGAGAAGTCTTCCAAGTGCTTCAAGAGGCGACCAATAATCGTACGCTGGATACTATCGTGTGAAGAGCGCAACAGAGTCCGAAGAAAGAATCAGCACAGACGAGAAAGAGAAAATGCTAAACGAGCTGTACGAGCGTGCTGGTAAATATAACAGCTGTTGGCTATGGCGTTCTCTTTGTAAAGTTTATATAGCGCTTCTTTGACTCCATTACTAACTGGGCATACCGCAGTTCGGCTTAGTTAAGCGGACGGATAATAGTGAGCCGACGCAGTAGGCTACACCGACAAGATATGCAAGCACCCCCGTAATCTCAGGCCGGCGTGCACGACGTGCCGTCGCCGTTGGATATCGATGTATCTAGCGCAGACATTCGTCGTCAAATGAGCGTCGTTTAAGCCGTCAAGACGAGCCAATGACTTGTTTGGCACTCCCGTTATGCCCGCCCGTTCCTCGACGGGACTGGATGCAGGCTGCCTAGGCTTACATGTCTAGGCCAAGCATAGGTCTTCAGCAAAAGTGCAAAGTTTGCCTCCGATGAGGTGGCCGGCCGGAAGTTCCGTAAAGCTGTTGAGCAAAATTGCCAACGTCTATCGGGCTGCAGGCACAACTTCACCTTTTGCAAGCAGCACACAACTGCCCCCTGAGCAAATACATGCATACGCTGCTTATTGATCGGGCTAGGGCGCTAGTACAGAGATTTATGGGGGCGCGATAGACTTTTGGGGCCAACGTCCATGAGTAGCGATTAACAATCAAGCGATCTAGGCTGCAAAGATCTTATCGCGCATACTATACCACTCTAGTGAGTGGAGATTTATTACTCACGAGACCGAATACGAGGAACATAGTCTAACTATTGTGGTGTTGCTCTCAGTGATCTTTTTCCACTCGCGCTTTAACTAGCAGGTTACGAATGTAGAGCGTTAGCTAATTTGGCTATATCACAGTTAGATGCAAACTTAGTAGGCGAGCTTGCGAAAATCGAAATGCGTGTTTTTCAAAAAGCGTGAAAGGTAATAAGAACTACAGATTGACGCAACTGTATTGCGCTACCTTCGTATTTTTTTCATAGCTCCGCTTTGTTGGAAGTCCCCTACGGCTTTACATAGAGGCAACACCAATGTAGTAGCTATTTTATGCCAAAAAGCGTGATTTTTAACTTCGACTGTATGAAAATTCACTTTGACTGTTTATCGTTCCGTAAAATGATATATATATCTGTCTAATTACCGGCCATTTGATTATTACCAATAGTCGTTTATTATTCGGCAGAAGTGCCAGTTGACAGACAAACTGGAAGTATATGTATATATCATTAGACTCGGGCGATAGCATTTTTCTGCAAAACTCCCTTGATTGTTACAATCGTTAAAGATCTGTAATTATAAAATTTTAGGCTCAATGAGAATTCACGGAATTAAAATAGATTTGTCGTCCGGAGAAGACTATTCCATAATATATATATATATATATATATATATATATATATATATATATATATATATATATATTTTAAGCGCGTTTTTTTAAACAAATGACTGTTATTATTGTTATTTGCTTATCTTGTTTAGTTAAAGGCAGGGTGAAGCAGTTGTGTCGCATGAGCGTGCATCTCCTACTAGTCTCTCCGTTCCCTTTTTCGACATCTCATGTAAAAAGACTGGGCCCATCGTGCCGAGTACTGTTACCGCATTTCCGAGCTATACGTCCAAGTCTTGTTTGTTTTCCAAGAAAAAGCGACTGCATATATATATATATATATATATATATATATATATATATATTGGGTCTACAAAAAAGTTTTTTTCGGTTTTTTAATGACTCTCTACGGACAAAACCGAAAAAAACTTTTTTGTAGCCCTATATATATATATATACGGATGAATACACAACGAGCTAAGAACAAGTTTGTGCACTGTGCCATGACTTAAAGGGTAAAGAGATTATTGGTACGGTAAGAGTATTAATATTCATGTGTACAATAATCTTTATCTCTCAATATATATATATATATATATATATATATTGTAAAGAGATTGTATGAATACTCGCGCCATCACTCTATACCCTTTGCGCTCTGGCACAGTGTGGAAACTTGTTTTTAGCTCGTAGTGTACTCGCCTGTTCGTTAGCTTCGTTTTTAGGTGGCGAAGCTTGTCGAACACGGTGTGTTTCCCGATGGTCTTGACCGAATGAATAGCGGGGAAACGGGAACAATGCAGCCTAGGGAAGCGGCGCGATCGTGTCCTTTGGGGGGGGAGTAGCGTGGAAGGTACGCGACCGCTGTTGGGGCTGTTGCTGCCGTTGGCCGCTGAGGCAGCGGTTATGATAACGGTAACCGTTACTATCATCCCGCCAGCATATGGCGGTCACGAAACGATCAGGTCGCGCTATCGGCCATCGCATGGTACGGTGTGAGAGGTTGGCGCCCGCAAAGCCGCGGTCACCCGGTCAGCCGTCGAGTCGGCTGTTCTGTTACATGCAGAGAAGAAGGAACACACTCGACTTCCATCAGCGACAGAGAGGCTCCGTTGGGTCGATAGTGCCGTTCTTGAAACTCGCAGCAAACACCGTTAGTTTCCATTTTTTGGTCCTTCCTTCTCTTCTAAGTCAGTTTTCACCCGCCTGCCTGGCTGCCCGCCGGGTTTGGCGATTACCCTTGCGATAACGTGCGTCCGATTTACGCTACACTCAGTTTCTGTCTACTTGCTCCAGAATACGTGCAGTGAGCGGAAACCGTGAAGTTGGGGTAGCTAGTGCGATAGCATTTGGCATACAGACTTACTCACGTGGCATTTTTTAAGACTTCCGGAGAGTTTAAAAGCATTGGAACAACGCTGGCGTCAATGTGCGGGGCTCTAAGGTGACTCCCTTAATTTTATTGTTTTTTTACTGCTACGGCATTTCTGGCAGTTTTTCCCCCGGCGATGAAAGCGACCCAACTACCGCCACTGCATAACCACGTTGAACTACTATGGAGATAGGCTGCACCAATTACTCCCGGCGCTCTCATCCTTTATTGTTTTTTAGTAAACCGAATGGCCTTATATATATATATATATATATATATATATACATGGTGTTCAAAACGTATCGCGACTTTTGTGTTTTTTCAAAAATTATTCATTTATTCATGAATATCTATTTTGTCCCCTTCAAAGTAATCCCCATGAGATATTATACACTTGTGCCAACGGTTTTTCCAATCTTCGAAGCACTTCAAAAAAACATTTTTTTTTATCTTGTTCAGCTCCTCCTTCGATGCCGTCTTTATCTCGTCAAGCGTAGCGTAACGTCGTCCTTTCATGGGCCTCTTCAGTTTAGGGAACAAGAAAAAGTCACAGGGGGCCAGATCTGGGGAATACGGTGGCTGCGGCATCATTAGTGTGTTGTTTTTGGCCAAAAACTCGCGCACAAGCAACGATGTGTGAGCAGGGGCGTTATCGTGGTGCAAAAGCCAATTTTTGTTCTTCCACAAATCCGGGCGTTTCTGGCGGATTGCTTCGCGCAAATTGCGCATAACTTGCAGGTAATATTCCTTGTTGACCGTTCTACCCTGTGGCAAGAACTCATGATGCACCACGCCCCTGCAATCGAAGAAAACTGTCAGCAAAACTTTCACATTCGACCGAACTTGGCGCGCTTTTTTTGGTCTTGGTTCGTGCGGCAGCTTCCATTGAGATGATTGAGCTTTGGTTTCCACGTCATAACCATAAACCCACGATTCGTCACCAGTTATGACCCTCTGGAGCAAATTTGGGTCGTCGCGGACAGAGTCCAACATCTCATTAGCTATGTTCATGCGATGCTGTTTTTGGTCGCAATTGAGCAATTTTGGTACGAATTTCGCGGCGACCCGTCTCATGCCCAAATCATTGATAAAAATCGAATGGCACGAGCCAATCGATATGTTTAGGTCCTCAGCAACTTCTCTAACGGTGATTCGACGATTGGCCAATACCATTTTCTCCACTTCATTAATTTTTTCGTCTGTTGTTGAAGTGCTCGGGCGTCCGGCACGCTCTTCGTCGTTCACGTCTTCTCGGCCTTCTGAGAACATTTTGTACCACCGATAAACGTTGCTTCGGTCCAAGGTAGCTTCTCCGTATGCCACAGTCAACATTCGGAATGCATCCGCGCACTTAATTTCGTTTTTCACACAAAATTTGATACAGGTTCTTTGATCCATTTTTTTGAATAGGTAAACATCGAAGACGATCCAAAACACGTGCAAGCAAAGCAGCTGTCAACAATTAAGTGAACATTAAAAATGGCCGAGCTTGTCGGCATAAGTGAGAGACATGAGTACCAACATAACGCCACAAAAATCGAAATTCGAATACACGTAACCCGCGAAAATTCAAAAGTCGCGATACGTTTTGAACACACCGTATATATATATAGTCTGTTTTCAGTTATTGCCTAAATACACACACAGACGTACGACGCATACTAAAGTATCTCAATGCAATAATTCTAGCATTGATTTTTCTTCAAATGTATATACCAGCTCATAGTCATGTGGTTCTACCTGCGTTCAGTGCGGTCATAGACTCGAACACCTTCCAGAGCACACACGATTGGTGTTATCTAGTTTGGGCGAAGCGTCGCGCGCATTTAATCATCAAAAAGATAATGCCGGGCTCCCTTGCCCAATTAAGGGAGGTGTTGCATAGTTCTGGCGATGACGGCAGTCAACACTCTACGCATTGCGAGTCTTGCCTTGGACTTTTCAGAGCAGTTACTCACTTCTGTCAGCAGTAAACTTGCGCTCCCCGACTTCTGGTTTAAGGCAGTGCGCACACAGTGTCCCCAGTCAGAGCAAGAGACGAGAACGCGGTGGGCCACGTGCATATTTTTATTTATAATAACTAAAGTAAATGTTGTCATTCATTTATAAACTACATCATCGTCCTATTATGCCGTTACGGAAGGAGGACTAACAATAACGCTGGCAATTTATTAAACTAGTAACTGCAAAAGCACTAGCAAAAACGTCGGCTACTAAAGGCTGCAGGGCTGCAGCAATAAACGGCAACCAAGAACAAAGACATCCTCTTCGGCAACGATGACATTATCAGAAACGTTATTCGGACACAACAATGACAACAACTACGTCAAGCGACGGGACTAGCAACACGAGTAGCAACCAGAAATCAAAATCACGACGAACTGAAATAATAATAATAATAATAATAATAATACTAATAATAATAATAATAATAATAATAATAATAATAATAATAATGATAATAATATTGGTAGTGAAAATAACAGAAACAACAATAAGGACAACAGGGTTAGGAACAACAAAGACAACGAGTATTACAGACAAACCCCAACAATAACAGCAGTTGTAGAGAGCAACAGTGATAACGACGGAGCCATAAATATAACTCGTAGAGGAACAAAAATAGGTACAACAACAAGAGGGACAGGAGCATAACAGAAAGAATGACCATAGTATGAACAAACAAAATACACAACTAATTACGCGAACACGAATAACACGAACAAACAATTTAACAATAGGGACAACATGAGTACATACAAAAACAATGGCAAGCACAAACGAGTGCAGGAACAACAGTAACAACAACAGCATCATTAGGGGTAACAACAACTTTATGATAAACAACAACCATAATCATAATAAATGCAACAACAGAAACAACAACAACAAAGTTACAGGACGCACAACAAGAGCATCGACGCCTACTGAATTACACCGACATTGCGCCAAGAAATGTCTAAGTTTAGAATAGATCACGTGACTAACATGGATTGCTAACAAGCCTCGACCGCTTATAACCTCATCAAAGAATTTGCAGCTGGAGCCCTCAAGGAATCTTGTGTTTGCCAGAAGCCGTAACAAAAAAATGTTCTTAAATAGTTCGGAGCTGCAGTAATAATCTTCCCTTGCCATCAGGTTCTAGTGTTTAGGAGGAAACCCCCGTCATGAACGCTTCAGATACATCGCAACAGTTCTCTATTTAGTGGCTCGTGTATTTCACGTACTTTCTTTACCCCTTCCTTAAACAAGGCGTTATAAAGAATTTTGGCAGCAAGTCTCCTCTTTACGGACTACTTTTCAACCTTGGCGTCTACCATGTTAGTACAAGCATATCAAGCTGTGCAACGCGGTTTGTTTTTGCTACTTTCAGATTTAAGGGGAATATAGTGAGGCACCGTCAGGGAGAACGGTCCAAGCTTCTACCGATGTGTAGGATTCAATGGCCCTGCATGGCCCTATATATACGGTCTATAAACCAAAACGCATACTCACGTGCGGTATTTCTTGGCACGTGTTGTAAGCACATTAATTACTATAACAAAAGAAGAAACAGCAATAGCTACAGAAGCAACAAGATTACGGAAAACTAAAGGAATAAGAAGTACAGGAACAACAACAACAACAACAACAACAACAACAATAACAAGAAAGGATATAACAAGAATAACAAAAATATGACCGCAACAACAAAACAACAACTCTAGCTACAGAAATGACAACATAAACAAAATGAACAACAACACAAGAGCATACATGTATTGTGTAAATAAACGGAGATGAATAAGAGTTGTAGAAGAGAATCCAGAGGTGAGGTGACGATCAGAAGCGACCATCAGATGGAGACATAACAACAAGATTAACTGGAAACAACGACAACAAACGAAGTCACTGAAGCAACAATAAAATGCATAGGGCAAACAAACCGGACAATAACAAGGTCAACTGAAACAACGAAAGCAGTCACAAGAAACAATGACGACAACAGTGTGGCGTAGAAAAGCAAGCAGAACAACGGGAATGGTGCTTTAATGATTATGACAGTAGCAACATACAGAAGAGAAACAACAACAGCAGACACAACGTTAATCTAGGCACCCAAAAAAAAACAACACAAATATCTACTATAACAAAAGCAGCCGGAACAGTAACACTAATCACAGGATTAGCAATAAAAGCAACGAAAAGATCAACAGAGACAACAATGGTCTGGACCAACAGCAAGAACAATGCGAGCACTAGAATAAACATGAATACCAGGACCAGCAGAATGCACCACATGAGCAGCGGTAAAAGAAAAATGAAGAGCACCATTCACGAACAACATTTCGAAACTATAGTAGTAACAATAACAACAACAGCATTAACTAAAACTGGAACAATAATAAGATTAATAGTGCCAACAGCAACCGTAGCCGCGATAGCACAATAATTATAGCACAAATAACAGCGAGATCAATACGAATTTCAATTTGAACAACGTCGTTAAAAGGGGCGAAAAACACTGGGGCAACAAAAACAATCTACACAATAACGATGATTAGATAATAATAATAGCTCTCTAATAGGAGCTCTATCATAAATCATTGCTTGATTGATTATTATTATTATTTGCTTAGCATGTATACCTAGATATACATGTCACCCTTTTGTATCTGGGGTGCTCAAAGCGGCAGCGTATATAGTACCTATGCATCCGTATTATAAGTGTATGCTCCAATACCTATTGAGTATTTGCCTTCTATTGGGAAAACCTCTTTTTGGTCCTTTCTAATATTTGGCCTTAAAGCTAGGGTCTCCGACACGCCTAGATCTCTGCTCCACCTGAAGCTATAGATTATTTTACAATATATTCGATTGACTCATTCCCTAGCCCTTGAGATCGACATTATGTACTCTTTTAATCCCTATATTTAGATTGTCCTTGCATCCAACATCCCTGCCCTGGCATCTGCCAATAGCCTGCTCGCTCTTAAATCATCGTATCCCCGTCCTACTCCGCTCTTTCCCCGCTTTTCCTTTTCATATATATCTGCCAAACTCGATCTGGAACTCATCGCCAGTTTCCATTTGCCTGTATGTGATTTGTTTACCCTCAATTTTATCATTTTCTCTGATAACCTCGTGTTTGCTTGTTTTGATCGTTAGTGCGGTCTTCACCAGTTGCATCTGCTTAACCCATTCATATTTGTGGCATGTTTAATATGTAATCCTAATACTAGATCGTAGCTCATTTTGTACTTCCCCTTGTATACATTTTGACATCCCCCTTGTTCCTCAAAAAACTCCTAGGCGCAATTAAAACGGCGACCCAGTGCATTCCTACCACTTTCTTTGTATTGTTTCTAACTTTTTTCTCAACCCTGTGCTGTGGACCAGCGAGACATTAGCAAAAGTCAAATTCGGTACATACATGACTTTCCATATATTTATTGTTACAATATATTTATTAAACCCCAAGAGGTCCTTACACTTAAATATATCTTCTTTCACTAATTAATTATCCACTTAAGTTATTGCCACCTCAAGCTACTTACTACCATATCGTCAGCAAACAGCGGCACGAGTGTCTTGATATATACACTTTTCCTCAGTCTGCCATTTTAAACACGTGCTATTAATCCTTCACGCAATTCTCTCTATATGCGTAAAAAATGACGAGATCACTGCACTGCCTCTCTCGAATAACATGCCGCGAGCAGCTGACTGTATAATTGTATAATCTGTATAGTTGTTTATGTTATATGCATACTCAATATGAGTGAAATAAATACGATGAAATAAAAAATGACCGATGACAACGAACATCCCTGCCTACCTCTTAGTGAGCGGCTATAAACTCTTCGAGAAGATTCTTTAGATAGTCCGGGTGCTATTATTTTTTAAATTTTTAGTCCTAAATTTCTTCTAGTAACTCTACCCAGCCTCTCTAAAAACACTCATCCAACATAATTTGATACAACTTTGTTGTGTACATCATATCATATGTTTTTTAATATCTAAAATCCCTCAAGCCACACATCCTTGTCCCCGCAATCTCGATGCTTCCACAACCTGACTTAAATTAAAATATGATAATTTAGGTTATGTACAATCATTTGAATTATGTTTCTAAACTCTGAATACATGAGAAATGTCTATCGGACCTTTTGGAAAAGCTGAAAATACGCTGGATTGGAAAGTACTTTAGTCAATTACATGTACACGTTTTTCACAGCAAAACTTCAGTTACGGGCGGCAATTTTGTATGAGTTTACAAAAGGTATTTCTTTGCGGAAACTGCCCGGCCAGCACTTCAAAGACTTTGTGCTCAAGTGGTTTGCCAAGTTCTGTTCCGGCAACTTGCGCCTTTTGGATGAACCCCATTTTACAAGGCCTATTACGCCCGTGGAAGACCACTTGCTCGAATCTGCAAGTAAGTACGCGTGAATTAGCCATCGACTTCGGGGTGTGCCACAAAACCATCGTCACTGTCTGCAGAACTTCTTCAGGGGGTTTAACGTCATTAGAAGCAGTAAAAACACACGTTGAGACATTCCTCGGGATGCTGAAACCAGAATTCTTCACCTTGGGAATCGATAATGGGGGAAGGTAGTGGCTTAGAAAGGAGACTCCCTTATAAATGATTACAATATATATATATATATATATATATATATATATATATATATATATATATATATATTGTAATCATTTATAAGGGAGTCTCCTTTCTAAGCCACTACCTTCCCCCATTATCGATTCCCAAGGTGAAGAATTCTGGTTTCAGCATCCCGAGGAAGTTTATATATATATAGTTTTATATATATATATATATATATATATATATATATATATATATATATATATATATATATATATATTTATCTTATAAGACATAAAAAAGATTACAATAGAATTAACTCCTTCATTAGATTAAAAAAAAACAGTCTTCTACAAAAAAGTCTTTTCGGATTGGCGCTTGCGCGGCTTTCACAGCGCCCGCCCCGGCGCCTAGGCATAGATCATTGGCTCACTCTTTGTTGTTTTCATGTGAAACAGAGCGGCGAATCTGCCGGTTTCAACCACTTTGAAATCTGTTTATCCGTTTGTTCGTAAAAGTGCTGCAAAATGAAGGTAGAAAAATGCCAAATTCGGGCGATTTTACTCCATGATTTTAAAAATGGACTAAGTGCAACGCAGGCTCACAAAAAGTTGTTAAAATCGTTTGGAGATGCCTGTTGTACAGACATAATGTGCCAACAGTGGTTTGAGAAGTTCCGAAATGGAAAAAAAACAAGGTTTTATTCTGTATTTGGTGGAATGTGGGCGGAATAGTGCACTATGAACTTTTACCGCGTAACCAGACGATAAATACGGCCGTGTACTGTCAACAACTCGAACAGGTTCACGAAAAATTAAAGCAGTCGTACCCTGCACTAATTTCAAGGAAGGGTGTCCTGTTCCACTAAGACAACGCAAGGCCTTACGTGAGTAGGCAGACCCTTTAAAAATTTCCTAGCTAAAATGGGAACTTTTGGAACATCCACCGTATTCCCCTGACTTAGCACCATGTGATTACCACCTATTCAGATCGATGCAAATTTTTTTAAGTGGTAAAAAATTCACTTCTATCGAACACGTGCGTTCTGGACTGGAAGAATATTTTGGATTTTTTAAAAAAATTGGAAGATTATTTAGGAATCGAAAATCTTGTAAATCGTTGGGCAGATGTTGTATCTTCCGGCGGAGAATATATAAATCAATAAATAAGACCTCCCGTGTCTCCTATATATGTGTTTTCTTTATAGCGCCAAAACCGAAAAGACTTTTTGTAGCCCTATATATTTATATTAGATTGTTTTTATTTCTAAACTATTATCAACTACCTAGGGCTGGGGACTTGCCATAGGGTATATCTTTAACGCACCGAGACAATCATGGCCAACGCACTACCTCTCTGGGCTACGACCCTGGGTATATATACGCATAAATGCACAGTGAGAGAGAAAGCGGAGAGCACAACGAAACAAGAATGCTTAAACGATGCTTGTGCTATGCAACTACATGTGCCCTGCTATGCCTCCAGGCCTCGCATGCGTAACCTAATCTAGCCCAAGCTCCCACTAGCCAAAAATGTGCTGACGCAGATTGCGGGCGACGCGAAAAAGACAAAGATTTATTGGCCTCTGTGTTTGCACATAGATGCACAGCTTGCAGCCACTGAAAGAAGGGTACATTACACAGTGCTGCAATGTGTATCAGCCTGTCCCAGCCTCTGCTGGCCAATCATAAAAACATAAGGTCGCGTTATGCCGCAAATGTGCAATATGTGTTTGTGCATCGATGCAATGCTCGCAGCCACTGGAAAGGGTAAACATGGCGCACTACTGCAAAGTGCACGCTTGTGCTGGACAATCATAAACACATAAAGTCGTATTAAGCCGCTGAGTTCCGCTTGCACGCAGGAACCATTTAATGGAACTTGTAACATGAAAAAATTGAATCGCCATCCGGAGACTTGTAGTTCCAGCAGGCTCTCCTTGTAGCTACACCTTTGTCTCTGAGGAAGAAAACTGTGAACCCCTACAACGCGGATAGCCCCGAAGGCCCCCTTGTTTTTTTTATTAGAAATCGCTCGAACGTTTAGAAACAAAAGGCAGCCGGCTAACTTTGAGGTTTAGAATTCTAACGTTTTGCGACTTGTTAGGCTTGCAACTGATGAAAGCAAAAGGCAAAGAAAAATGTCAGGATTGAGATACCAATTGAGGCAGGGACGCCACAATTGATATCTCAATCCTGAAGCAAGATAATGTTATAGACATAATTGAAACCCCATTCAAGGGTGTTCAAGTTGCCATTTGGCAAGCCGCCAACACCACTAGCCTACTTAAAATCAAAGCCATAGATATTTGTGAACGACCTAGCAGTTATGATCACATCGAAAACTACGGCCTAGAGATGTTCTTAGCTGCTCTCAATAAATACGGTCCCTCGTGCAAAGCGTTTGCCCAGTCAGAAAAGCGCGCCACGATAACTTTAATCTAGGAAAAAATCACACTGCGTTCAGTCTCTTCGTTATTAAATACAACGTTATTAAATTAAAGGGATGTGCATGATGATAATGGACTATCTCATCTTGAAACTATCTTTATTACTACGTCTTTAGCCTTGTTCGCCACGTTCTCCGTTGGGGACATCTATTGTATACTTTACCACAACACACCTACCAAACCTGTTTTTGGCCACAATATCGCCCAACATCCAGAGTCGGCCAAAAAGAGAAACAATACACGACAGCAACGCTATGAAATATTCAAAGACACTGCACGAAACGTACGAAAAACTGTGGGCTTTACAAAAAACAGGAGCACAAAGAAACCGAATAGGAAGAACAGCATGGATTATAAAGGTAACATTAAGGACAATGACAACGATAATAGGCAGAGCAGAAGCAACCATAAAAGCCAGATCAGTTGCACGTCTAGGAACATCAAACGAAAAAAAACATTTATCAACGACAGGCATACTGAAATGGACAGAACCGATAACTGAAACGACATCAATAATAACGGGAGCATCAACACTGAACCACAACGAGAACAACAGAAATGCCATTAACAACAAAAATAGATTTTTTAAAAATTCTTTATTATCATTATGTCATTTTATTTATTCAATGTAATCAATCAATCACGGTCGGACCATGACATTTGGGTTCCTGCGAACGTGTGCACCTTTACGGTCCAGCGTAGGGACCAGCCATTCCTAAAGGGTTCCTCGAACCAAGGCCGCACTGCCCCGTTGCACATCCAGCGACAGATGCTATTGGAGGAAATCACCCGCTCGCTTATCTCCGCTGGCTAATATAACAAAAATAGGTAAAAAATCACAGAAATTGCAACGGGCAAAATAAGACATAAATCTGGAACACAAATATCAACATAACCGCTAAAAGAACAACGAAAAGGATCAGCAACAATGAGAAAAAAGGCATCAAAAACAACAACGATAACGAGAGCACCAACAACAAGAAGGGCAGCAGTAACAATAACAGCAACAACAGCGAACTACAACAATACAGCAGAAATAACAATAACAACAAATGCAACAACAGGAATCACAATGGGTATAATCAAACATAAAACAAATGACACAATGACCATGAGCGAGTGACAGCGAGCGCAAGAGAAGTATTCAGTAAAGAAAACAAGAGCAACAACAACGCCAATGAGAAGAAGGGCAATAACAACAATAAGACGGGGAGCAACAACAGCAAAAACAACAAATACAACAACAATAACAACAACAACAACAACAACAACAACAACAACAACAACAACAACAACAACAACAACAACAACAGCAACAACAACAACAAACGTAGTATTGAGATCAGCAACGACAGGAGCAAAGCTGTGCGGGTGTCTGTCAGTCATCCAATTTGCATCCAACTGTAGCTGTAGCTGTTGTTAATGCTGCAGATCAGTGTTCGTACGGAAGGCGGAGGACGAGGAGGCTGTAGAGACTCTGTATGGAAACGTACGAGTCGTCGTCGTGTTGGCGTAGCGGTACACGACGCTGCGTGCGCAGTGTGCAGGCACTCTCAGGCAGGCAGGTTTAACAGCTTAAGTTACAAGACATGGCTGTTTGTACCTATATGTGATATATGATGTTAAGCTACTGTGCATGCTTAAAGTCGCCTCATTACCGGCAACGTCGAGCAGCGCAGCGTCTTTGTTGTCGTGCTGCGTTGCATGCAGCTGGCCCACGGTTAGAAACGGGCAAACGAGTGCTTGAGCTGTGACAGCTGCTAAGAGTGTCGGTTCCGACTGTCACTGTTTATTTAGTTCACCCCACGAAAAATCCGCTTGAAGAGACTCTCTCTGCCTAAAGGTTAGTCTTGTTGTTGTTGTTGTTGTTGTTGTTGGTATTGTTGTTGTTGTAATACCGCCACGACATTTACGACGCCCGCATTGCCGCCCTCAGCTTGACGAGTTTTATTCTTGGGAAAACAACAAGACCACGGCTTCAGTTGTTGTTCATATTGTTGTTGCTGTTGCTGCTGCTGTTTTCGTCTAAGTGGGATACACGTCTGCTAACATTAAGTCCGTAATAGGGTGAAAACGAACTAAATAAATAACCTTTCCCCGTAGAAGTTTCACTGTGCAATGTGTTCTCCAGACAGGTGGTTGCACCAAGGTAAGATAATATATATATATATATATATATATATATATATACTGTTGTAGCGGCTGTCGCTTAAGCGGCTAACGCATCGTTCAAAACGGAGCATTGCCATTGTAACCACGATTAGCAAACGAATGGCAAGCTCAAGCTCTGGCATTGCTGGTTGTATTTGTTGGACGAAGTTGTCATTACCCTGCTGCTACATGCCTCTGCTGGAAGAAAGCCTAAACAAATTCATTAACGAGAACGCAATGACTATAGATGCATTTAGACCATATCGTGCCACAGGAAACTTGGCCCATTACGAGCCTCTAAAATGTGATTATCAGAGCGTTAAAAAAATCGAAAGTTCGAACCCCGGCCTTGCTGGTTGTATTTGCTGGACGTTGTTGTCATTGCCCTGCTGCTAAATGCCTGCTCTGCTGGAGAAGGCCCATAAAACCCAATAATGAGAATGAATGCATCTAGACGCTATCGTGCCATAGGCAACTTAGTCATTATGAGCGTCTAAAATGTGGTTGTCAGAGCGTTAGAAAAAACACACATATGTATATATATATATATATATATATATATATATAAACCTACATGTTGATGGTAACTTTAAAACTCAAATTACATGGACAGACAGCCGTAAGGTTGACAAAGTTCGTACAGGCAGACTCGTGACAAAAATCCACCCTCAATGCTGTTGTAACGGCAATACTCTCCAGATCAGTAGTTCATTGTCGTAAACAATAATTTTACAGTGTTTTGTAGGGAAGCCGCAATTGATAGATATGATGTCCATAAATCTGTGCACAGTACACATGAAGAGTGTGTGTAACGTCTGTTACACGTGTGCCTTTAAGACTATAAAAGAATCGTAGCTGTTACATGTTTCACATGGAAAGTTGTATTTTAATACACACATATATTACTTCTGTCTGCTAAAGATGACAGTTCTATTCGACATTTAGATTTCACTCGTTATGTATTAAATGTTGCGTTCTTTTAACGTGCTTAATTTATTTATGGGTGTGTACTGAAAAGTAATAGTATTGCTAGAAGTAAAAACTTCTTAATGTAGACAAAACAACGGAGTATTTTAATTAAAAGATACTACACTTCCTTACTCTGTATTGCTATTGCAAATGACCCTATTGCCGACGTCGACATTCACGGACAGAATATGCCTGACTAGTTATGAAAATCTCTTTTTTGAAGAAAAGTTTTCTGATCCATGAGCTTCGACACAGGCAACAGCGTACTGCGTCATTTTCTGCACTAGACTTGTAGATCAAATATGATCTTTTCCGTATGCCCCGTATCATCGCCACGCCTCTTGCCGTCACTTTTTAAAGTTTCACCTGCATCTTGTCACCGCCGTAAATATTCGCTTAATATTGCTTTACGCTCTCCAACTTTCTCATCCATAAAAAATAAGCTTTTAGTTTGGAACGGAAAGATGGTCACTAAAACCCTCTATAGTTAAGGGATCCCACTTCCCACCTTAAACATGTCGCTGAACTTGCGGAACAGGGCAAATTCCGTAAGAACTTACATTTGACGCACAACTACCGCCTCTATCCGCTCGCTCAAAACGGAGGTCCTCTTTCGGCAAAATTACTTTTCAGGATCGAATTCCACCTGGAAGTGCTCCGGTGAAAACATTGCTGGCAACTTTCTAAGACAGAGGCTGCCCATCAATATTCAACGCGGGAATAACGATGCTGCCTTGGAAACCCTTCCTGACGTACCCTGGACTTCGCATCTGGCAGTATATATATATAAATATATATATATATATATATATATATATATATATATATATATATATATATATATATATATATATATATATATATATATATATATACATATATATACCGAAATTACCCGAAATGTTGTATCGAGCCCTTTATCCTGACATATCTTCACTAAATCTGCGATTGCGAGAATCCCAGTCACCATATGGACAAGCCTATTATATCTGCGTGTTTGGTACTTATTTCGAGATTTGGTAGAACTCAGCAAGAAAATAGTTTTTTCCAATGAAAGGAGGGGGCGGAAACGTCTTGTTTAGGAGAAGAGTGAAATTTATAAAAGTAGTTATTCTACCTTTTTTTCTCCTACATGGTTGTGCGAAATCTACGTTTGCGGAAGAACCAGTTAACGCATGAAGGAACCGATTATGCCGGCGTGTTCAGCGGAAAATTCTGCGCAACGGAAGACATTTTACTAGCTTGCGTAGCGAATAGCATATAGACAGATTGAGAAAAGTCATAAAACATCGATATGTCTTTATGTCTTACGTTAACGCTTTTCCTTGAAAAATCGTAAAATGTTTCCATTATGACCAAAAAATTTGTGTCCAAAAGACCAGTCTTACGCAATAGCAAATGTAATGCCCACCATTATCGTACCAAGGTGATGGTGCCGCGTAACGTAGTTGTCAAGTAACTAAGCTTTAATTAGTTACTTGCATAACCTCTAACTGAACAAATACGTACATTTTTGGTCGTAATGGAAATGTTTTACGATTTTTCAAGAAAAGGCGTTAACGTAACATACTGACATCTTATGACTTGCCTTAATCTGGTTATTCGCTTTTTGCTACGCAAGCTAGTAAAGTGCAGAATTTTCCTCCGAACACGCCGGTATAATGGTTCTCCCGCAAACGTAGATTTCGCACAACTATGTAGCAGAAAAAGACAGAATAAATACTTTTATAAAATTCACTCTCTCACCTAAACAAGACCCCTCCTTCCATTAGAAAACATTATTTTCTCTCCGAGTTCTACCAAACATAACAATATGAATGACCATATATATATATGTTTTTTTTGTGGAGGAGGTATTATATGCAGTTACGCACTATCGCTGCTAGTCTCTATCTCAAGCTTTGTGGAACTCGACCCCATCTAGACCCCATATATACAGGGTGTTTCTGGAATATTATTAAAGCGACACACGAATTGTAGAGCTTGTTTAAGTACATGTTTTTTTTTCCAATGAAACATGGTCTCTAAGAAGTCTTGTTTCGGAATGAGAGTCGGATAAATGTGCTGTTGCGGGACAACCAGTTCTCCTATACAGAAACTAAACACACCGCCGTGTTCGTGAAAAAACTTTTTGAATTGTTCTGCGAAACAATTCAAAAACATATAAGGCCGGTCAGAAGATGCGACATGGTCACTTAGAGGAGAATTCGCAAAAAAAATGAACTTCTCTATTGCTTTCACTCCAAATACCTCAAAATCATTACCCTACGACCACTCACGGCGCTCAAAACGAACACATTCAGGCAAATGCGCATTTTATGGCGATAATTTTGGTCCCAAATCTATGTCAATGCAAGCTGTGGTTGCGGTTTTATTAAGATTTGTCGGCGGAATGTCTAGATTAAATGCACGTAAAGAGACTGTGTGTTCACTACCGCCGACATGTCGCGCGACAGCCGCAGCGCGTACTTAGTACATATAAAAAAATGAGAAATATTAAAAGAAATAATAAGGCTATAAAAACTTCAGTTTGATTCAGTCAGGAACTCTTGCAGCGAAGCGTTTGCACTTTTGTTACTTGAACATTGTTGTGCGGCGTGTATGAATGTGTTTGGCTTGAGTATTAGTGATCACACATTGACAGCCTGTATATATATATATATATATACAGCTACGCAGGGAGACAGAGAGAGCTTTTTAATCCCATACCGGATTTAATTATGCATGCAAACGGCGTGGCGGCGTCTTTTCACTTGGTAGCACTTCACCTGACCCTCACTCACTTAGAAGCTTTCTGTCTCCGTCATTGTTCAGTTAAGGCCCCAGCAACGTCGTGTAAAGAAGAACTGTCCCAGCGTGCAACGCACGGAGACACTAATGGGGAAGAGTTTCATTAAAACTTTGCTCCGAGTCAGCCAACCTCGTAAGCTTGGTGCGTGTATATATATATATATATATATATATATCCCATCTAAACGTACATATTTGTTTACACATCACTCGGTTTCTTGATGGCTTTGTGAAAATCGCTTTTATAATCACGCGCGTCATGCCCTGCTGAATATCGAAATCGTGGCATTTTGATTTGTTTTTGAATTTTGAAGATTTTATTTTTATTATGAGAAGATCTTCCAAAAAATAGTAGACATACCATGTATGCATCTTCCTCTAAAGCAGGTATTTTGCATATCAGGCTTAAGACATTTTTCAAAGCAATATTTCTAGGATAGGTTTAAAGTTAGAAATTACGAGTTTGCAACAATACGACTAAATTGATTTTGGCAGCCAACGTTGGCCCTTTAGACAAGACATTTTTTCTTTCGAACACGCTGCTTCAGTGTCTGCATCGAACAACTATGTTCTCCGCCATGGCTTGTTTTGTGAAGTGATGCTCGGCCACCTACATTGATGTAACAAGAATGTTTACTGGTATTCCAAAACAAAACAGTTCCGTTCAATTTTATAATACAAGGTTCAGTTTAACAAGTTCTACGATGAAGATATTAGCAGGCGTTGTGAAGTGAAGAGCTGCAGAGATGGTAATTGGCTCATGAGTTATAGGAGCCACAATACTGCCAAGGGTCGGCAATACTGTTGTGAGGAGCGTATTTTTTTGCTACTATGCTGAATCGCACCGATGAGCTGATCACCGGTTTACTGTGTATACACCTGAGTTCTGAATCTGAAACCTCTTGAACTGTACACTTTCAATTAGAAAAAAACATTTGTATTTTTATATGGATTTTCGGACAAAAATTGAATTGAGTATGACGTTTGACACTAGACATTTTTTATACACATAATAGCTGCCATTAGAAAATAACGTTAGCCCTTAAATGCTATGAGAAATCATGCTGGTTATTTCATTAAGTAAGCTCTATCTCCGGCTACCCAGGAATAAGCGGTCTAGCATTATGCATGCAGATTCGTTAACTGGCGCTAATGCGGCTAGCTGGTACAGTCCTTGTCTAGAGGACAACATAGGGTATCCAAATCTCATAAGAATGTTGCGACAGTTAAACCTCTTCTTCAGTTGTCTTAAAATCAATCTCAACGTGTTCGGTTCTTCTACCTGAAGCGATTGCACTCCAAACCACGATCCAGATGAAAGCGTCTTTGTCCGATATGCTAGTTTGTGCAAACTGCTCTCATCGTCGCCAGTACAATCTTTCCCGTTTATCGTTGCCATTAAGGGACATTTTGGACTCAGCTAAGAGCACCGCACCCTGCTATTTGTCAACGGCTCAGTTGCCGTGATGTCGCTCAGAGCGGCTTCACGCTTGGCAATAAGCTTTCTTCAATTGTGGACGCACAACGTCAGCACTAACAAATCCGTATTGCACAGATTTCACGTCCCAATGCGCGCACTACTAAAACAGTTATACCAAGCGTCTACGAAAATGCTGTCGTTATCAGACAGCAATAAACTGGCGATTTCGCACAGATTTCGATAGCAAAAGAGTTAAACAGTCGTAGCTCGAAGCCTGCCCTCCGATGGGAACTGACGAGAAGTTGATACTTTTGGCTTGATGTATTTCAGTTGACGAGTTACAGGCCGTCGTCTAAAGCCAACTTAAGCAACGACCTGGGTAGCTCTCTGTGAGACAGTGTTTTTATCAAAACTTCTTGCTAGCTCTGTCGTTAAACAATGCCGCTAGCCAACTAACACAAAAAAAATTCTAAATGCTTGGGTGTGCGTTTGATATGAAATACCTACGATTGTAGCGCAGATGACTCCGCAGAGAGCGCATATTTTAAAGCTCCACAATTCACTCCCTAAGGTTGAAAATCGGACGTGGCCTTTCAAGCTTCTGGTAGTGTTTTAAAGCTTATTTAATGAATTTTTAAAAGGTGTACACGTTTCAAATGTAGAGCGAGTTTTTTTAGTATAAACAATGTCTAAAGTTAACATGATGTATAATTGGATGGATAATTCGATTTTTAGTCACGGAGCAATGACGCATGACGCAATGACGTAAAGTGATGTCGGACCCCCAACATCGGTTTAGGAAGATAGTAATTTTACTCTCAGACCTAAATAAAACGTTTTCCTCTCTCTCTCTCTCTCTATATATATATATATATATATATATATATACATATTTCGCAGTTTGTCGTAAGTCAAAGCATGCTCCGGCCATCAATGACGCTGTTGGCAGAGCGAGCCCTTCGGTCGGCTAAGTTCCCAGCGATGGTTGCGCTTTGTTGAACTGGTGGGGTATAGCGAAACCATTCACGCAGCGGCCTGTAGGCTTCAAGCAGAATTCAAATTCAAGCGGTTGCTTAGTGAACTGAAAGAAGTAGGCACAGTATATCAATCATAGTGCAGTCAGATAAGGAAGTTAGTCGCGAATGTGTTTTAGCAGATCTGTGACACGAGCCTGGGATCAGCCAACGTTGTGTTAGCAGAAAGGTGCCCTGACTTGCGGTGCATGCCTGGCCCTCGTTATTGTGAGCTTTGGTAAACCCTTTGAGGCAAAATCGCGTAGCGAAGTCGCCGCTACTGGCGCCACTGGTAGGGACGCCAGCGTGCGGCCCTGCGAGGACGACCGGCCTAAGTGGAAGCTGGAGGAGATGACAAAATATAGGCTGAAAAAAACTCTGGAACACCGGTACTGGTAAGATAGCCAAGACGACCGGGAACGAGACACCGAAGGACAGATCCTCTGTGGACGCTGAAAGAAAGCGGTGTCGTATGAGCAGAACTGGGGGCAAGATATAGAAGAGAGAATAAACAAGATCAAAGACTAGATAGAACAGCAAAAGACCGTCGAGGAAACATGAAAGGCTATCGGTGGAGAGTGGTCGAGATAGGTGGTCCGCCATGTCAATACCATGGCACCGTGGGCCTGACGTCTCAGGTCTTAGAGAGCAACACGAGCCATGATGGTAATGAATTCAGACTCAGATTAGGTGGCCCCAGATGAGCAGTTCCCCTCGATTGGGGCAGTGGCAGGCAAAAAGACCGCGGCTATCTTAGGGAGCAGTGGGCTATTGAGCGGCTGGGAGGAGCGGGTAATTCCGCAGCGACTCGGCGGTTCGTTGTAATAAGTGTGGTGGGCCTACAAAAAAGTCGGCAGGCCAACTTTCGGCACACTCTTCACGCTTTTTGGGAAGTCGCTGCACTGTAACAAGGAGCCTTCTAGTGCGTCACGCCGACACACCGTACCAAAATGTTCAGGATCCCGGAGATGTGCTGCAGACAGGTGAAATACACAGGCACCCTAGAAGTTTACACAAGGGATGCTAAGGGAAGAGGGCGCGGGCCGTGCGCGATGGAGGTAGATCAACCGGCAAAGGTGGCTACCGTCTGAGTCAGGCTGGCAAAAAATAAAACCTTTGCGGAGGATGTCACAGTTCAAGGAGACATCAAGTGCAATGACGGCGACCTCATGCTACGCCCGAATAAGAATGCAAAAGAAGCTGGAAAGGGTATGGTGGCTGCCACCAGGGAACCCACAATAATGCGGGCAGACTTCAGGAGGGCGCGACAATAGCTGGCCAGGGCGTTGTAAGGGTAGACCTCATTATGGACGAGACGAAGATTGGTAGCACACTGAAAGCGGCGCAAGGTCTGCCGGCAGCGAATCCAATGAAGGTAACGGGACCATGCCTGGGCAGGGCGCACACCTGGTACGCCTTAGTAGAGCAACAGCGAGGCCGCCCGGGTGATCCGAGGCCACAAAGGCGTCAAGGTCGGTACGAGGAGGTGCAGACCGAAAAAGTAAATCACTCTGTCGATCTTCTGCTGCAATATACCGGGCCACAGGTCCGCGGAAGTAAAGAAAAAGAGACGGGGGTTAAGACCTGCCACCGGTACGTAGACTCCTGGTAAGAGAGTGCTCGCACTGGTAAGAGAGTGCTTAACACTGACTCCGAAGTGCTTGGTTATAGGACGGAAGAGTTACAGGACGAATAGCGTGGCCTGCCCTGCCTATCGCAGGAAGGTAGAGGACCCCAGGAAAGCGAACAAAGGCACATCAAGAAAAGACAAGCTGGGCGTTTTAAGAACAGATGAATAAGATACAGCTGCAGAAGATACAACGTAGATCCAAAGGTTTCGTTATCCTCGGAGACCGTATGGCGGAAAGAACACAAAAAGCGCGATGATAATCCCCGTTATTAAAATAAACCTGAATCACTCTTGAGCGGCGCACAACATGCTGAAAGGGACTACAAGGCACCGAGGCGTCGATCTCTGCCTGCTCTCAGAGCCTTACGCGGCCATAACATGCAGGCGGAGCGACTGGGTAGGGGATACGGAGTAAATGGAACGCCGAATGGTGTGGTGGACAAGAGGCGCGCGGGGTGCGGGGTGTAGCAAACAAAGGGAGGGGAACGCATTGGCCACACTCCAGACTGGAGTCTCGGGGAATTTAAAGACTTGCCGGACTTGAACATAGCACGGCGAAGTTTGCTTGGTTAACGACGGGTAGACCCCAACGCGTACAAGGACATGCAGATTTCTTATATACATCTCACTATGACTGATGAAGCCGCCTTTCGTATGGTCAGTACCTGGACTGTGGCGAGCAATGAGGAGACGATAAATCCCCGAAGACCACGAGATCTCGGTCAAACTAACGAAGATACAAAAGATCATAGACAAGCGGGCACCCTTTCGTGTGAGCGAGAAACAGAACAGAATCTAATCGATATTTTTCTTGCCTAGTAGGTGGCGGGACAGTCACAGGCTAAGGAGATACTAGTGGAACTCAGACATTGTGAGTGCCCGGAAGTCATGTGTATATGCTAACAAGATACACACTCGCGCCTGCTCCTGGACAGCCAGAAGGGCTCGTCGGGGCGGGAATAACAGCCTACTGGCGAAGGCTTCGACCAGAGTGGAGGCGCTGCTAGAGGGATACCAAGTACCCTACGCGTCAGAACCAAGGCGAATGCATGAAAGAAACTCATAAATTCGGTAGAGCCTCACAGGATCTGTCTCACTGAGCGGTTATGAACAACATCCGTTGACACAACCCTGGGCCGCCGCGGCAAGACATGAAAGACGTTTGTGGGTTTTTTCCGATACCAAGTATTGAGGGTGGGCGAATAAATGCAGGTCACCGACGTAACAGTCAATGACGCGGAACAGGCTTAGGAACGCCAGCGCCGGGTAAGATCTGGTCTCGGCGGAATCCCTCCTGACGTAGCTAAGCTATTTGTAAACCGATTTGACCGGAGGCATTACAACAGTTTGTAAACAAGCTGCTTAAAGAGGGCAGGCACTCAACCATGGTTACCTGGCAAAATAATTGCAAGCGAACGAAGCACGAGCAATAGACTAAAGAACTCATACAAGACCTCCGGACCTAGTACGGATGCAGCCCAAGAAAGCTCTCGTGCTACGCCACCTAGATGCTCACTGGCCGTAGGCAGTTCTAGTCATATCTGGTCAGGATCCGAAATACAGAGATACGTATCTCTTCTGCCCTGAGTTAGACGACGAGGAGCACACCACCTGTCGTTTTACAGCCTAGAACGAGCCAGGACTGCAGCAACGCCAGCCCTGCGCCGCGTGCGCGCTCGTCGCTTGAGGGAAATGGTGGCGTACCTAATGACCTCATAAAAGGGGTAGAGAGGAGGAAAGGCAGCATTTGATTCTATTATGACGCTAATGATAATCCTAGAGCGGGGCAGGAGGAAAAGGGCAGTAAACGTCCTAGCAATGTAGGCCAAGATCAGGAGCCGAGGGAGGGCGAGGGAAGGGAGGAGGATTCAGCTAGGCCCTCAGTGGGATCTCGACGCACCTCGTCGGGTTAGAGGAGCATCGGCGAGACGTAAGGCGCTAGAAAACTAAAAATCTTTTTTCTTTATGGTGTCGAATATATACTACGCAATTCCGTAAAGAGGAGACGTTTGAGTTAAGTGGGTTTGTGAGTCCCACAGGCATTGCTAAAAGCTGCCGGCGACGCATGCACACTATGTATTTCTCCTATATTCTCAATCAATGACATTTATGGCGATGATTTTGCGCAGACGCGTTTACATGCACGTTGATGCCAAGCGGGTTAGCTATTTGAGTAGCCGTTTGCAGTGTTACCGCTTGCGTTTCCGTGCGGAGGTTTAACGCATACTATGCCCGGTGTAGCGGCAGCCAAGCTGAACATCTCGAGAAAAGGCAGAGGGAGAACGATAAAAAGGCTGATCTATTTGCTGCCTTGGAAATAAAATTAAAAAATTCCAAGGGTTGTGGACCAGTCAATAGATCAAATCAGTTATCTGTGTCCGGTTTTCTCAGATTCTAAACTGGGTGCGTTTTCCAGAAGATTCCATTATTTAGGAGAATATAAAATCGACTCACGATATCAAGAAGGTTTTGTCATTGTCGAACTATGCGTATGGTTGACAAGCGTGAGTAACTTTTTTCGCATTTGTGTCAAAACCTCTAAGAAATTCTCGGATTGGATAGAACAGAACGATTTTTCAATATAAAATATTCTGCGTCGCCCCGTTAAGCGCATATATTTACGTTACTAAAGAAAATAACATAGGTTGCAAAATACTCGTTGCACTAGTATCGTTTTAAACATCAAAATGTTGCGTTTGTTATTATTAGTTGGGTGTTCGTTGTTTTTAACTAAAATGTTGCCTGTAATCCGGATTATGTTTTTTGTTTAATTACTGATTCTAAAAGTTGACACTTAGATAGATCTTAGGACTTGAAACGCAAATATACCCGATATTCATTTCTGGCATATTTTAGTGGCAAGTTTTAAGTTCTTAGCCAAGGTCAAAAGTACATGCACCCTGACGTTGTGCTGTTTTACCAGTCCTCCTACCGTTAGTCCCGATCGTTCTCGTCGTTTAGCACATGCTGTCCATGCCCAGGGAACTGGGGTAAAAGAAGAACACATCTGACTGGATTGATAATGACGAAGGCTGACATTGAAAGGGCAAAGTGACAGCAGGCAGTAAGGCGCTCGGCTTCTTCTTATACTGGAAAAACCCCGGTACTGTGCAACTCTGAGGGTCCCGCAGCGTAGAAGGAGCTGCTCTACATCGTCCAGCTCACCGGAACCGCACGTCACACAGATATCACTGTAAGCCTTTCTAATCCTCATCAAGTAGCT
Source organism: Dermanyssus gallinae (assembly GCA_003439945.1). Taxonomy (NCBI): domain Eukaryota; kingdom Metazoa; phylum Arthropoda; class Arachnida; order Mesostigmata; family Dermanyssidae; genus Dermanyssus; species Dermanyssus gallinae. Next base: position 293,968 of record QVRM01001542.1, on the reverse strand, counting down.
CTGGAACTGGCCGTGTCCGCTTAGTACCTGCGTCGCACAGTTGGGCAGCTCGCCATTCTAGCAATCGTACCACACCTTGAGGTCCGGTATCAGACACTCATTCCAGCTCCGTTTTTTGTAAGCTCGTGCTGCCCCGGTTTATTATTTCCGCAGATTAATTTGCTTGGCTTGCGTGGGCGCATACCTAGGCTGGAATGCACCATGACCGACAATTTAACGAGTTAGTGGCTCGATTGCGGTGCAGTCTCATGCTAGGGTTCTGCTTATCTAACTATTTTTTTTAAAGATGTTTTGTAAGGCAATTGCCCGTGTACGTTTTTTTCGTGTCATGGCTAATTTTAATGCAATCCGGCATTTACCTTGTCTAAATTGGAAACCATGCAAACCAATGTAAGAGTGGCCGGTCTGGGTCTCGAACCCAGTCCTCCCGAATGCAAGGCAAAGGCTTTGCCACTAAGCCATCTTGCTCGGTGACTTGCTCGGACCTGGCCAGTCCGTATAATAAAGTCTTGCCTGCTCTCAGTAAAATGGCCTTAAGTTGAATTGTTCATGTGGTGGGCCTGTGTTCTATTGTTATATTAAATGGCTATTTAGGGTGTCGCTTTAACTCGCCTTCGGCGTTCAATTATCCGTTAGTTACTTACAACTGCCCGTCGTGAACGTGTGTGTAATGAGAGTTCACAAAAGGATGACTGCAGCATTGAGTTTTAGTAGTTGCATACAGGGATGCAGTCTATTAAGATTCTAGAACAACTTTTGTGGTTCGACGTAAATAAAAAAACAATAAAGCACCTTTTGACTAGGTGTGCAAAGTTCACGTGCTGCACAAGGAATATACCATAAATGCAAAATGCATTTTCATAGCTATTTTATTTTATTGCTTTTTTTACCAAATTACCCTCATAAAGCGATTCACGAAGCGTGGCACATACGCAGAATAACGGCCCGGCTGTCCCAATCTGCGTTCTAGTATCCAACGTTCAAGCATCCGACAATTTTGCAAAACGAAGGTGGTCTTCGGTCGTAAAGAATGTGTAAATATAACTTGAAGGTGGAAGTCGTATCGCCACTGACACGACAAACACAAAGGACGCCGACCATATTGAACTAAAGTCGGCAACCCCGTCTGACTGTTGCCAAACCTATCGGCACAAGCATCAACAGATAGTGATGTAGAAGATGTGCTCTGCAGACTCCTATCATACAGGACACTATCACGACAATTATTTTAAAGGTTTTGAAATCCGTACCGCATGTCGTCATACGCGCAGTAAGCGAAGCAATGGCACAGCCAGAGAAAAGCTCAATGGACGTATCTTGCTGGCTGACTCAATCCAGCTAGCTTTGTGTGGCAATGCTAAAGAAACTGCGGCACCCCCAACGAATAGAAGTGACTGCAATGACGACAGCAGTACAGCCCACAGATCGAGGACTTAGTGACACCCGGGAAAGACTGGGCTAAAGAACCAGATCATGTCCATGCGTACGACCGGTGTAAGGTAGTAAAAAATGTCGGCCCATTAACAGGGAATACGTTAAGAATTTTCCGGTATTGAGGCCGTTTGTGGAAGTAGTGAAGATTGACGCAAAAGAGGAAAAACAAAAGAACTGAAAGAGGAAAAACAAAAGAACAAGAAAACAGGGAGTGGGAGCTATTGCAAGAGACAGAGGAACAACCGCACAAGTGGCTAAAGCAGAAAGGAAAATTGGCAGTGTCCAGTGGAGACTAAGCGGCTGATTAAGCACTTTGCTAGTGTATTGCAAGGAGTCGACAACATTTCGATAAAAAATATTATACAATGGGCCTGGAAACAAAGATACAGAATCTGTACGGGAATGGGTAGTTCGTGTAGTCGCAATCGAGTTGCGATGTAGTTAGGGCAATTGAAAGGGCGCCTAGAGGCAATGCGGCCGGGAACAATATGATAAGAAACGAACATTTCAAGCAAACATTGCCACGAGCGCCACGCTGGAAAGCTCTAATTGACGAATGTCTGAAGCCTGGAGAAACGCCTAAGGCGTGAAAGGGGAATACCCTATTTGTTATACCTAAAGAAAATGGGATAGAAACACAGCCGGGAGCTTAGAGGGGAATACCACTTAAAAGCTGTCATTCGAAAGAAATTTGGGAAACGTTATTCAAATCCTACTGCCTGATGACTGCTAATTGAACTGTGTGATTATTATAACGTACTCGATTGGCTTGCCACATGGTTAGCTATTCCAATCACTAAACTTTCGAGTATATGTCGCAGTTAATAGTCTAGATAGTCTAACGTGTATACAGGCACCGTATAGGTACCTTTGTATAGGACCACGAAAAAGTAACACCAAAGTTCTTACATTGATATGAAAACAGGTTGGCGAGAATTGTGGGGTTCCTAGTGCAACTTCACATGGGATACATCGACAATCATAGGTGAATGCAATAATAATATCTCCCTCCCTTTCTATGCATATATATATATATATATATAAACAAAAAAACCAATAAACGATTCTGTGAATGTACAAATGAACGATCTCCATTCACGTTGGTAGACGGCGTCGAAGCGCTTGCTCTGCACATGTGCATTGCCTATCTGTGTCTCTCGGCGACGCTAGCAGGCGACTAGTTGTTACGGTACACAGACAGAATAGCTTTGCATCACCTTGGTATCCAGCCTTCTAAGCTGAAGTATTTGTTACACTTAACGTCTCAATAAGACGATGGTAAACAGGCGGACGACACGCCGCCCTGCCAATTAGCCGGAACATGTTTGACTGTTGCGTAAAACAGTATGAGGTAGGATCATTTTCTTTGCTTCCAATTCATCTGGTAGTTTTTTGCTAACGCTATTTCAGCTATATTTCTCCTCTTCTTCTCATTTCCATCGCCGTCTTATTTTTCATCAATTCAATATTTCCAAACCACCGATGATAGATCCCCCTTCCTTTTCTGCTCCCCCCTTCTCTAGACCCCATTTAAGGGCCAGCCTACCCTCTTTCGGCTGCTTCGGCCCTTTGGGGCTTGGCCTTGCCTCGGTTCACCCTGGCCTGGCCAACAGCTCGTTCCTTTGGGCTTCAAATTAACAACTTCAATGTGTTTGTACGACCATGCGTGTTAGTGAAAGGCGGTTTGCCTGCCAGGTGGCGGTCGCTGTGAAAGCTTTCACTTGTCGCCACGTGACGAAATGGAACTTTCATACAAGTTGCGCCCCCACCCCCGTCCATTCTTGGGGTTTTTCCTAGCGAAATACCGCGAGAGGTACATGAGAAATAGGGAAAGCTGCAGTTTTATACATCGGCCTAATCATAAATTCCGTTACTATCGCGCTAGTGATAATAGTAATAATGTCATTAGTGCCCCTGTGCGTGGTACTCTGCTAGACTGGACACGCCCGAATCTGGAGGATATGTGACGTTTTTACGTATTGGTGTACACATTTATAAGGTGACAATTGTTACCTCTTACACAAAAGCAAATAAAACTAAAATCACTATTAAATTATATATATATATATATATATATATATATATATATATATATATATATATATATATATAACACAAACTGACGTGTGTGTCGTGGCTACTGCAGTTGGCCGGAGAATGAGAACGGGCAAAAAACCTCTCCATCTAGGCGTAATATAAACTTTTCGGGATAACCCTTAGCCAAGATTTAACGACCACGGGACTCCTTTTCGCATTGCTTCATACAGGGACCTCCATAAAGACAAATGTTCAACGGTGAGGCTCGAACCCGCGCACCTATGTGTCTCCTTCGGTCGCGAGGCGCAAGCAAATGCACCACGCCACCGGGCTCGACTCTTGCCGAGCTCTACCAAACCTTAAAATATGTTCATATTCTTATAAAAGACCTCATATATATATATATATATATATATATATATATATAGAAGCGCCCAGAAAGCGCATTTATTTTTCAAAGAAAATGTGGAAGGAGGCTAGTAGGTGGGCAGCCTCTAAGCCTCCTTGTTGTGCAATTCTCTTGTTACATGCCAGGCGAACAACTTATTAACCACTTCAAGCCTTCCTAAATAAAGTTGACAGAGAAGGAAAATTGGCAGCATTCGGCTCAACATTACATCTTCTACAGAGCCATTTAAGGAATCTCCTACCTAGGTATTTGATTAAGTGTGGGCACCAGACGGGTGCAATATAGAACTCTAGATAACACAATTGCTTTATACAAGCAAATATACACAGTTGGGTTATTGATGAAAAAACAACGGAAAAGCATGCACTGGGCCTCTGAAATGTGCAGAAAACGTAAGATCCGTCTTAATGAATAAACCAAAGGCTCGTGCAACATTTGCGGTAGGCAGTGTTGTTTCGTTGAGCTGATACTTCTGATCGAAAGAGCCATCTTTCAAAACGAGGCACTCCGGTGTGAATAACTCTCTCTCATTGGAGCTGCATCAGCAGTAGAGGCTGTCGACAGCGGATTTTAGCGCAGTGTGCGCTGAGGAAGAGTCCAAGAAAGCGTATATTTTTAGGTCGTCAACGTGAAGTAGTCAGTACTTCAACGTCAACGTAAAATATTCAGTATTTATTTCACGTCAACGTGAAGTAGTCAGTATTTCAACGTCAACGTAAAATATTCAGTATTTATTTCACCACAACATTGGTAGACAGTTGATTCATGTTTCACAAGATGTCACAATGTGACACTTCGGGCTCACAATATGTATTTAACTTTGGATGATACGGACGTTCCGCAAGTTCATGCACACACAACTACATGGTAGCGTCCAATTTCAAACTTTTCACAAAAGCTACAAAAACATCTTTCAATATTATAACAGCTGGGCTTCATGCATATGTGATGATGGTTCCCGTGCCGAGTTATTTGGCAGGTTAGCGAGCGGTTCCTTTGGGTCTTTTCCATCTCTGTGAACAAAAGACCGGGCTATCAGTATAGTTCGCAGCCACAAATTTAAAATGTTTGTTTTCTCTATAGGCTCGATATTAGTCTAGACTATGCGCTGTAAATGGTGTGTTATTAAGTACTAGGTCTGTAGAGCCCGGTGGCGTGGTGCATTCGACTGCGCCTCGCCACCGGACGACATACATAGGTGCGCGGGTTCGAGCTCCACCGTTGCATACATGTATTTATGGGGGTCCGTCTCTGAAGCAATGCGAAAAACAGTCCCGTGGGCGTTAAAGCTAGAAAAGTTTAATTTTAAGTGCTAGGTCTTTAATAGGTGTTCTCTCTTCGCACAACTCTAAGGCAAATGTTGCCGACGCGCAATTTGAAAGTCGAAATTCACGCTTAACCTAGAAGGCCTTTAGCTTGTCTAGACAAGGAAGAAAATGTATTGACTTGAAACAATTAATATTATGTTCGCCTGGCGGGTAGCCAGAGAATCGCACAACAAGGCGGCTTTGTCGGCGTCCTTGCCTACCTAGTCTCTTTCTCCACAATTTGTTCGGTATATAAAGGCGCTTTCTATTCTATTCTAATTTGAGTGATTTTCCCTGTACTGATAGACCATGATCCCTGGCCTCCTCTGCTAAAGCGTAAGATCTTTGATTTTTCCGCGTGAATTTTGAGCTTGTTTTCTTCGCACCATTTTACAGTTTTGTTGATCTAAAACTAGATGATTACGAGATTCTGCTAAAATGACTAAATCGTCGCCATAAAATGCAAAACGGGCATTCAGGTTACGCAGGTTACGCGAGACCAGTTACATACAAAATAAAAATAAATGGACTAGCTAAGTCTTCTTTGGCTACGTCGTTAGTTTGTGTTACAAGCGTGTGTACATAGTGGTCACATTTTTACCCAAAGTATATTGGGGCCTGGGAAAAAAGGCCTGAAACCAATGCGAAGCGTGTCTGATAAACGGTCACTTGGCAGGCAATCGAACGCAGTCTGAAAATCAATGAAAGCAGCGCACGTCATTTCTTTGTTAGAAAGGCGGTGTGATACATGGTGTAAACCCATTAGCTGATTTATTATACCAGGCACCATTTCCTACGTCTCAAGGTGTCGGTGAACTATGAAACCAGTCGTCAGGATATATACTATAAACGACACTCGGATTGTAAGACCGAGTTCCCGGCAAATGGTATCTTACATCATTATTAAGACAGTTGAGTGCAAGTGATGACTCATATGCATGGTTAATGGCCTCAGCAAAAGCAAAATCAGAGCCTTAGTACTAGACCTACTAGACATACCTCCGACGACACTCACGCCAACTTGGATTGAAAGTGCCATGTTTTATTCGTGTGTGAGAAGAGAGGGTTAAACAATCGCCACCTGACCAACCTTATTCTTCAAACAATGCCTATACAACAGGCAGTGTCTTGCTCAGAGAAAGCCATTTTGGTTGGCAGAAGCGCGAGACAGTGTTTTGACGTTATTTCATTCGGCGCTAAACAGTAAATCGCTCACGAATTAGTACTGTATTTGTATCTTTTACCCACGTTCTTATAAAACGTCATCTCCCGTATGCCGCCCACAAACAGGAACGGCCTATTGGAGCGTGTGCTCATATGCGTACTTTTCTAACAAACTAACGTTTTGTCGTATTTTATTATCCCAGACGAGATGAGGCTTGTTGTTACCTAATGAAAATGGAGCACATGCTCTCAGACGCGGGGCAACATTTCATAATTAGTGCATTGGTGTTGTTGCAATTTGCACTGTCGTCAAACTATTCCAATATTGTTTTATATACAATTTCGACCAAGTCAGTGATGCTTGAAAGGTTATCGGTCAGTTAGTTGAAAATTGTTTTAACAGTAATCACGGAAAAACTGTACATTTTATGAAATAAGATATATTTTGCCAAAACCTGCCTGAACTCTGAGGACATATTTGGCTCTGTTCACTAGTTTAACACGAATGTCATCGTAGTCCTTGCCAATGCATTCATCATTGTTGAACATGTACACAAATCATCCATTTCTAATAATCACGTGAAGAGTAAAAATAAAGATCCAACAAACATAATTTCTTAGTTGATGAACCGCTTTAATTTTATTATGTAAACGGATTAAAATAAATAGATACATACATTAATAATGCGCAAGTTGTGTATAACACTCGCTAAAAAAGTTACTGCCATTATAATCGGCGACTAGGCTATGAAAGCTGCAGCTATCCGCTATGTTCTATTACTGGCAACCTGTCTGCTGAGCCGATGAGCGATCGGCGTTGGCAGCCGAAGATTTCGCCATGCCTCGCTGTTCGATTAACGAGGACGTTTCTATATATATATATATATATATATATATATATATATATACATATACATACATATATTATAATTCATTATAATTGTTGAGGTTGTTGCTGCGGCCACCACGCTTTTATCGTCCCTGTCCCGGCTGGGTCAGGAACCACACAACGCAGTGCTTGGCGTGTGCATGACCTAGTAGTTATATATATATATATATATACGCTATAACTAGTAGGTCTTGCACACGCAAAGCACTGCGCTGTGTGGTTCCTGACCCAGCCCGAGACAGGAACGTGAAGAGCGTGGTGGCCGCAGCAGCAGCAGCAACGTCAACAATTACGCCAACGTGGTAACCACGGCAGCGGCATTGGTAGCAGGATACGGATGTCCTGTGCCAAGGCGCCGACCCTTCCCGCCCACCTGGCTGGTTCTAGCCGCCTCAGCCGCAACAGCCCGCTACTGCTGTTGGTACCGCTGCGAGTCGACTGGCCAAACCGGGTTCGGCCATCAATCTCTATTTGTCAAAACTGACGCCCGTCCCGGCTCGTCTCGGCGATGGTCGGTACTCGACACACGCCGTTGTTATTGTTGTTTTCGTCGTCGTTGTCGTTGTTGTTGTTGATATTGTTTTCGTCGTCGTCGTCGTCATTGTTGTTGTTGTTGTGGCGTTGTCGTCGTCGTCAACGGGTAGTCCTTCGGGCAGCCCGTCTTGAAGACCCGTCTCTGATGCCAGTCCTCGTTACTCCTTTTCTGCCTGCGTATCTGCGGGAAACTACAGCGAAATGAAACGGGCAAACCGAGCTGGCCAGCTGGGTTGAGCAGGGTAGAGTAGGAACGACAGGGGACGACCATTAATCGATGTCTTAGTGGGCTCTCTTGTCAGTTGAATCAGGCAAGCCCCTATTAGCTGTATATAGGACAACATAACCGACGACTAGGAATGAGCGGGGGTGGCGATTACAAACTTTGTCGAATCTCTCTCGAATCATTACCGCTGTAACTGCTCTTACTCGCTTCTGTTGTCTCACTCAGTTGTATCCGTTCGACTTTGTACGATAGTGGCAATAACACCAGAAGAAACTAGGGCAACAACAGCAACAACAACAACAGCCATAATAGCAACGGCAAAACAACCATTTTGCATACTGCGAATAACGAAAACATTTTGAACGACTGGCCTCTGTATAAAAAATTATTGTAGAAAGGAATTAAACAACCTTTCCCTGATGCGTAGGAGGACACTGTGGACAACACTTAGTATGCATTTGTTTATTGTTTTAGACCATGTCCTTACCCAAGTTCCGCATAAGGTTCAGTTAGAGTTCCATCAGACCTCTGAAGCTACTAGTATGCACGCCAATGTCTGCTGATACAATTGCAAACCCACGATACATGTAGCTTTACCTATAGACATAGAAACAGAGACGCTCTTGTGTTACCAGTTGGATTCAATACGTTGCATGTTACAAGTACCTGCCGGATGACGTGAATATACTAATGGTGGCCTACGAACCCTAGTTTTTGTTTGCTTGCTGTGCTAACAACTCGAGGCATAACCAGTTCCTCTAACAGCTAATGCCACTAATACTACTGCGTCCCTGATTGCGTCTCTGCTGACTCCCTTAATCCCTAGCAAAATAGCCATGCTGGATAGGTAGATAAGAGTAGATGCTGACACGTGTGCCGTTTTTTTTTTATTATTCAGCCTTCTTGTTGCCTGGTCGTAGCATCTGCCTATGGTCATTAGGAAGCATTCCGCTCTTTCTGCAGGACAGCTTCTGGTTTTGCTCTGCTCGTCACCTGTCGCTGCGACGCCAGGCGGCTCCTGTCAAGCAACGCACCGTATTGTCAAACAAATCGGCAGCCTGGTATTTGTAGTACAAGTTAAACTACAGGCGACTACTTCATGTGTAAAACCTACGACGTACATATGGTAGCAGATTAGTGGAAAAGGTTGTGTTATTTATAAGAAGGGGTCCCTAGGGTCCTTTTAAAGGCGACTGATTTAGATGCAATGCCACCCATACGTTTTCTACATATTGTTTATTTCGCAATAGCATTGCATTTCAAGGTGAAACATAGTTATAATAATATCGTCATTGTATACAATGACGATGCAATCTGAACACTTCAGCGACCGTCCTACTAGACTAAAAAGTGCAAAGGCTGCCAATGCGTCTGGCAGCTCGCTGCGTGGTATTTAGCGCACATCTGTCAGCAATGATTTTTAATATTTTACCTTGCAGTAAAGTACTTAGTGTTATTCTTTCCATTCTCTCTTATCATAATATATATGGGCAAAACTGCTCTAGGCTGTTGCCACAATGAGATGTTAAGAAATGTACAAAGAGATTGCGTGTAGGGAGATCAGCGGTCTCCCCTGAAACTCAATAAGTACGTATTCACCTACAGTTTCCATGCTGCGACATGCCTACAAAGCATTCTAGATGGCTCGAATGATGATCATAAGATAAATATAAGACGGGAATTGAAGCTCCTCGGCATTTTGCTGCTGAATAGTATAATTTCACCACCACTTAACCGGTATTCTAAAACCGCTTGACTGCGCCTGCAATCCTACTGGGATCATCAGTGTCCTCTAAAAAGTAGGAACATGTTGGTAGCGGGCGACACCGAAGTGCCAGTGACGGTCAAAAAGGCACCTCTTAACCTGTCCTTAACCTGCGCGCAGCCCGCGTTAGTTATCCACATAGTAGGTCATGGTGTTCAGGAAGCCAGAACCGCTTACGCTGCAACAGATCGAGTGAGACACATTTCTTTCGAATCAGGCATGAAGGTAACGATTATAAATGCTATCAAGCGATTCCTCCAAATTGTGTGATAAATACCTGAAGTTTAAGGTGTACAGTTGTAACAAGTAAAATTGCTGTACATACAAATTGCTTTAAGTGTTATAGTATTACACGGACTATGCCCAAAGGATAAGGTCCCATACGGGCCAGACCGCACGGGTAACACGCCTGCTGAGAATGACAGGGGTTCTAAACCGTCCCCGCAAAAGTGGATAATACGATCCCTGCCGCTGCTGGGTCTTAAAACTTTAATGACGCGACTTAAAGTAACTCAAGTAAACAGTAACACGGGGTCCAGCGTCTTACCGACAAGTAGCAAAGCTAGCGACGAGGAGAGAAGCGGTTCTCTCCCCCAATGGTGAGCTAAAGGTTAAACTGGCTTAGCGAAATTTATCGTCATGGATAGTGGACAACTGCACAACAACCTGCATAATTTATAACACCTGCTTCCAAGCGATTAGCTGAGGTGCAGCATCATCTTTTACACAGATTCACATAGGCAGAATTAGCCATTTTTGCTCGTTCTATAGTAGCCCCAATAAAACGATCGAATGTCTTAAAAACATGCTACTGGGCATGAAGACATCAGCTGGGAGCTGCTCTCTGCCATTGGTGGTCCCTTTTTGAATATTTTAATATTCTGCATTTACGTGGGGGTGAACGGCGGAAGCCATCGTCGTTTTAACCAGCGGTACATACAATGTTGTCGCAGATTGACCTAACAATCTGATGACAAAGAAAGGTTCTTCTCTATAAAAGTAGTTTTAAACGTGACGGTACCACTTGACAAAGAAGAAGACTAGGCCGATTAACATCCTGGACTTAACAGCGAATCCCAAGAGCGCCAAGGACTCGCAGGGGAGGTGCAGCATCATCTTTTACACAGATTCACATAGGCAGAATTAGCCATTTTTGCTCGTTCTATAGTAGCCCCAATAAAACGATCGAATGTCTTAAAAACATGCTACTGGGCATGAAGACATCAGCTGGGAGCTGCTCTCTGCCATTGGTGGTCCCTTTTTGAATATTTTAATATTCTGCATTTACGTGGGGGTGAACGGCGGAAGCCATCGTCGTTTTAACCAGCGGTACATACAATGTTGTCGCAGATTGACCTAACAATCTGATGACAAAGAAAGGTTCTTCTCTATAAAAGTAGTTTTAAACGTGACGGTACCACTTGACAAAGAAGAAGACTAGGCCGATTAACATCCTGGACTTAACAGCGAATCCCAAGAGCGCCAAGGACTCGCAGAAAATGTTTAAAGAGGTGTGTAGCGTACCACGCGGAGGTCACCCTACATGTGCCGCACAACCTCGGTCTATCTATCTAGCGGAAGGCCTCTAGTCAACGACGGCTCTGAGTTCGACATGACGGCCGGGGTTCTCCAGGGCTTGATTATTGTATCCCTGTGTCACGTTTTACGTCTAGACAGCCTCTAGGAGGCACGGAGCTGCCGGCGCACAACAACCTCGCAGGGGCGGTCAGGTTGGCTCACCTCTGCAATTGAAACCAACGACGCCCTGGTGAAAGTCGCTGGCTGGATGATGGGGCAGGCGTCGAATTAAAGTAAAGGCATCCTCCTATTTGGGCCAAGGAAGTGCCCATCAGGTGCGCCCAAGCTGCCCGCTATTTGGTGATGCCCCTGGACAGAGGACTACGGGGCGCACCCCATATACGTATGATGGCAGAAAGGGCTGCTTAAGTCTTGCACAGAATAGCTTGGCTGATTTTTAAAAACCGCCTTCCAAATTCAAGACGACGCTTTATTTTGTCGGTGACCAAGTCCATAGTTTTATTTGCAGCCCCGGTGTGGCCGCAGCCAGAAACAGAGTAACCCTGCGCAAGGCCCAACGTAATAATCAGCATGGCGGCTTTTTAGGAAACTCTGAGAAATGCATGATGCATCTGCGTCACTGGCAGCGGCAGTTACTACTTGGTAAACCCACTAATACCGATCCTATTCCCATCCGCCCAAGCTCGAAGTTGCATGGTAGTACTTCGCAGAGCAAGTGTGTTCCGTGCACCTTACCAAAGTTCTTTCGTCCCAAGGTCCGTATTTAACTTCGTAATGATATTAAAGATATTGCATCCCGCCGTTCTGAGGGCCCTTTCTGTCCAGATCCGTGAGGCGTACTATACAATGGATCTGACACTAAGGTCAGTAGGTGGCGATTGGCTTCACCGACCTAGGCAAGATTTTTTGGCCATTTTCGGTTTCGGTTCGGAGGTTTTGGAAGACTCGGTTGACCGCCTGAGCAACATGCCTTAGACGGGCTGGTCTCGTAAGAGCCGTGCCGAGGATTACTTCCAAATACTTGACCTCCCGTTTGAAAGGAATCGCGTGTTCTCTTTCGCCCTGTGAGGAATATAGTCTCTGTATTCCACGAGGCCAGTCCCAGATGGTGACTCTTTATCCAGGTAAATATCCTAATCAGTGCTTCGTTGGCCGCCTGCTCTAGTGTTCGCTCCATTCTTGCAGATACTAGTAGCGCTGGATTATCCGAACAAGCCAGGGCCTTAACACCCTCCTGAAGGCTGTCGATTTTTAAAACCTCATTGTAAACAAGGTTCTATGAAAATAGGCTCAAAACAGACCACCGTGAAACCCCTGCTATTATCTCCCGTATGTGGCCCCTACGATATGAGCCCTTACTGGTCTAGGTAAGACGAGGCAATCCGCCGCAGGTAAGGCGATATTCCCGTTTGCTCTAACGCGGCCAATATAATGCGCGCAGTTTGCTCCTCGGTTATTATGATTATTTCCGCGCAAGCCCTTGAACACTGTTATGAATGTCATCTAGAAGAAATTCATAAATATGTCGATTTGGCAATTAGTAGCAGCTGTATTGTACAGCAACCTTGTGGAATTCTATTTACGTGAATTCAATTTCTTGACCTCGACTAACCATCGCCTGATCACGGCTGTAGCTCGTCCACCACATCGCCGTACCCCGCCGTCATCTACTGTCCAGTCTACTGTTTTTAGGTCTAATAGAAATTGCCTCGTTTGGTTCGTACAGTAAACACAATGTTGTGCCCCGACGTCGTGCTCGACGACCTGTTCTAGCATCTCGTGCGCCGCCCGGCAGCGGTTCTAGTTCAATCATTTGTACCACTATTGCGTTTTCTGATTGATGCCTGCTACGTGCCAGCCCGCGCCATCATCGTCCGCTGGATTTGTTGTAAATACCCTTTTCGGCGTCCACTCTTCGCTTTGCTTGTATTTTCTCGGGCACACAATTTCTCGGGCTTCTCGTCATTAAGAGCCCCCATCTTTATTTTGTTCATGCCTTGCTTTGTTTCTTAGCTGCAGTTCTCAACTTATCGACTTTCCTTCAATAGGGTTTGAGCTATAGGGAGTCGGTGACGACGCGTGTGGTAAACAGTGGCAAGTTATCATTACATGTACATAGATCAAATCTCCCTTACCGCTTGCAAAATCAAGTTGTAGGTTTTTTCAGAGCCATAAATCGCTGCATGCGTTACAGTTTCTCATAGGCTGTGTCTTATATTGTTAAGCTACCATACAATTGCGAGTTTCAGAGGCCTGGAGTGAGAAATCCGGGTCTTTGAGTGATGTTGCCAGTCGTACACACGATCAGAAAGTTTTTGGCTATCTGCGACAATTCGACGATCATTGCGACGGAAACCAATATCAGCCCTTTTCTAGCGAATAGCTTGAACGGGAACAAAGCCAGTGACGCCAGACCTGTTTGTCCTTCATGTGGTCCATTTTGCGCCTCTGTAACGGGGCGGCAGCTGAAATAGTCATGGCAACTGTATTGCTTGGATGGTGTAGTCATCATAGCAATAGGCGCAATAATATGTATAAGTCTATGGTAGTAGTAGCTGTAGAAGTAGTAGTAAAAGTAGAAACTACAGTTGCAGGAGCAATTGTGGCGATAGTAGTTCATATAGTTAGAAGTAATGGTGGCAATAGTAGTTTATATAGTTAGAAGTAATAGTGGCAATAGTAGTTTATATAGTTAGATGTAATGGTGGCAATAGTAGTTTGTATATAAATATACTAGAGTAGTGATGATTGACAGTACAAGGCAGCCGGCGGGAATAGCCGTCTGCGTGCGCCCCATTCCCCTACAATTTGTGCTTTTTTGCCACTACCACGGCTACGCTGTTACCATTGGGCGATGGGCATGTGGTACATGTAGGCAGTAACGGCTAGAAGTGCTGTTGTTGTTGTTAGCGGTGACCAGCCCGCCAACATGGCCAGACGCCAACTCTTTTCCGTTGGCCGCCTAAAATAAATGGCCAACTCGAACGGGCACGGTGTCGCGCGTCCGCACTCAATCGCCGATTGCAGATAGTCAGGGAGGCGGGAGGGGGTGCAGGGACAGGAGTCACTCCCCCGAACGGTGCCGGTCTCTTAAAAGTTAGAGCTACTTCTGCTGCTGCTGCACGCCAAAGCGTCTACGAATGCGTTGGTCGGAGATCTCGAGACGATAAGGAGAAAATAAAAGAAGAGAGATCGAGATGACTTTGAGGTGTATGGTAAAACGAGGCAAAAGATCGCGTGTCTGTGTGTGTGTAGGCTTCCGCTTGAGTTTATCAGTTTATTATTGTAGTCTACTTATGGGCATACACATACACCCACACACCAGTATGTTCCGATACATACGAAAGAGTTAGAGTGCAGTCGAAAATTTAATTATACTCATATGTATTTTGGCTACTCTATATGAATATATATGTAATGGTCCTGACTGTAAAGATAAAACTCACAGACACAGTGAGGACTGTAGTATCGGTATCATTCGTCTATGCGGTACCGGATCCAACCAAGATGTGTATGTAAATTTCACAGAAGCTTTATTGGTGGGCATTTGAGCAATGCGTAAGTAATCGCCTGCTCGAATTTTCCTTAGCGGATAACGTCATTTCCGATACTCCGTCCATAGTAAGCCGTTTAAGGTTGTCCTTTGGCTCGATTGACTCATCTAGATCTTGGATTATGAAAGCCTTAGTCTGTGCGACCGCTTGGGCTGTCGCATTCATAGATGCTTTATGTTTAGTTGGTAGAGGAACTTGCCAGTGGCCTCGGGAGTAGTACTTTGCACTATCAGACGGATATTACCAATCGCATTGACCTTATTAAATGCTGACAATTGTGAAGATTGTTGAACTATGAAAAAAATGTACATTAAACTTGTTATATGCTGCGTAATGCTTGTGCATGTGTTAATACATTCGTGCCTCACAGTTTTCAATACGTTTGCACTTTTACGGGTTGAACTCCAAAGAATCCTTTTCAAGAGAGCAGTGAACATCATCAGCACCGTGTTCTCTACAAGCTTAGTATTATCACCCGTGCATCTATAAAAGTATTGTATAATCACACCGTGCATCTCTACAAGTATAATAATTCGCACACGTTTGTTAGAAAGGGCATGGTCGAGAACTATCGCTTCTCCCGCGTCGCAATGGTTGATTAAGTGCAGATTCTTTAGAAAGATCATTGCAGTGCACCCGCTAAGGTTTTTCTAAACCGCATTGTTGACTATGTTTAGCATGCATTAACATCGCGCCTGTCGTAATTACCTTGCACACAACTGGTTGATGTGATACACGAATGGGCAGCGCTGCAAAAGCACCTAAACTTTGGGTCAAAGCGTTTCAAAGCGAATGATATATTTGTCTGAGGGTTGAACATGTCTTTTGCGCAATATATCATTGCTTTAGGGTTGTAGTTTCTCAATGTACACAAATCGTGTTCGAGATATCAGTAGGTGCCTGCTGCCAAGTATGAACTACCTCGCATATTCTAATGGCTTTCTTCTCCAGTTCAGTCAAGCAAGTCACAAGTGAACACACTGATCAAACATGGTCCAAGTAAATTAGACTAAAAAATCAATTGAATGTTTTACCGTTTCCGACGTTTACGTGCGCTATTTTAGTTTATCTAATTGCAAAGATTGACTTAAGTCAGCATACTCGTATAACGGAAGTAGTAACAAACTCGATTTGTAGATTGTCAGCACCATTTTGCGTGCCACCATTACTCTAATAAGCCTTACAAACAGGGTATCATCTATTTACCGACTTACGACTCATGACTCACACTACTTCAATTTACATCTAAACACATATCAACATTCTTTCTTGATTGCCATTTACTGCCTTTATGCTATAGATACATACTGATATGCATCCTTGAATATTTAATGTCATTCATAAGACGCTAAACAGATAAGATGCTTATAGCCTGCTGCCATTAATAAGTCCTTCATATTGATATGATCAATTTTAGTCCTCTAATGTAAAATTCTACAAATAAAATAGCAAAATGGCGCTATTGCATTTTGACATGCAAATACTGCCGCTGAGGGTTCGCACAGACCAGTGGTCTTGTAGCACATCCGTTTCACTGTCTGTAAATGAATTCACTGCTTTTCCACACGCCTTTTCTCTTCCAGGCATATTATATTGGAACCATGTTCTCTGTGTACACTTCGAACATGTTAGCTTCTACGAGTTAAACGACACGCATTCCTAATAATCCCTTTCCAAACTTTTGCATTTCTGAAAGGGACTACGAATTGGCTCATCAATTTACTAGTGACCTCTGTGAGACTTGAGGCCCCGGACAAGTACTCTGTTTGTGCAGTACTTCTCAGTACTAGCCTAGTCAATACCATTACATACTAGTACAGTACTATTCTAGTCTATATCACTGCTATCGTCATAGCAACTTTCTTCTCGATTCGACTCACATGTATTAGTACTCGACGTTAGGTACTTCTCGGTATCCTTTGATTTGATCTTATTTTGATAGTCTGTTGCATCACAAACTCCGTGTACAAATTCATAAGGACATTGACTTAACAAACAGCATCCGCCTGTTTTGCTGGTACGCTGATTTCTATAGCAGACTAATGTGGATATCATCAAGCCACCCTTAGATATTTCATGCTTGCATGAGCATCCGGATAGCAATACTCAAGATTGCCACACACCTATCCGGAAGACGCTTGCTAAAGACTAGTAGTAAACAATGCTCCGGTTTTGATAAGACACTGTTATATTATCAGTACATGGTCAGAAGCTTTTGAGTAGTATAATTAGCCCCTTGCGCATAGTCCCGTGTTACCCTGAAAAAATCAAGACTGGCCTGCCCCGTTGAACAAGCAGTGAAGAATAGCCCGTGTCACACCGCATGTGTTGGAGCGCATGCTTCATACAGATAATTGTCAAATTTGAAAAAGCTTCGCTATACTTGACTGAATTAAGGGCTCCCCAAAATTCTGCGCTACCTTATAAAAAATGCCAATTCTGGGGTAGGAGACAACGAATCCCTATCCTTGAAAATCCACTATAGTTACACATACGTATACTTATGTCACAGCTTAAAATACGATAAATGACGCTCTCCAACAAATATGACAATTGAAGCAGCTCTTCTCACAACGTTCTTAAAGTTGCCCATGAAGTGAATTTGCTCTGTTTCGTAACTTAGATTATTCACGGACGCTCCGACTAAGCGGCGACGTCTGCCTCTAAGCAGGAGCAGTGCTATATATCTGATGAGATCGATTTTTTCCCTGCTAATCGCATGCAGCAAGTTTCTCTACTCCATTTGTGTCATATTCCCAAGCTGATTGCCGCTCGCCTGGCCGTGGCCTTCGCGTCCCGACGGACCGCTTTGCCGCTCACGTACAACTTGCTACAATGCAGCACCTCATTAGGCGCTGTAAGACAAGAACAACGTTATTTTATGGGGAAGACAGCACATCGATTGCAGGCCACGGCCCTAAGTGGGTACAGGCCAATGGCGAACATAGGATATAATATAATCGCGTACTGAGGTTAGAAAGAAACGAAACGCTTTGAACATATTTGGACATATGTCTTCTAACATAATATTACAGGCGCCATTGAATGCAGCCTATTAATTTAAAATAGTACGTATATATGACGGGCCTTTTTCAGCCCAATAACTTCAGCCCAGTAGCCTTCGAGACCTTGGGACCACCGGGCAGTAGTTTATATATATATATATATTAGAAGAAGTGGCTCTGCCCCGCCTGACTAGGCTAAACGTTTTTATAGATGGTTTTGGCAATGCATGATGCGTCACTAGCGACCTGCGTGACTAGTGTTGAACTCACAAACCTACTGAACCTCGATTCCTTCTCACCCACTTAGGCTCGGTAATTCTTGGCATTTCTTCGGAACCGCGGAAGAGGCGTCCCTGCCATTATCCTTGATTCAGCCAAGTTTGTGTCTATCGTTTTGCATAATTACATGCATGCGGATAGGGGATTTGTGACAAGGTATACACCATTCTGAAGGGGCGCGTCAAAACCTCAGTACTCCTTCGGCTTGTCTTCCCCCTCAAAATGGTGTCAAACAGGTTTCTCGCCTCCTTTCACGCTTTCGTCAAAGTCATCATGCTGTTCATTGATGCGGGGGCGGTCACTCACGGCCGAGCACCTTGCTTTCCGAGGAGACTCGCAGTGTAGCACAGTGTGTTCTACACCCTATGCCACCCCAGGTTGAGGTCCAATCCAAGACTCTTAATCAGCCTCTCTGGTCACCCCAGGTGTATCCTGCATCAATTCCTTTTGCCATACCGCAATTGTGGCACTTTTAGCCCTGGCACGATCCAAAATGTTCTCTAGCACTATCTTGGTTCCATTGCCCGTCAGTAGGTCCCATGGCAGCATCCTAGCTAGGACTAACAAGGTTTCGGCCGTGTCTACCCTGTGTCGGGTAACCGTGACTGCCAGTGTCTCTTAAGTCATTCTTAGTGCTATTCTGTTTTTCTGCCCAGTGCTATCTACATCCAAACAGACGTCGAGTAGAGAGCCAATGACTCGGCAACCGAAGCTAGTAGCCCTTGATTCTCCCCTGATGCTCCCGCGTTCCTTGGCAAAACGCGTACCACATTTAAGTTACCAGTCCGGTGGGTCTTTGCCGGATCTCTTTCTTATTTTTTTCCGAAGGCCCGCCGTAGATGACTGCGGCAACCTAGATAGCTGCCGTGGATAATTGCGGTAACCTACGGTAGATGACTGCAGTAACTCTGTATTCTTGCCCTTCTGCAACTAGACTTCGTTCATGCAGGTAAAATAAGATCATTCAGCAGAGGTACGAAGGTATACCCTACCTCTTATGCAGTTGTACTACAATTTTCAGTTTATTGTATTAATGGCATTTTTAACATCCTAGACCATACTGGGCATCTGATAAAACTTTCCTGGTATCGATTTCCAAGCCAGTCAACAAAATTCTTAACATCTGAATATAGTTATAACGTATATCTGGTCTGTTGATTTTGCAGACTGTGTAAAACTCTCTACGAGAATGCGTTTTTTATCTTCACTGAGCGCGCAATCTCCAGTGATCTAACATTCACTTCACGTCTTAGTCCATTATCTACATATTTGAACATGGTCTGGTCAGTCCCGAGACAGCACAACTTTTTATACAGCGGTAGATCACCTCGTTCATGTAATCTACGTATTAGTACATGAGATACGTTTTCAAATATTACATTTATTGACACTTATAAATGACACCGATAAATTTGGTCTGTATTATCTCAATGTCATTTATATCTTTTGTCATATAAGAAGGCCAAACCTGGCTGCAGTAAAGGAATTTGGGTAAGACTAGACGTTTGTACAGATCCACATAGAAATCAGGATATTTCAATAAAACATCTAAAAATGGTAATACATAGTTATAAAGCGTGACGGTGGCAGTAATATGGTCAGGAAAGTCTAATTTAGGAGTCACAATCACTCCAAGATACCCTGCAGAGCACCGGTCCAATGCACGATTCTTGCGGCATCCCTGAGGTGCAGGAAGGGGAGTTACTTTTGACCTTACCGACTTAAATCTTTGCCCTTAAATCTTCGCCCGCATGCATACCCCACGTATGCTGACACCCATTCACGCGCTGTGAAGTCAATGTTAATATTTCCTGATTCCTGTAACATTAGTCACCTTTTTAAGCGTTGTCTTTTTTATGCATTTTTTACGCAGTCCGTTAGTCAAAGTCAAGAAGACCCTCGGCCACCGTTTAGCGAATAGCCTAGCCACCCCAGCTGATCTCGTCCAATATTCCCAGCAACAGCACGTCCGAAGGAAGCTTTAAATAAGCTCTCCGGGGCTTGGTCATGACATTTTGGAACGGCCGGCCCCATATGTCACTATCCGCAATAATCAATTCTATCTACCTTTGCGTCTTGCTTTTAGCGATGGGTCTTCGCAGTTTTGTTCGGGCGGCCTTGCACTCAATTAATTAGAAGTCAATTTGTGCCACGTCTGTCTCGTCTGGCCCGTCCCCCATTCAGTTTATTCTACCCAGCCAGCTCTGCTTTCTTGTGTAGACCTTTAATCCATATCTTAATGCATGCTTTTCCTGCCTCGGTGATTTCTTCAATCTGCCAACTGGATGTTCGGCGGCCTTTGCTCCGATGTAAAGGGCCCGCCATCTCGAAGCATGCCGCAGTGAGCATGGCGGAGAGCTAATGCTCGCTTACCTGGCTTTCCGTAAGCCGACTACAGCCTCATTTAAATCAGTCTTTAGGATCTCCATGTCAAGCCAACAGCCCAACATCTCCATGTCAAGCGCTCCGCTTGCGTGCTGTTACCTCAAGCATATTCTACAGTGCTCTAGGCCCCTCCTCCACAATAGTTCAATGGCCTTCGAGGTCACGAACAACCGCCGTGCCCTTCCCATTTTTGTGTTCCACTTCCCTGCTGTCTCCTAGTGCCCTCTAAACCTTCCTCCGATTCCTTTTTGGGACTCCTGTTTTCCTTGGTACTCCCTGAGTTTCTGCATCTTCCCCTGGTGAGACAGGCAGACCATGCTGCGTGCGCAGTATCCATCACCCCGCAACGGCCACCATGAAGAGCTTTATCTCCACTCTACAAAGCCAGGGTTCACTTGCCTTATTCATGGCCTCTCTTGGCAAGTGGAGGACATTCCTAAGAGCTTCCTTCTTCTCAATTAAAAATGAGTCGGTCCCTCATAGTGCGACCGTGTGGCTCGCCATCGAGAGTTGCCCATCGATCACATTCTCTGCAGCACGGACGCTGGAGAACCTAGACCTCCTGCGTAATTTGGACAAAAGTCGAAGAATCAGCCCCATGAACCAAGTGAAGCTAAACATGATCGACAGCAACTAGGCTTAAGCTACCTCTATCCTTAGACTTAAAGGCCTGGGAATTCGTTCCCTAGCAGACCTGGTAGCTAGCTAGCAGGTTGCGCTGTTGCACACCTCAGAGGGCTCTGTATGGCACATTAACCCACCCGGGACCCTGCGGGCTATCCAGGACGCCAAACACCATGCTGACACGAGATTCGAAGATCTCGTAGGCTTACTCCCTGAAGGAAACAACCTCATTGTCTTCAAGAGGTACCAGCACGTTCTTTTTGACGCACCAATCAGGGCAGATAAAACCCAACTGCGCGCTGTTGTTTAGAAAGGTGTCAGCAAGTCGCTCCAAGCCAGTCCCTCCGCAGACCTTGGCGTTTTATTTGATTACAAAAGTTTCCGTCTGTACCTTGATTTAGGCTTGTAGATAAGGCTTACTAAAGAGCACCGGTTTCTGTGCAGAGTGAACTAAACAGACTACAGCCAGGGCCTTCCGATCAGCTCTAATGCCGTGCATACTAGAGCCAACCGGCCCCTTAAAAAGCAACAGAAAGGAACTAAACGGTCTCAATATTATCACCTTTGAACGTGAAAAGGCGTTACATCGGTTCAGCTGTGATTGCCGTATTGAGCTGAGAGATGCAACTACTACTTGGCTAGCAACACAATGGAAAACCCTGCTCCGAAATATATATATATATATATATATATATATATTTATATATATATTTCCCTCAATATATATATATATATATATATATATATATTTATTTATATATATATTTCCCTCAATATATATATATATATATATATATATATAGAGCAATAAAATAATGTACAGCCTTTAGGGAGGGGCAGAGATATAAACCTGTCGAGAGCAGAGATGTCGGAGGCCCTAGCTTTAGGATTAAATGTTAGAAATTACCAGGTCAATATAACATAGAAGATTTGTCTCAATGGAAGGCCAATAGTCAGTAGGTATTGGAAGACTGGACGCGTAGGCAAAATATATGCTGCCGCTCCAAGCTCCCCTGATATAAAAGGGTGACGTGTGTATTTAAGAATACATTTCAAGCCTATATATATATATATATATATATATATATATATATATATATATATATATATATATATATATATATATATTTATATATATATATATAAATATATATATAATTTTATGTTTATATACAAGAATGCGCAATGTTTAGATTGTAATAAGACATTACTAAACGCCCTAGCCAAGGGCTATGAAGCCATCATCGAAGAAAGGCTTAGGCTGTTTGCGGAGGAGTGCGGACTCTTGTCGCCGGCACAATTTGGCTTCCGTAAACACAGATCGGCCCTAACAGCAATCCACAGAGTCCTCAGTAGAGCTGAACAGGTGCGTGAATCCACCATCTGTACAAGAGGAATGCCTTCAACAGCCTACCATGGAAGACCATATTGGACACGCTTGTTCGCAAAAAAGTTCCGCCGTACCTAGTTAAGGTAATTTCTGGATACCTTAAGGAAAGGTCTGTTTCAAACGGCAACGTAGTCTTCCCCATGACAGCCGGGGTACCACAGGGCTCAATCCTGGGCCCACTGTTGTGGAACCTCGCATATGACGACGTTCTGCGGCAAACCGGCCTACCCCCGAGAATAGAACTGATTGCTTACGCTGACGATTTAGCGCTCGTAGCACAGGCTAAAACGGAGGATGAGCTAAATACAAACAAAGCATTGCACTCGACAGCAGAGTGGATGAAGGCCGCGGGGCTGGCACTCGCCCCAGAAAAAAGTGAAATAATTCTCTTAACGGGCAAAAAGAGAGTTCGACCGTTAAACATACAGATTGCGGGACAACCAATCAGATTCGTGAATAAGGCCCGCTACCTTAGGATCACGGTAGACACGTCCATGACCGGCTTATGGCAGATCAAGAAGGCTACGGAAAAAGCATTAAAGACGGCAAACGCTATTGCCAGGATACTTCCGAATATACATGGACCGCGGGCTCGTATAAGGAAACTGCTGATGACGGTAGCGGAGTCAATCGCGCTCTTCGGGGCGCCGTTTGGGCCAGGGCGACTCTTAAGTAAAAAAAAGCAAAGTTGATCCTGCGCAAAACACAGCGGATCGCAGCCCTTAGGGTAATACAAGGCTACAGAACGGTCAGCACAAACGCAGCTCTGCTGCTTGCCGGAGAAATCCCCTGGGACCTTAAGGCGTCCGAAAGACAGCGCCTGTGGGATATTGGCACACCCACAGAGAGCGACAAAGAAAGAGAGAGAAACGCCACTATAGAGAGCTGGCAAGCAGAGTGGGACGCAATTCCCTTTAGTGCCCCCGGAAAGAGTCTCAGCAAACTGCTCCCAAACACACGAGCGTGGATAGCAAGGCCGGGAGGGGACTTAACCTTCTACCTAACGCAGGTTCTCACGGGACATGGCAACTTCCAGTCATACCTTTACCGAATAGGGAAGGCCCCATCAGAAACATGCCTTTTTTGCAACGAAGCCGTGGAAGACACCCCACAACACACACTCTTCAGGTGCCAGGCATGGGAAGAGACCAGAACCATGGCAATTAGAAAGATTCGTAAGAGCTGGTCCAGAGCGGGACTTATCTATCCCGAAGTACAGGACCCCCCGCGAAATGGTATAAAAGGGTTCGTGGAATACATCCTGTGTTCGACCCAAACATGGGAATTGGGAGCGGAAGTTGCACAGGAAGTGCTGAAACAAAGCACAGAAGATGCAAGGAGAGACAGAATCTTTTTGAGGCCAGCACGGCTGATGAATGCGCAACTTTGAATCAAACGGGTTCGCAAGAGCTGGGACAAAGTGCGCTTGACAGGTGGGGGAACCCGTGAGTGACCCCGGCCAATTGATCCGATAGGGCACTCGCCACTTCTCCTGATGGCCCATAGCACTGTTCTATGGAGATCTAGGCCATCAGAGAGTGAAGTTTAAGGGGGGAGGTGCGTTTAGTGGGTATGGGTCTCAGCGGCGTAACATCCATCCGCTGGGGTCGAGTCCCACACAGCTCGAGATGGAAACTCCTTTCTCGTAGCAGTAGTGCGTAACTGCATTTAACCCTCCTCCACAAAAAAAGAAAAAAAAAAGACATTTCAAAAGTAGCCCACATAGCCGGCGTCAAGCTATGCCAATTTCCCGAGTCGTTTGTGACTAAGAAATTACGCAAGTGGCTGAAAAATGTCGCACATTTGTCGCCGAACAAAATCTAACCAATCTACACGGATGAAGTTCACTACAAATATCAAATAATAAATCAAATGAAAAAAATATGTAAGGCGTTAGGCTACTACCAGGCGGGTTTCATCGAAACAAAGGCAAGATTCTACGCTACTCCTCGTTTCCGTGCGCTTACACAGCACTCATAAATGTTGGGAAATTAGATGATAAAATGCCCTTACTCATCTATAAAAATGTCATATGCTTAAGTAGGGAAATGAGCTGCATAGCTCCATTCTATGCTTGAGCTAATATTCGAATCAATCGTGAGGCACTAGACACCTTTGATCTACACAAAATACTCGAATACTGCGTGAGAAGAGCGAGTTAACATTCTTGACGCGCTAAAGTCAACGAGACATTATGTGTGTCTAAGCGCTACGAACCGCATAAATGCTCTACACCTTAGAGCGTCGTCCTGAGAGGCTTTCGCGTATCCTTTTTGTCAAATCCTAAGATGGAATTATACCAAGTCAAATCCTCAAATGATATGCTACCAAGTCAAATTCTCTAAATGGTATGGTATCAAGTCAAACCCTAAAATGGTATGGTATCAAGTCAAACCCTAAAATGGTATGGTACCAAGTACCATGCCCTAAAGTGGTATGGTGACCGACTCTTTAACAGCCTATACTATTTTCATTGCTGTGTCCTAGCTTTGTCAGTCGTATAGTTCTCCCTTCTGGCCTTCGAAACGCTAAGGTTCCCGGGTCCGCCAACGCATTGCGCAGCTGTAGCACTATGCTTGCGGTCGACTTAAAGATGCGACAAACAATATGATGTGTTCGTGTGCTTTTCTGCCGCAATGATACTATACAATCGCTATACAGCGCGGAAGCAAAAATGCCATGCTAAAATAATTGAGACGAGATTTGTGACCCGAGAACAGGCGTCGTTAGCCCCTAGACATTCACCAAAGGCAATTGTGTTCCCAACATATAGATCTAAAACACTAACTACATTCAGGAAGGTGCTTGATCAATGGTGAGTGTCAATCTGGTACTAAAGTGGATACACTAATCAGTGATTTCAAGCGTACAGGTATATTCAGTTAGTAGCGCAAGTGTTCAACGGTATATGCAAATGTAATTACGTTATTCGGCTATATGCCTTACCCTACAAACTGTGTCCTAATTAATGTTCCATCGTACACGACCAAAACGTCAATGTTGGCGTGCAAGTGCGCACTTAAGACGACATTTGCAGCGCCGGCTTCTAGCTGAAATTGTATAAACGGGAAAACAAAATTACATACAAAGAGCGAAACAGAAATAACCCATAGCTTAGTTAATATTAGTACCGCAGCCGTAATGTTGGCAAACAATTGCATAACGGGGGTAAAAGCACCAAGGAATGTCTCAAAGAGCATGAAGCACAATCCGCGCCGACCATTGCACACAGGTCTGCCAAAACGTCTTTTAAGGTTCGAATTGCGTTCCATCGGCAGAAAATGAAATATTGATAATCTTTAGTTTAACTCGGAGAAGCTTGCTGAGTGTGTACAAGGGCTACCTCGAGCGCGGTCTTTACGAGTGAATTGCCTCCCTCGTACAGCCATAGCCCCGGCCGGAAGTCTTCACAATATACAAGTGTAACGTCGTCACAGTCGGTCCGCCTGGTCAAGGCGACGCTTTATGAGGAACCATTGAGTCTAAACATACTCCTGCCGTCTTCAAACGATTCGTTATAACCAAGACTTTCAATAAAATATTTCATTATCTCGATAAAATGCACATGTGCTGTTAAACGTTAACATGTAGAACTACAAATGAGCGCACCAGTTATTAGCATTGAACAGGAATGAGCTTTTATTAGCGGCAACTCCTAGTGCGCAACTTAGAATTTCCAGACGAATGCTCTGAGTATTTCGGCAGCAGTCATCTGCTGTGATTTGCTCACTACCCTTTGGTGATCGTATTTTGCAAAAACAAAGCTTTTTAATTAACTGGTTGGTGTCATTAATAGAATTAAGCGGATTGACTTCTAGAAAAGGTTTTCTGCAATGATCACAATCCTTAACCGGCAGGAAGGAAGTAATGAATCGAAATACTGAAATGCAGAATTTGAATAAATTCTATTATAAAAAATAATGCGATCCCCGAGCTAGAATCGAATAGAAGAAGAATTGGAGGATATATGACACACATGAAGCCTGAAGGATATATGACATACTTGTTAGACGTACATACAAGTGCAACGTTTTTTTTTAAACTAAAAAAGCCATACCTGCTCTCGGCACTCCGCCGCTATAGGCAAGCGGGTTTTGTCTGCCAAATGCTATGTGATTGGAAGACAAGCCCTTTGCAATGCCAAAACCAGTCTGAAAGAACGCAGCGATGATTACACTACAGTTACAGAGAAAGTTTTTACAACTACAAGGGTAGTGCGTATTACGGATGCGGTGGCCAACTTTTGTCTTTGCTGTTGCTCGGGGAGAGGTAACTTCGACGGCCAGTGGAGTGGATCAAACGAGTTGACGGAAAAACTTGGTTGAAGCACTCAGACATATCTGAAAATGCACTCGACAAAAGAAACACAGCTACAATGAGAGGATCATGATTTAATTGACATTGTCGAGATATGGCGTTAAGACGCAATCATTCGAGTAGGTGATTGAATATTTGTGAATGTAATTAAACGGTCGATTTCATGTGTTTTTACCATTTTCGGGTAGAAACACCTTTTAGCTATTTTCCTATACCGTTATGCGTAAGAGCAACAGAGTGCAAACGATCATATGATTCCCTATATATATATATATATATATATATATATATATATATAAAAAAGTAAAATACAAATTATAGTGCTCTGCGCATTTCCACTTTGTACTGTATCAAGAGCATTAGCCTGCCTATACCGGGCAAATACTCCTCAGTACAGATGCTGTCTGCTGTTATACCTATCTATACACATATATTTAGAAGTTGATATATTTTTCAAATAAACGCATCTGGGCAGATATATAGTACAAAAACAAGCAGCCAAGTTGGGTAGAAGTTTAGTATAGCTGGAGCTTTCGATTCGCTCAGCAGATGTTGCTCTGTTTCGACACTGAGCCTGAGCTAAAAACGCACAAAGCCATCACCATTATCATCATTTTCGTCAGCAGAACAAACGACCCACACTAAGTAGCCACATCAAGGTTAAGTGCTCCATAATATGGTCTGCTACTCAGGGCGATTGGTGGTCGCCAGACTGCTTCTCGCACCCGCGGAGTCAATGAGTTCTTCGCCTCGGTGAGATTCTCAAGCTATGGAAGGGCGCAAGTCTGTATATATATATATATATATATATATATAGAGAGAGAGAGAGAGGCCATTAGCGGGCCCGTTAAATGACCAGTGGTGGCCGGTCTATGTATTCAGCTGAGGTCCACTCCCACTTCGCGCTCTTTTATTCAGCGTTCATCATCATCATGATCTTGATCCCACCGTCTTCCTAAGACAGCTTTTAGGCCAATGGACGTCAACCAAGAGAAGGGTTTTTGTCTGGTTAGCAGTCACTAGCGTCTACTGTGCCTGAGGTTAATGTGACTCGACAAGTGTGCAAGGTGGCAGGTTACATAAATATATATATACATATATATATATATATATATATATATATATATATATATATATATATATATATAAAGGACGAGGCTTATATAGCCCCTACTGGTATTGTTCTTATTAAATATAGCAAGAAGATTTATAAAAATATATATATATATATATATTTAAAAATTCAAATTTTAAAATTAACTATAGTAAACAGTTTGCGATGTTCAGAGCTGGGCCTGATCCGTATACAGGTAGATCTGGCAGCCTACTAGATATTTTCTTAAGATTGATTTGAGAATATTTATGATTTGTAGCCATGTTTGCTGGAGACATGTTATCGTACGTAACGACCACTAAGTCAGATTAAAGCCAGATGTTTGGCGGCTTCTCATTATAGGATTAAACCCACCATCTCATGATTACAACGTCAGTCTTTTCTGTACATACAAGCCATAACAACGGTTTGGTGTCCGGCACAGCTAGAACTTACTGTCGTTCGGATGAACAAAGCCATCAAAGAGGAAAACGTCTCTTGAAATAGTTGTGGCAGCCATTATAGAGATAGATTAATGTTGGGCACCATTTGCATAATGATGTTGTGTCGCACCATACTGACGTATTAGCTAGATTCAACTGGCGTATTAGATGACAGCAAAACAACGCACAACGAAACAGAGAAACACTATGTATTGATATGTGTATTTTGACCTTTTATATAATTGTGCACTCGGCACGATAGCTCTTTCTGCATCGGCGCGCCGCATCTGTGTCAGCCTTCGGAGTTGGGATGCGAACGTGTGAATCGCATTATTGGTTTATCCCGTACTTTGCGCACTATCAGTAATGTGCCGGCCGTCCTGAAAGTATCCGTGCTCAAGACAACTAATTGAACAATCATCAAAAATGCTATTATATAGTTTGATAAAAGCATATAACAAATCACGTTGATCACCTTGTTTTTGTTGTTCAGCCATTCAAACATCTGTCTTAACTAGTTATTGTTGAAAACATAGAACTTCTTAGACCTGTTTAATTTAGTACTGACGTCTGCGAATGGCTTCATTTAATAACGTGCTCTTTATGTGACGTGTACGCGAGTTCTTAGCAGCAAATACAAATGCTGATGTATTTATATTAAACGAATTCGCAGTTTTTATGTGAGCTATCAAACGCAGAAAACTAAAAGTATGTACACACCGGAAGATGTGCAGCCTCGATGTTTAACGAGAATATCTATTCACTACTTTTCAGGCAGTGAATTTATATTCTTGACGAATACATTACAAGCATGTACTTTTTTTCCAAGCATAACTGATAAATATGTTACATCAATTTCTCAAGGGAACTGCCTGCGCTTTACTTCAATGTATAAACATGTAATAAAATAATAAATAATATATACATAAAAATAATATTATTAATTATTTCACTTCAATGTGCAAGCATGTACTACTGGCTACTATTACTAATTAAAAAAATTTGGCTTAGTAATGCAGCTAGTTTCTAGTGGGGAGATCTAGCTCGGAGAGTTTTACCTGAGCTGCCGAGCTTCCCGAAGTTCCAAGTCACTATACGCAGTTGAGAAATGTTCAGAGTTTTCGCGTTGAGATTATGATCTACCTGGACTTAAGGGCTGGAGGCAATCTACAGTTCTAGAGGTTTCAGTGCGTTGACACAGTCGATGCAAACGTGAACCACGTACGCCCGAATGTACACTCACGTCTACCTTCTCGAATGTACTTCGAACAGCTGGTGGTCCTACAACTACCTTATCAAATGCGATCGCGTTCGGAAACACCACACAACCGTTTTTCTTTCTACCTACCTCAGCCAGTGTGTCCATGTGCCATAGCTTTACCATAGAGGCAGTGGCGCATTTTGGTAAGTCGTCGGTCGCCTGGAACAGTCGTGTCCAATCTGTCGCCGCACGTAGGGCTTCTGCTAACCTCACGGGAACATGGTTCTCGTTCTAGGGTTTCTTAGCTTGTGCAACTGCGTAGAACGTACCGAGCCGATTGCACTGCGGCGGCGGCAGCAGCAATGAGGCGGCTCCTCCAGTGACCCGCGACGCCAGCTGGCTGAATAGGGTGAGGGTATCAGATGACGTCTGCAGTTTGACAACAACGTATCGACCACTCACCTCGTCGTGCGTGAGACCTGCGCTTTTGTCTACGTTGCCCTTGCTGAAGGCTGAAATAGGACACAGATGACATTGCCACAGTAGCAGATTCCTGCTAATTAATGAACGCTGATGGAGCTACCAAAACAACCCTAGCTTGATTCGCGGGTTTTCGCGATCTGAGCATTGTCCTAGGCCAAGCTCTACTTCGTCGAGGATCTTCAAACTAGCCGGCAATATTATCCAACGCAGCAAGACACGGTCTAGGTGATAGAAAAACGCTGGCAGAAACTTCTAGTTGCAGCAGTTGAATACGAACATCGGTAAGAAACTAAAGTGGAGACTTCTAGACGTGGTGCCTCATACACGTGGAACCCGGTCCAAACAAAGTGTGCTAACATGGAGCGCCTTAGCAATATATTAGACGTTCCTTCAAAAACCCTCTTAGGCAAACCGGAACGAGCACTTTAAAGTGATGAATATGCAATCGTGTAGTGGCGGTGCAGAGATTCAAATGTAGGCAAACGTTTGGTTTTTAATCTTTACGATTCTGCGCATTAAGTCCCCAAACTTTACATATGACAGCATTAAACCAAGCAGTTATATAAGTTCATGAAGCGCCTGGATGGCCTGATGCTATCGCACTATTTAGACAAAAACGTGGTTGAAATGCACTGCGGCATGCACAGCACATGCCTACCTAATATCAAGCGACTTACACAGCCCAGCTCTTAAAGACACTGGGATTACAGTCAACTAATGCAGCCCGATATAGGCAACAGTTGCATCGTTATTAAAGACCCCTCGAACATTGTTTGGAACGCAGCGCATGATGACGTCTTCCGCCAGGATAACCTTCCACATGGGGTAGAGATGATCGCGTACGCTGATGATTTGGCTATCACAGTAAAGGCAAAAGCTGCAAAAGACCTGGAACTCAACGCAAATACAACACCTGAGTCTACGAAGATATGGATCGACGAAATCGGCTCAGTAATCGCTCCGGAGATAAACAAGACCGTGATACCTAGGAATAATAGGAAGGAAAGGAGGCGGGTCCGATGAGGGGCAGCAAATAAAGCAGGTCATGAAGGCTCGATAGTTAAGGATCCGCTTGGGCAAGAGCCTTACGGGCCTCAGCCACATGAAATATTCTCGATTAAGGCGACCAATGCAATTGCAAGAATTCTGCCAAACATTTACGGACCAAGAGAATGCAGGCGTAAATTGTTGGTGTTAGTGGCCGAGTCTATATCACTCTTTGGGTATCCAGCTTGGCCCAAGGTCTCTTTGAAAACAAAGAAGGCTAGAAAGAGCCTTAGAAGCATTCAGAGAGTTGCGGCCCTCAGGAATATCCAGGCATATTGCACGGTTAGCACAAAAGAAGCCCTTCCCTGGCACCTTAAAGTGGAGGAGAGGCAAAAACTTTGGGACAGCAGCTCGAGCTGCAGTAGAGAGATAGACAGAGAGTGAGAGAAAGCAATGGAGACATGGCAAGCCAAATGGGAATCTGGAGCACCGGGGCACACGCTTCGATCGCTCATCCTAAACATCAAAAAATAGATTGTGCGGCCGGGAGAAAATTAAACCATTACCTCACGCAGATCCTCACTGGACATGGGGACTTTCAGAGCTACCTCAATCGAATTGAAAAAATTCCTTAGCAAGCTGTGTTCACTGCCAGGAAGCCGCAGATGATGACTCGACCCATACTCTTGTAAAGTGCCAGATACTGTAACAGGCTAGAGCCAGGGCAATTGCAAAACTCATGAATAAATGGACTAATAATGGAGACAGAAGAGAAGCAAATATCCCAGATTTTCCAAGAGGAACCCTTAGGGAACTCGTAGACTACATATGCAGTACGGCTTATGGATGGAAGCTAGGAGTAACTACGGCTACGGAGATACTGAAGGAGAACGGAGTCTTGAGAAGGTCAGAGGAGCCAGATTTTTGCCTGCCGTACTAGAGGTAGTATCGCGTAACTTTAAATGACGCCCTCGCAGGTGTTGTACAAGGCAAATCGAACGCTGGGGGAACCCGTGAGTGACCTCGGCCAAATGAACCGGGTGGCACTCGCCATGTTTCCAGATGGCCCACAGTACTGTTCTATGGAGATCTGGGCTATCAGAGTGAAGCTTAAGGAGAGGTGCGTTTAGTGAGTATGGGTCCTAGCGGGCAAACATCCCTTAGCTGGGGTTGAGTTTAACAGTACACAAGATGAGAAGCAGAGCCTTTTTCTTTCCGCAGCAACAGTACGTAATAGTATTTAATCCTCCTCCAAAAAAGCTGTGTAAAGAGGTAACATTTGGATATATGGAGAGGGATAATTCAAACAAAACCAATGGCGCGCTGATGAATCAAATGCTAGAAGAGCTACTTGCATAAATCCATTAAACAATTGAATGACACTATCAAAAAGCTAACAAGAAAAATTGACGGAATGGGGAAGAAACTACGGAAACGCTTTGTTTCCGCCAATCTTGCGACCGCGAAAATGGATTTCTGGATTGATTGCGATCTCGAAACTGCTCTAGTATGCGTATTGCGCTAAATGATAGACAGCAAAGAGGCACTCGCGGTGTGATTTCGTAGCCCAGAGTCAAGTGGCAACACGCTAGCCAGTCGTACAAAAGTAAAGTTACCGCTAATGGTGATAAACAGAAATCTAAGTCACCAGTGCCAACAATATTGTTGGCAAAGGGAGAAAACACCCAGGACGAGTGAAACCGGCCTGTCCATAGGAAGTACCAAAACAAACACAAGGGCAGTGCAACTCAGCAGTCTTTGACCCTCGGCAGGCGCAAACTTGATTTATATTTTTAAAGACCGACGCTAATATCAACCCACTCACCGTTAAATTGTTAGGATGGAAACTTCTAGAGCGGCGCGGACCTTCTATGTCCAGGTTATTGACCTACATATAACATGTAATAACCTAGCCGCCATTAACCATTTTAGGAATATCGAACGCTCCAACCTTACTGGCTTCCAGCAACAACACATTTACAATGAGCTCAAGTGCGTGCTAATATTCTCTCGATTCCTCGCATAGGAAGAGCTCTTGACTCTCTTGACAATTGATGAGAAGATGTTTGTCTGCATAGTAACATACACGTGGCTTTCTGAAGCCACCGTTAGCAGTATTGAGTTAAGTCAAGGAGGTACTCACGAAGTGATTATGAGGGAGGCTCAAGGATCTAGAGGTGGCGGTGTTCTTATTCCCATTCGCCGCGGTTTGCCCTGTGCCGCAGTGGACGTATCCAATTACATATTGGATTTTGACTAATTTGGTGAGCGTGGATGGCACTGTCGTTATAGGTGGCAATCTGAACTTAAGCTCCATTAAATAGTATACGTAAAAAAGGTACGGCAGAACGGACAATCCCGACTTTATAAAAGACCTTATGTTAGTTTTCTAGCAACAGTCCGTTAGCAAACAATTTAGGTTTGCTGCGCCTAGAAATATTGAAAATGTATTAATTTTATGCTCACAATTGTTTAATTAAAATAAGTTTGCAGCCTGGCGAAGACGGTCTTATTAAAATATTGTGTAATTTGCTATCCTATAATATAAGTAGCATTAATTTAAAACAAGATAGCTTGAGCTTTTTGGCGCCATCGAGTAATGGGTGGTGATGCAATTATTCGCAGCCTGAATCCGATGAGATTATCAAGCTACGTGAAGTCGAGAACTGCGATCCACGACTCAATTTCATCCATTAAACGTAAAGATGGAACATTTGCAACAGATGTAATAAAGAAGGCAATTTTTATTTTAAAAAAAATTGTCAAACAAACCGGAGTGTGACTAAAGATATGGATGCTCAAATGAGACAATTTATTTTGCACTAAACAAAAAATTATGGGGATTAATACAACTTCCTACGGGACCTCCGAAAGTCCTACTAAACGGAAGCGTCTCTTTCACAACTTTTGATCGATATGCGCTGCAACAAGTATTTTCTGGAGCTGCAGCGATTCCCTAGTTGCAGTGATGACTCACCGGCCCAGTTCCTTAAACAATTTCATAGACTCCAGTTTAGATTCCTGAAACTAGATTACTCAATATGTGAACCTCTAAGTCCAATTTTTAAGATGGTACAGTACATACGGAAGGCAATAACACTGATCCAGAAGCGTCCCTTGTCGTTTACGGTGATTGCCAGCAAACTTATCGAAAGCATCATTGCAACAGCAATATATGCAAAAACTAACCACGATCTAATGTCGGAACCCAGTGTACCTATAGCAAAGGTTTAAGTACGATGCTCCAGCTTTTCGAAACATATATTGATTGGGCAAAAATGTGTAACGACTCAAATTGCTTCGATGTTCGACTTTCTTGCTTCGAAGCTTTACTGTCAATCCCAAATCAAAGCAAATAGGTGCTCTATTCAGACAACAATAGGCGCTTTCCAGGCCCGGGCGGATGCCCTTGAAATTAACCTGTCCATTCAAAAATGTGGAGTCTTGCATTTCAGACATAGAGATGCAAGGCTCCGCTACAACGTTAGGGTTTAGGCGTTGTGCAAACTGAGTTGGTTGTTGAGTTGGTAGAAAATCACCTTGGAGTCTTCACGAGGAAAAAGTTAAGGTTCTCCAAAATTTTAACCGACGCGCTCACGAGGGTCCCTCAGTGTGCAAACTTGTTCCGTCGATCACATGCTGTATGCTCCTCTCTTATATACGTTCAACTGTTTACCACATACGTGTTTCCACTACTGACATATGCAACACCGGCGTAGTCTTTGTGGTCTTATTGAGAATAGAGCTTGTCCGGAACGAGTGAAACGCAAAATCACGAAACGGGTTGTATTCCGCTGGCAGTTTGACCGGTGACCGATTATATATATATATATATATATATATATATATATATATATGGTTTATTTCGCAATAACATTGCATTTGAAGATGGTACATAAATTCAATACAATTCATTCATTTTATACAATTTAAACACTTCAGGTACCGTCCGACCGGGCGAAAAAGTGCAAAGACCGCCGATGCTTCTGGCAGCTCGCTGCGTGGATTCCTTACATATTTGACAAGCTTAAAAGCTAAATCTAAGAATGCGTTATTAGCTGAGAAAGAAGGACCCGCGTCTAATCGACAAGGTGCTTGTCAAAAAGCAAACGTCGAAGCAAGTAACATACACCTTGGTTAAATGCCCAGTGATAGGTGTATATATAAATCTATCACTGCGCATTTTTGTATATATTCTATAACTAGGTATACATATAAATACATGTGTATTTATATATATATATATATATATATATATATATATATATATATAAATGTAATTTTTACATTGAAGTCTCGCGATCAGTATTTAAAACTATTGACGTTCGGTTACATCCTAACAACAACATAAGGTTTGTGGTTGATAACTACGGGTGAAGGTCTTAGCAATTCAACTTCCCTCTCGTGTATAGTTGTGTGCGCATGGGGAGGGCGTTTTTGCAAGAGCATTTGTACGTAGGAAAAACGTTGACAGTTGCGTGCGTCTTCCCAACATGATTTCCGAAAACAGAAGACAACGTCCGTTGATCACGTCTATTGGGATCGGGTTCTACAGATTTACTGTGTCAACTAGATAAATATATGTAAGAAAACATTATCATTAATGAAGCATAACTAAGTGAAGACTCACCTTTACATAGGTAAATTCGGCCAAATTCCACGATCGCGCAGCCATCGACGATGTCTCCTCTAACTGTCTTCTTTCTTGCTTCCTGTCTGACCACAACAGGGTCAAATGTTTACCTAGCGACAGGAGCGATAGGAGTTGCTGTCTAGCCCGAAGGACAAACTCATTTCACATGTCTTGGCCAGATAGATTATTTTCGTGCATCCATTTGGCCTAGATAACAACCAACGAAGGGCCGAGCAAATTTCGATACCGAATGACCAACCACCAGCCCCAAATAAAAAGAGGAAAAACTTTCCGATCGACTATTTCGATCTACGGCGCTGTGTCTGCCAGCACGCCCATCACATAACTCCTGTCAATAGGTCCCTCGTCTTTCCCGTGCTCTCAGCATACAGGCCTGCACAGAAGTGAGCAGAAATATTGTAAGGCTGCAAAGGAATAGAACATGTACGCACTACTACTACTACTATTCCTGCACACGAACACATTATACACATGTTGAACAGCCACGTATGCTAGGCAGAATAGCTCTATGCTCTGCCGCACGGAACGCGGCTCGCAGTACACATATCGATGTGCATAGTTTTTCTTTGATTTGCATAAGGCGGATGTCAAGATAAAAACTGCCCGTCGGTAGCGCAGTTTTTTGGTTAAATCGAACGATGATGGTGAAATTGCACTCGAGCGAAACATAGCAAAGTAGAGTATTCGCGTGCAACATAGTGTGTGAATGAGCAGTAGTCACAGTGAGACTGAGAAAGTCGAACGGCATAGCAAAAATGATCTACCACACGATGACGACGGTGAACCCTCTACAAGTGAGACGCAACCCTCTACAACGCCGAACGTCAAGCCTAAACAAACCAGCAACGGAACGCAGACTGACCACTACACTGAAAATCGAACATAACAGTGTGACAGATCTTAATTAGCGCGCCGGTCGGACGGTCGCATACTTTTTCGGGCTAACGCTACGCAATATACAAAGACAGGACTGGCTTTCAACTTGTCAAGAATAATAAGACGTTAAAGTAAATACAGCAACAAAGGCGTATCCGTTGAACTTCTGTTACTGAAACGAAGAACAGGTCCCTAACTTTAAAAGATGGTGCTTATCGGTGGAAGCCTCGTACAGCACGCTCTTTAAGCTGTCAGCCACCGACAGAGACCCAAAAATTGCATATCTTCACGGAGTCTTCATTGATTAGGCTATTAGTCTTTTGCGAACATTCTACCAATTCGTGTGTATCCCCGGTGTTTGCTTGTATTCGATTACTTAAGTCTTTTATGAATGTCCTTGTACCCCCGCTTACCGGAACATTGTCTCCATTGTAATCGGCACAAAATTTTATCTCGGTTCTAATGATGTATATTCACGCCACTCTTCTTTTTCTGCGTGTTCGACAACCAATCCTGCTTCGGTGGCGCTGTGGTGCAAAAAGGAGGCTGCGGCTGTGCAGGAGACTCTCGCATCCCAAGCCATGCATTTGCCCTTTTTCTACGACGGGCCTTTTACTGTCATAGAGTCCTAGCCTAGGTTTCAGCATGCTAGGTATTCCCGCTCTCCGGAGAACTCCTTAAAATACTGCGTTTATTTCGCTCTGCCTAGGAGCCCAGCCTTGGCTCTTGATGCACCTCAATGGATGGAGGCCATCTTTCTTCACTGGTTTTCTACAGGCATTGCGAATGTGTGGTTCGTATATCGGCCCGCCGATTCTAAGAGCCGACACCATGTGGAACGAGATGTTGTACAGCATAGCGCCAAGCTACGTTGAGGGAAGAGTCCTGAGGAATCCGCTGGTGAAGGTGTCTCGTGCGGCCAAGATGACCGCTTTCTCTGTAAGAAACTGAAGGTTTTCAATGATATCACGTTCTATGACGTTGCATCTGTAGTTGTCGAGCACGCTCTGCGTTATATGTTTTTCTCAAAGACCTGGATCCAACCTCAGTTTGACCAGTGACTCTGCCTCCTGCTTAGCTCTGTGCAGCCGGTGGTGAGCACTTGGGTCAAGTAGCGTCTCTGCCAGCTGGCCAAAGTCTAAAAATGATGCTGCGTAACAAATAAGGCCCAATTTCGTTGTTGATCGAATACTCAGTTTATATTCTCTTATGGGGAGGCTTGCTCTTCGCCGCGTGAAGTGCGCAGTGTGTAGTTGAATTATGGGTCACCTAAACTATATCTCCAAAGGCATAGTGCCGCTTGTGAGTGCATAGCCAACAGACGCCATGCCTGTAGCAACGCGCGGCGTTTGCCTCTTACCGTCTTAAAAATACTTTGTGGATTATGCGGAGCCCCAAAAACCTCTAGCTCGGCCGGGCTAACTCGCCTACAGCCTGGTAAAACGGCAGCAATGGTTCTGTATGCTTCGTCCCGTTTATTATTATTATTATTATTATTATTATTATTATTATTATTATTATTATTATTATTATTATTATTATTATTATTATTATTATTATTATTATTATTATTTTTATTATTATTTTTATTATTATTATTATTATTTTTCATGCACGCTTCTCATGTATTACTATGGATACGTGAGCCAACGCAACTCGCTTTGGTTGGCGCTGCCTAAGTTAAGGCTATATATTGTTCTCTATTAAATATCAATCACCAGCAGCTGCAGACCAAAGTTATCTGCGTTTTTTCTGTCTGCGTACGTACGTAGACTTACGATGTCGTTCCTTATAACTTACACTTCAGTGACGCATGTCCAATGATACACTAACGGCTAGAAAGGTAATGCAGAGTTAGCCGGCGCCCGATACTAAACGAAGAGTCAAGTAAATATTTTTACCTAGCTAAAAGTTCATATATGTATATATATATATATATATATATATATATATATATATTTATATATATTGGTAGTTGCAGTTTATTAGTGGCAACAGTAGTATTAAACTAGTGCCACGTTGCTTCTACACCGCCGTAACGCCGAAATGTGATAAATCCTCTCTCGTTTCGCGTCCTCCTTCGTGCGCAACCGGGCTCTCTTCCCTGTGTGTGTGCACCTTGGAAAGTATACACGAACGAACGGCACGAAGCGTCCGCTTGTCAGCAAGCCGGGAGACTGAGAGAGACTCATCGAGACGACACAAGAGGTTAGCCTAGCGCAGCTCTTGCAAGCCAAGTAGACCGTTGGACACACCTGCGGTCTGCGCCAGCAGCCTCACCGAAAGCAGCTCGACGAAAGTCCCGTAGTCAGCGTGACGCCCATATGCGCATATATATTAGCCTCTCGATGGGCGCACTCGGCGCTTAAGTCCTCCGTAAACTCCTTTGAGTTGGGGTTAGGATTGCTTACGCAGCTCGTTGTGACACACGCGTCTGTGCGCTGCGTAGACTTCGGTAAACCATGCGAACCATGCAATCGACTCGGCGTCGCCCGACGTTAGGTTACGATCACGCCGCTGCCGACCGAGAGCTACATATGTACACTCGCGCGTAGGAGCAATATTACTGCAACGACTATTCGCTACTACGATGTTCCCTACCGGTGTTATAGTACGAATAGTCGTTGTAGTCGAGCAGACAGCAAGGCTGCTGTGGGAAGTGCGTGACTGAACGACTACAGCAACGGGGTCGTCTGCATTACGAATCAATGAGCAATCTGCCTCTTTTCCAAAAACTTAATTAGCGTATGAACGCTAAGCCGCATTGGTTTTATATTTGCGCAATGTACGAGTGAATGTCAAATAAAAAGCAGACGTTTTTAAAACGTATTTCCTACTTCGTATATATATATATATATATATATATATATATATATATATATATATATATATATATATATATATATACATATATATATATTAAACCATGTAATGTATTTTCACTAACTCAGCTAACTTATCAAATGGCCACTGGATACAGGTCGTTTGTTGGCCACACAGCAAACGACAACAACAGCGACGACGGTGATGAAAACTTTTCGGCGGCTGTATGGCTAATTATTATTACTTTACTCAACATCAAAGTTTATTAAGTTTCGAAAACGACATTTGTTTCCGTTAATCTTGAACATATATAGAGTATATTGCATATGCATTTGCGGGAAAAGTCACCGACCTAACACCCAGATAGCTGGCGCTGACCGGCATGTTCCATAATGATATTTAATGCAAATGAGACCGCAAAATGTGCAGCGACACTTATAGGAAGGGTTAGAAAACCCAGTGCGATGGCACACTTTGCGGTGGAATCCATGGTCGGAGAAGCGGGTGAAAAACGTGGCGCTGCTCGAAGAGCTGTTCCATGCATTTTCCAACATTGCCGGTGTTCTGTAGAACGCTTCTGACACTTTCTAAAGAGAGTTTTAGGCCTTCCTAGACACTCACAAAACAGTCTTACTTATAGCTGGGTGTTGGTGCTGTTGTTGCTGTTTTTTTTTTAATTAAGGTAGATGGAGAAAACTAGAAAGCGTTTGCACTTAATGTGTTAATTGAGGAAACTATGGCAAAAATGACTTACGACTCAGATGTTCTAAATTCCAGGTTTGACCCGGACACGGCGCATTAGTGGTTAGACGTCAATAACTTGTTTCTTATGTACCTCAGTAATTTCTATAAGAAATACACATGGTGCTGATAATGATAATATATATATATATATATATATATATATATATATATATATATATATATATATACAGGTAGTTCAATAAGTTTTTAGAATGAGCTTTTTAGAATTCGAATTTTGGCACGCTTTCACCGCTAATAGGAACTGCAACTTTTTGACTGCTAGCACTCAATATATTATGGTGATTGGCCGTTGCGATTTCGTTTGATAGCTTTTCCCGTGCAACGTATCGACGTGATTTTTAAAAATGGAGAAAAAAGAGTTTCGAGTGGTTATCAAGCATTTTTATTTCAAAGGTTGGAATGCGACCCAAGTGAAAATTGAGTTAGACGAGACGTACAGTGACTCTGCGCCATGTTTTGCCACTGTTTCTAACTGGATTAATGTGTTAAAAAGAGGTCGCAGGAGCACCGAGGATGAACTACGTCCAGGAGGCCAAAAAACGGCAACTGATGAGGAAAACGTAGAGAAAGTGCGAAAAATTCTTGGCACAGATAAGCGAATGAACATTAAGGAAATAGCGGAGGCATTAGGGATTAGTTTAGGCAGTGTGCATTTTATCCTACACGAAAACTTGAAGATGAAAGAGCTTAGAGCAAAATGGCTGCCGCATTTGCTCAACCAAGGCCAAAAAGACGCGCCTGTTTTGGCTTTACAGCGAAATTTGGCCAAGATGTCGAACAATCTGTCGGATTTTTGGTGCAGATTCATGACCGTCGATGAAAGCCGGGTTCATCACTACACTCCCGAGACCCAAGAAGCATCTTGCCAATGGTGTGCACCTGATGAAGGACCTCCGAAGAGGGTGCGGACAACGGCATTGACCGGAAAGGTGATGGCTACAGTTTTTTAAGACCAACGTAGAATAATGCTGGTCGACTACCTTGAGAGCTGTAAAACGATCACAGGAGAATATTATGCAAGACTGTTGGACTGCCTGAAGCAAGAACTCATCGTGAAACGGCCCGCTTTGCAGAAGAAGGTTGTCCCGTTTCACCAGGGCAATGCTCCTGCACACAAGTCCCGGCAAGCATCGGCAAAACTGGCCCAACTGAGGTTCGAACTTATTGAACAACCCTCCTATTCTCCAGACCTGGCCCCCTCTGATCATTTCCTCTTCGTACATTCGAAGAATAGTCTCGGTGGAAAGCGTTTTTCCAGCAATGAAGAGGTTAAGGCTGCTGTCAATGCCTATGTTCAGTCTAACGACGCGGAATTCTACTCAAGAGGTATGAAAGCTCTGAAATCTCGGTGGGAAAAGTGTATTGAGCTTCTCGGGGAGTATATCGAATAAGAAAAATTTAAAAACATGATTTGGAAAATTCTCGGTTTTCATTCTAAGAACTTATTGAACTACCTGTATATATATATATATATATATATATATATATATATATATATATATATATATATATACACATTTTTTTCTTTTTAACACGTTTTTATTATCATTATACACATGCACGACAATTACTAATAAATTAATCATATAACACCTACACTATTGCTATATTATTATTGCTCGAAAGTGACCACATTATCTTGGCGTTGTCTCTCTGTAGTTCCAATGACACCCTGTAATGAAGGAACGCGGTATAATAATACTAATAATAATAATAATAATAATATTAATAATAATAATAATAATAATAATAATAATAATAATAATAATAATAATAATAATAATAATAATAATAATAATAATAATAATAATAATAATTACCCTCTCTTCGATCGTTTGTGACCTTCTGAATTCGCTTACTTGATTCTTTGAGGAACGCTTGGGTTTCCTTGCTGATTGGTCCTAGAAGGTTCGTTTTCTGGCTACTGCGTGCTTCACTACCCATTCCGGCTCAACGGAGATGTGATGTAAATAGGAAACAGCATCTGTGCACAAAACCGTTGCATCCTAAGTTAAGTTTTTTTTCATATGGCCATATTGCAATCGTCACCACATTAGGTCTTTGCAGCGGACACAAAACCTCTCGGTTCAAGTGCAGATAGTATACCAGCTTTCCTAAGAGACCTTACATTTACTCTGTTAAGTTCAGCATATCTATAGGATCTACTGGAGCGCTTCAGGCAACTTAGTGCGTGTAGGCCAATAGAATCTACCATTTCTTC
Organism: Dermanyssus gallinae; assembly: GCA_003439945.1. Lineage (NCBI taxonomy): Eukaryota > Metazoa > Arthropoda > Arachnida > Mesostigmata > Dermanyssidae > Dermanyssus > Dermanyssus gallinae. The sequence continues at coordinate 251,564 of QVRM01001542.1, read as the reverse complement.
ACACAGTTTGCAGAAAATGGCAAACAGGAGCGCCGATCCTATGTGCTGACATCATGCAGAAAGAGTTGGGATCCAGTATGGCGCCAAGCTGAGGCGAAGGTCAGGTTTAAAGCCAACCCCCACTGAAGGTATCCTGTTCCGCTAAGAATACTCTCTGGAAAGCCACTCTAAGATCTTTCTGCTCCTCTTGAGTTTATTTAGGTTATACTGGCTGGAATGTTCTTGTAAAGGGCCCGGATCCAGCATGGTTCTGATAGTGCTTTGTGCTTTACTGGTTTCACGTTATATATATATATTGTTTATTTCGCAATAATTTTGCATTTCAAGATGGTACATAAATACAATACAATCATGTTGCTTGAGAGCTGTAAAACGATCACAGGAGAATATTATGCAAGACTGTTGGACTGCCTGAAGCAAGAACTCATCGTGAAACGGCCCGCTTTGCAGAAGAAGGTTGTCCCGTTTCACCAGGGCAATGCTCCTGCACACAAGTCCCGGCAAGCATCGGCAAAACTGGCCCAACTGAGGTTCGAACTTATTGAACAACCCTCCTATTCTCCAGACCTGGCCCCCTCTGATTATTTCCTCTTCGTACATTTGAAGAATAGTCTCGGTGGAAAGCGTTTTTCCAGCAAGAGGTTAAGGCTGCTGTCAATGCCTATGTTCAGTCTAACGACGCGGAATTCTACTCAAGAGGTATGAAAGCTCTGAAATCTCGGTGGGAAAAGTGTATTGAGCTTCTCGGGGAGTATATCGAATAAGAAAAATTTAAAAACATGATTTGGAAAATTCTCGGTTTTCATTCTAAGAACTTATTGAACTACCTGTATATATATATATATATATATATATATATATATATACACATTTTTTTCTCTTTAACACGTTTTTATTATCATTATACACATGCACGACAATTACTAATAAATTAATCATATAACACCTACACTATTGCTATATTATTATTGCTCGAAAGTGACCACATTATCTTGGCGTTGTCTCTCTGTAGTTCCAATGACACCCTGTAATGAAGGAACGCGGTATAATAATAATAATAAAATAATAATAATAATAATAATAATAATAATAATAATAATAATAATAATAATATTAATAATAATAATAATAATAATTACCCTCTCTTCGATCGTTTGTGACCTTCTGAATTCGCTTACTTGATTCTTTGAGGAACGCTTGGGTTTCCTTGCTGATTGGTCCTAGAAGGTTCGTTTTCTGGCTACTGCGCGCTTCACTACCCATTCCGGCTCAACGGAGATGTGATGTAAATAGGAAACAGCATCTGTGCACAAAACCGTTGCATCCTAAGTTAAGTTTTTTTTCATATGGCCATATTGCAATCGTCACCACATTAGGTCTTTGCAGCGGACACAAAACCTCTCGGTTCAAGTGCAGATAGTATACCAGCTTTCCTAAGAGACCTTACATTTACTCTGTTAAGTTCAGCATATCTATAGGATCTACTGGAGCGCTTCAGGCAACTTAGTGCGTGTAGGCCAATAGAATCTACCATTTCTTCACACAGTTTGCAGAAAATGGCAAACAGGAGCGCCGATCCTATGTGCTGACATCATGCAGAAAGAGTTGGGATCCAGTATGGCGCCAAGCTGAGGCGAAGGTCAGGTTTAAAGCCAACCCCCACTGAAGGTATCCTGTTCCGCTAAGAATACTCTCTGGAAAGCCACTCTAAGATCTTTCTGCTCCTTTTGAGTTTATTTAGGTTATACTGGCTGGAATGTTCTTGTAAAGGGCCCGGATCCAGCATGGTTCTGATAGTGCTTTGTGCTTTACTGGTTTCACGTTATATATATATTGTTTATTTCGCAATAATTTTGCATTTCAAGATGGTACATAAATACAATACAATCATCATTATATACAATTTTAACACTTTAGCGACCGTCCCACCGGGCAAGAAAGTGCCGGTGCAAAGACCGCCGATGCGACTGGCAGCTCGCTGCGTGGTATTTAGCGCATACCTGCGAGCAGAACCGGCAACCACATTGATCGCCAACTTGGTGAAATTCTTGAGTCGAACACACCAAGTGATGATAGCCATGTACAATGTACCTTGTGTACACGTGCCGGCTAGTGCATGCCATTCCTTCCCAAAGCTCCTTGGTGAGGTACACATCTAATTGCGCTACCTCAGCCGAGGCCTCGGTCACTTTTCCCTGCCACTCCAACAAAAATTGTTGAAGTGGCATTGTAATAGGTAACTTAACCCTGACTCTGATTATTTCCACTGCCGGTCCGCAACCCGCTAGCAGGTACACAGAGCGATTCCTTGCCGTCCGCGGCAAGCAAATAACGCGCTTCATATATATTGTGAGGCATCTTTCTAGCTGCGCAAAATTTGCGGCGGAAAGATGGCCCCACACCCTGCCAAGGCTGTAGCTCAACATTGGCACAATCTTAAGCTCAAAAGACGCAATGCAGCACTCAGAGACAGTCGTCGAAGATCTCTCACCTCTGTGTGAATAGAGGCAATAGCCGCCCGACACCTGTCGCCGATGTGCTTTGTAAAGGTCGTTCCCGTATAGTGCAGTCTCAGACCCAAATACGAGAAGGAGTTGACAAACTCCAGCGGTTGGCCACAGCAGGGTATTACGTCTGCTGCAGCCAATCGACCCCCACGGCGAAACTTAATGGCTTTCGTCTTCCGCGAATTTATTTGCAGGCCCCTACGGTGAAGGTAACCTTCTACGTCGCCGACAATACGACGAATGGCACCGCGGTCCCGGTGGGCCACTACTATGTCATCCGCGTACATAACATAGACGGCGTTTCTAAACTCCTTCCGCACGTGGCGGGCTAGGTCTGCAATGAGCAAAGAGAAGGCTAGGCAAACTGAGAGGGTCCCCTTGAGGGGTCCCTACGTTTTGCCTCAGCTGCAAGGTGTCTTCGCCCCTTATGTTTACTTCAAGGCGGTCTTTAGCAAAGAAGCTGGAGAGCACTCGTAGAAAAGAACCACCCTCCCCAGCATGTCGGTTTCACGTTATATTTGTGGTCAAGCTACCTCCTTCACTAACGTAGCTGCCACCAGACCGAATTGAAGAAGTGAAGCAGCGTAACGGACAGGGGCGGAGCCAATAATTCATTTAATTCCCAGATTACCTTCACGTATCGGAAGTCTTGCCTACTGCTAAGTGTTATTATTATAAATTAAACAACGTTACATTTGTAAGGTCTGAAAGTATTATTGCAATTATTTTATAGAAGTATCTTGCTCCATGGCGCCTAATATAGGTGCCACTTTTCCTCTACAAATGGCCAAAAATAACGCTTACTCAAGAATTGATTCTCCCTTCCATCGCCTGTGACCTTCTAAATTCGCTTACTTAATTCTTCGAGGAATACTTGGGTTCACTTGCTCATTGGTCCTAGTGTCTCAATGGCAATATGCATATTTTAAAAAAAAATATTTTTTGTAAGTCTAATGCCCGTATACGTTTTTTTATGACATGGCTAATTTTTAATCCACTCCGGCATTTACCTTGTCTAAAATGGAAACCATGCAAACCATTTTAAGAGTGGCTGGTCTGGGTCTCGAACCCAGTCCTCCCAAACGCAAGGAAAAGGCTTTGCCACTAAGCCATCTTGTATATAATAGCAAATATATACTGTTTCTAGTCCAGCGTAGTTATTCCGTTTTATAAAGCTTGAAAAGGCATTTTATGAGCTCCCCAATTTCGTAACCCCGTGACGACTTTGTTGCTCATCTAGAACTTGTTGCAGTGCGCTAACAATTCTACTCAGCTTATAGTGGTCGACCTGAAGAAACACTCCAACGATGACCAACTGTTCCATTTTAAGAGCGTCGATTAGCCATTAGCTCATCCAGTGGGCGCGTAAAGATATCTAGTGTCAACTGGCACGCAGAAATCATCGCCATCTCAAGGATCTTGTTATCTAAGCAGTTTAGGCTCGTCAACACACACGCAGGTGTGGGAGAACACAGGCGCTCGATTAAGTGTCACACACCTACGAGAAGATCAGCGCGGGCCGTCTTTGCAAACAAAGTGAGCGAGCGAATAGAAGACTGGCTCACCATGCTAATCGAACGTGTGGCGAATGACGTCCACCACTTAGGTGAGGAGCACATGGAGGAGATGTGCGCAGGCACGTGGCACGACTCCCTCCCGGAGAAGGCGACAGCCGAGTCTAAGTTACCTCCAGACGATAGCAGAGCTTGGCAGACTGATGCTACAAGGAGGAAAAAGACGTTAAAAGCTGCTGTGAAGAGAGTAGCTAGTGAGGCGACAACAGGAGCTTCTGTTAGTGCAAACAATAATAGTCGGCTGATTGTCGGCGATAAGGGCAACGAAGGGCGAACGGAAATCACCACTTTCGAGAGTCCAAATGAGTCCGGAGGGTCTTAAAAAGATAAGTTCACTGAAGATTTGGACTAAAATAAGGGCACCTATGTGCGAGGCGTGCTCGTCTTACAACACAGAGTAAACTTGCTCAGGCAGTTACAAGCGTATGCAGAGTAACAGTAGTTCCGCTTGCCGATACAAGTGCATCCTGGGGACGCATCAGCGGAGTAAACACAAAATTACAAACAAAGTGTCTACGAGCCTGCATGTGTCAGCATCGATTGAAGACTTTCCAGACTAAATACGAAAAAATCGTCATCAACACATAACTTCGGTGGACGTAAGTTGTACGCTAAAGTAATAGGAACTCCCAGCAAGCCTATTAGAGGCAAGGATGGAAAGACGGTTGTGTGTCATCTCCCCACGCCCATAAAGCCAAATACGGCCGACAACAAAGCAAAGCAGGTGCGCGAAGATAAACTGAGGCGCCAATCTATTGCGGGTGCTACGCTACAACAAATGCCACTATAATTCAACGGTTTCTTGAAGCTACGTGGATAACTTAGGACTCTCATTTCCGATACGATCCAAAATATATATTTATATATATATAATTTCGCTATGTTAGCATTTTGGAGTGGACAACTGTCTCCGCGAACTCTCTGTGCGAGCGTGTGGTTTTAATTGGTATTTTCACAATTAGTACTTTTATTATATTTATCCTATCTTTATGATAATGATATTTTTTATTAAGATGACACACATTTTGTCTATCATACCTTTTCTCACGTTACGCTGGTGCAGTTATTACATTGCTTGGTCCTGCTACCAATTCGAATCTCAAAATACCGAAACGCTGCCATGCAACTTGGTCATAGCCAACGATAGTGATGGGCGCTGTGTGAGGCTTCTTTCTAGGTTGCTAAGCTACACTCGGCTTACTTGGAAAATTGGCGATTATTTATGCGCGTCCTGTACCGGTGTATCTGTGAAAGCAGCAGAGCCCACTCTAAGTTCACTATTGCATCGAGTCGCTGTTGTCGCCGTCGCTGTCGTCGTCATTTGCGTGGTATGTTGCAATCTTAGCGCCACAAACAAGCCAGGACCGTATTGTCGCAACTCGAAGCGCCAACTTGAAGTGCAGGGCTGAGCCAGCACCCGGAGTCGGCGTTCGAATGTCTTTCCTCGCCTCGTCACTGGCGGGCTACGGATTTCTCCTTCCTTGCTTCGGTTCACTCAGTCTCCTTCACTAACGCTGCCTCTTTACTGACAACGTTGATTAATTTTCGTCATCACGTCACAACAAATTCTACTCGCATTGGCGCATTTCGTCACAGCAATCAGGTGAGCAGCAGTACCAATAATCAACGGTTTCTACGGGCCAGGACGCGGTGCCGGTGGGTGGCGGCTATGCGCCAGAGGCTGGTCAAGTAGGTGTGGAAGTTAAAATCTAGCTTTCGGTACGCTAGCTTTGTGTCGGACGGACCACCACCTTTGAGCCAATGCAATTACCTCTGACCACTATTAGTCCTGCTGCTACTACTCCTATTACTAAAAAAAACTACTCCTATTACTCCTTTTTTTTATAGAGGACTAACTGGGAAATGCGGTTGCACACGCGGGCACTGCGGCAGGGGAGCTCCCTGCAGATGCGGGCCGGTAGTGTGGGGCTCCAACCCACTAAAAACTAGTTATGTCCCCGTCCCCCACACTGACTGGGAACTGCGTTGCGCATATCATCAAACAGTCAGGGGGGGCGAGTCTTCTACTCCTGGCGGGTGTGTTCCCCGGGAGCCACGGGAAGGGAGGGCGCCGTAGGTAATTGGCGCTCGTTTTCTTCTGTGGAATGGCTCTGAAAACTCCGGCTGTGGTGTTCCAGTTTAAGAACGTTTCCGTCATTTTTTTGCAGACGTCGCGTAGGTTAAAATCCGTTGTGTTCATTAGGAGTAGTAGAGGTACGCGCTGTTCCGCCCATGCTGGACACTTCAGTGCCGTGTGGTCTGAAGTGTCTTCCGGTCCGTCGTCGCAGTGGATGCATTTAGGACTGGGAGCCTTCCCGATCCTGAACAGGTAGGACTGGAAGTCGCCATGCCCTGTCAGGATCTGGGTCGTGTAGAAGGTGAGTTCACCCCCCGGGCGGTTTAGCCATTCTTTGGTGTCGGGTATAACGGCGCGGAGACTGGTGCCAGGGGCACCCTCTTGTAGGCCGGCCCATTCTTCCTGCCAGAGGTCGATAGTATGCCGACGCTCCTCGTCCTTCTTGCGCATATTAGGTATAAGCCGTGCGACGTTGTTTGCTGTCTTGGTTGCCTTCTCCGTCGCCCGCCGCACGTGTTCAGTGCTGCGGAGACCCCTGTCTAGGGTTACCCCGAGATACCTGACCTTGTCAACAAGCGCAATCTCTTGGTCTTCTAGGCGAAGGTGAAGGGCAGGACAGTTTCTCTGTTCTACCAAAAGTATGGCCTCGCTCTTGGCGAGGGCGAGTCCCGCTGCTTGCATCCAGCGGGCGACGTCTTTAAGTACTTCGTTCGCACGGCTTTGCAGCAGGTTCGGTGTCCGGGCCTGGACGGTAAGGACGAGGTCGTCGGCATAAGCTAGGAGGCTGACCCCGGGGGGCAGGTCCCTTAGTCGCAGCACGTCGTCGTACGTTATGTTCCATAGCAGGGGGCCAAGTATGGAGCCCTGTGGCACCCCTGCAGTCATGTTAAAAACGATTCCGTGGGACTGTACTGTCCGGTCCTTTAGGTGCTCCTATTACCCCTATTACTACTGCTACTACTTCTATTACTACTACTACAAACCAACGCGCCTTTGCTTCCAGCTCCAGATTTCTGGGTTCAGATCGGCAGATGAGCAATTTGAAGTAGTTTAGGTCGGTCACTCTTTTTTGATGATCGCGTGCCCTGCCTGCGGCGAACGAATAAGAGAAATGAAAAAAACACGCTTTCGTATCTTAACTCGTCAGATAGTTGCCGTCCGCGTTAAATTGTATCTAGCACAAATTAGAGACACGAGCACAAAAGCTGGCTAAGGTCAATCTTCATTGGATTAAAACCAGAATAGTTTGAGTCACGACGCGCTGCTGAAAAGTTTTAGTCGCCCTATTTAGTGCGCAGGCATATGTACGAGTGTGTTGGATCACGTCTGTTTTCCCGCGCCGTTTTCATAGATAGCCGTAGATTACCCCTGGTGAGCCACGTTCACCTGAGACTGAAACCTCTCGGCCTGTTTGCCTATAAATAACCCTTGGCATTGGTTCGAGGTTTATCGGGAGCACCAGAGAGACTTGCATCCTGCGTGACTAGTTAGGGACTCACAAGCCCAACAAGCCCTGCTCTTGCCCATCCTCGCAGGCTCGGTCCGGTCTGACGGGGATTGCCTCGACCTTGAAGACCTGCACCCCCTGCCCATTACCACCTCCATCGGCCGTTTGTCTCGACCACTCGTCCGCGAATAGAAGAAATGTTAAATGGCGTTTGTTGAATTGTCTCCCTTCATCAGCTTGTTTGCAAACCCCTGTTACTACTTGCTTACTCAGTAAGATTTCTGTTTCTGGTAACACAGTTGCCGCCTTCGGTGCCCCGGCCCAAGTACTACAGTGTACTGACCGACAGCTTTGAGGTAAGAGCAGACGATCACACCACAGGTGTTGTCTGCTAGCAGCGTCGCGTAAAGGTGCGGTTTGCCGCGTACCTTGTAAGTCGCCGGCCGGCCATCAGAGATCGTTTCTAAACGTCACTCGAGACTTCTCAGCACATCAAGCGCTAAACAGTACGCCAGATGACACTGCTTTGCCGAAATTTCTGCCAATGAACACTGTGGGAGGTGGCGATACTACGTTCATGGTTAAAGTAGGGTGTAAATAAATTAAGATGTTGCTTAAATCAAGTTGTATTTAGTTGTATTTAAATCATGTTACATCAAGAGTATGTGAGGTTAAATTTATTATTGTGTTTTTATGGCAGAAGTGCATAGTGCACACAACGACCGGTATACATATATATATATATATATATATCAAATTCATAATGGGGTAAATAATTCTAAATATATTTGTATTATACAGAATAAAAATACACTATATAGAAATACACTATATATACACTATATATAAATACACTATATATATATATATATATATATATATATATATGCCGCTGTGTTATACCTGAGGTCACAACATATGAGGCAAATTAAAGGGACGATCAGACTAGTAGAATGTTGTGGCGGGGATTCTGCAAACTCGTCTTTTCTCGTTCGTTGGGGCAGCACCAGCGGCAACAGCGGTGGCGGCCATCTCTGCCTTCCTGGCCGTAGGCAGACAGAAAGAGAGAGAAGCCATTTGGGAGCGACTTTACTGTGGGCGCTGATGCGTTAATTTGGCCGAGACGTAACGCTGCTCTGCTATTACTACTGCTACTGCTGCTGCTGCTGCTGCTAAGACGGAGTGTCTTTCTGTCGGTCAGCGTCGTCCGTAGTCGTCAACGACGACGAAGACGACGCCGCTTCCTTCATCACCCCTGCACCCGGCCACAGCCCACCGTGGCTACGGCTGATGCTGACTTCAGCAAGGGCCCCGAGGTCGTTGCCTTTCGGTGGCCCGAAGACCCCCGGCCTGCCTGTCTGTCTGCCCGCCCTATTGAGGTTCGGGCTCTGTCAGGTTAGCGGAAAAAGACACGATTTGCTCGCTCGGCATGTAACCGTCCACCAGGGCTTCGTTTGCCTGCCTGCGGGCTGGTTGGTGGGTTGGTTGGCTGTTCGTTTGGGAAACTCGTCGCCAACTCTGGCAGAGCAGATTGTCAGCGATTGTCACTTGATGTCTGTGTCTCTCTGTGTGCTGTGTGAATGTAAGCATATATCGTAGTAGTAGTAGAAGTAGCGAAACGAGGGAAAAGGATTAAAGAAGGTAGACAATAAGCACAGGAAAGAAGCGTTCACAAACACACACACACATATATATATATATATATATATATATATACGTATAAAGCAAGAAAGACACAGATTAAAGAAGGTAGACAATAAGCACAGGAAAGAAGCGTTCACAAACACACACACAAATATATATATATATATATATATATATATATATATATATATATATATATACGTATAAAGCAAGAAAGACACAGGGAGAAATAGGAGTTGCAATTCCGGGTGTGATGTGTGATCTTGTTGTCTGGTCAGCTGGCGCTAGAGCGGCAGCATCGAGGATACGATTTCACGCCTGCCTTAAGCGCACAGCGGTTAGCATAGTCGGTATAACTGAAATAGGCTTTGGGCCGGCCAACCACGCTCGTAAACAGCCTAACTTTCTTGTTGGTCTCGTCGAATAAACCTGCAGGCGAAAAATGGACACCGCCTACGGAACGAAAGCTGTAACTACCCGCACCAAATCAGACTTTGATTACTGCGTCTTTTGGTTTACGGCTACTACTATTGCCACTGCTGTTAGCATTTCCACACCAAACAGTTATTTTTGTTGTCTAGGTGAAATGGTAAAAAGCACTTACGCGCACCCGAGACGCTTCGACAATGTTTTTGGCATAACATCCACTAAGACCTCTAATCTATAGGTTTCATGAGGAGATGGCTAGTACCGTTCCTTAAAACAATAATCTAGCCCCTATCTTTACTTAAGGGTTACTTGGGCAGAGCGCACACTGCGGTCTATATTAATCATGTCCGTCTCGTTGATGTCGATTGCGACGAAATCCCTTATATGTTAACTGATGCTACTACTACTTTGTTTAATTAAAATAAATGTTACAACAATTTTCAAGGGAACCGTTTGCGCTCTAATTCGATAAAAAGTGGAAATTCTTCTGTGCTCTCCGTGCCTTTTCTGTTTTTTCAACTTTGGGCGCCCGGCCCCAATGCTTCTTGCAGATGTTGCCAACGCGCCCCCCCGACTACCTTCTTCTCAGATCGCTTTCCGTCACCGCCGTCTCCGAGGACGCTACAACAGCTGCCATTGGTGATTCCATACGTGCGTCTTCTGGTGCTGGGCAGAAAAAGGTGGTATGAATGGCATAGCCTGTGTCAGGAGATAGATGACGTTTCCGTGATTTCTGTTATACCATTTTTTGAGATCAGCAATCGCCGAGCAAGTCTTCGCTTCTGGTACCCCCCGGTGACGTTCAACTCCACTCCTGTTGCCACTCCTCGAGCGTTTGCTTCCGGGGTGCCGTTTTCACCTGCGCCGAATCCGCTCCTCAATCAACCTAGGCCACGGAATAAGCCTGACTATTGCAATGATGCCATCGTTTCAGCCGTGCGGTATGCGCTAAGAATCCTTATGGCGAGCTTTCGCTGCGCTTTTTGAAGTTTCTCTTTTAGCTTCATCGCACTCGAGCTCCACGCAGGAGCGGTGTAATGCACAGTCGACTCTGCCACGGAGGCGAAAAGTCTTCTCTTGCTCCCCGTGTTTTCGGCAGGATCTTCGCCAATCTATCCATTTTCGCAGTCACCTTCTCGATGTGCTCATTGTTCAGGTCTAGGTCAGCATTCTTTCATGTCGCTGGGTGGACGTTTTTTTAGAATCTTGTCTGCATACGCCTGAGATCTTCCGGCGGTTCTTGATGCAGGATCTCTACAGCTTCTGCCGATATCCCGTCCGAACCAGGGCCCTTTCCTTTAGGCGATCGCTGCGCTATAGCCATTATTTTCCAATCTTTTATTGGTGGCATTTCTTCCACGAGTGCCTCTATTTCTGGTCGAACGGGGTTGACATGACTCAGGAAAAGTCATCGAATCCTGCTCTTCACGAGCTTATCAGAAAGTGTCGGCCGTGGCTTTTTAAAATCTTATACATGACGATCTTATAGGATTTTTTCCGTATACTACTCTTTAATTCTTTGTAGTGTTCACACTATTTTTTCTTTGCTGCCAATAAAAGCTTTTTTTTAGAGACACTTGTGCAGCCTGGAGATCTTCCCAAGTCTCCTCTACTCCCCTTCCTTTTTCCTGGCTCGCGTGTATATCCGCCTCGCTGCACTGCCCTTTTCAAAGATACGTAATTTCCGCTGCTAACCAGCATTTAGGCGACGGATAGCAACGAGTCCCGACCTGGATGACGCTTTGCTCAGTAGGTTTGCAGCGTGATTCGGCAGGATCCCTTCTTTTTCCCTGAAGAGCGTTTATTCCCTCGTTTTATTTCTTGCGGAGCCTATCGATATTCACTTTGTTAGCTCGCCATTCCGTTTGGCGACTCTCTTCCTGCTGCTGGGTAGCGGAGTTCTTCTGAGACCCTGAGGCCACAGTGTCCTCGCTACCGAATGTTAGGTCGACGAACGAGAACTGCTCTCTTGAATCAAGCGTGGGTCATAAGCCGTCATTCAAAAAATTAATGTTCGACCATTGGCTTCCCCACTCTCCCTGCTGCATTTAGATTGCCCAATAAGAGTGGCTTGATTTTTTGCCTGCACATCACCTGATCCCTTCAACGAGGTTGTCCAGCACATCGGTGAATCCCTGTCGTCTGGTCGTGTTTGCCAATATGGAGCAGCTCAACATTATTGGTCCTTAATTAAGTTCCGCCCATGTCCAGCTTTTCTGATATTTTTGCGTCGTAACGGAACTGTGGATCGGACTTACAACAACTCGCCCTCAAGTTCATCTGAAAAACATCCCTTTCCCAGGCCGTCATAAAGCCATCTCTAAGTGGGTTGTTTAATCACTATTAGCTGCACATTTTATTTCTGTCTCTTTGCATATCGATATTCCCGCTACTAGTACCATTTCAGCTCTGAGTGGTTAGCTTCAAGCATTTTTTTTCGAGTTGCTACTCGCAGGGCTAGCTAGCTTATACTGTTCTTCGTATCTAGGCCTATCGTTTTTTTGTCGCTGCTTATAGGGTAGCCTTTGTGTGCACCATGCGCGACTGTTTCATTACAATGTGATCTGGAGGAGTCTGAAATCCCGGAAGGTTCTTGAAAATAATGAATCTCACTCAATACTCTGTATTGGCGCAAGCATATAGTGAAGATGTAACTTGTTTATAATTTACGTCACAAAAACGTCTTGCATATTAGATTTCAGCACTTGATTGTGGCATGATCTAGTAGCCTGGAACAAGATATTTTACTACGTCTAGCTCAGCTTAAGTTCTCACAGACATTTGACGGGTTAAGTCCACAAAGCCCACAGTCAGCTGTGAGAATGGGAGTTCTGGCGTCTGGAGTACAGCACAGTGTGACAGACATGTATTGTGTTTTTCTCTACGTAGTTGACAGTTCGCTGTTAGAATAAAAAATCTAAGCTCAAATTGAGTTCTCCAATATTAGGCGCACCTAGCTCAGCCGCATTCGGTCCAATACACCAAAATCATATATACGGGTCTGGTGCATGTGTGTTTACGAGATCTTATGACCAGGATCAACACCAACTCCCGAAGGGCATATGATATACCTATATATATATATATATATATATATATATATATATATATATATATATATATATATATATATAATATATGTCAGAAAAAAAGGGTCACATTTTCGAACAAGTTGGATCACCTTTTAAAATATGCCCGCTCACTTTAGAAACACTCTGTACATACGTTGATGTATATATAAATATATATATATATATATATATATATATATCGATGTAGCAGCTCCATGAGGATGATCTGCAAACATCTAGCTTAAGTCTTATTTTTGATCGTTTACGTTCAATACATTAAAAGTTTGCCTTTACGATGATAAAAAACAGACCAAATCCAAACACGCCTGTGCGTTTCTCAATAAGTAATTTTGTTATCTTGCAATCGTACATTTTGTGGAGTAATATCCAGCCAATCGCATCGGTATAAAAAAAAATTTGTTTCCATATATATATATATATATATATATATATATACGCGACGCTGTGCATTTGGAGATATAGTCTGGGGTCAAGATTTAATTACATACTGCGTACATGTCCTGCCTTGCTTTGCCCTGAAGAACTAATCGGATGACGTCCGCAGAGTTATACTTAGTGAAGCCCTAAACTTCTTTTCAGAAGAGAACACCTGACAGAAGGCAAGTCTTCCAATACGTGAAGGTGGTCTGGCAACAAGATATTTTATTGACCTAGCTCCTGTCTGTTACGCTGCTTCACTTGTCCAATTCGATCGTCCAGTGGCAGCCTCGTTAGTAGAGGAGGCAGTTCGACCCCAAATACGACATAAAACCAGTAAAAATACTACCAAAACCATGCTGGATCCGAGCCTTTTAGAAGAACACCTAGCCAGTTTACCCCACATGAGCTCAAAGGCAAAAAAGGAACAGAAAGATATTAGAGGGGCTTGTTTCCTAAAGAGACCGCGTCGTATTCTTAGCGAGATAAGATACCCTCAGGCGGGGTTGGCTTACAACCTTACTCTCTGCTCAACTCGGCACAATGCTACATTCTAGCTCGTGCTGACATCATTCGCATGATGTCAGCACTTAGAATCGGCGCTCATGTCTGCGAGCCGTTTCTGTGCAAACTGTGTGGAGAAATGGTAGATTCCAGTGGCCCACGCCCACTGAGTTGCCTGAAGAGCGCCGATAGATCGTCCAAACATGCTAACTAAACAGTGTAATTATAAGATTTTTTTGAGAAAGCCGATACATCATCTACACCTAAGCCAAAAAGGTTTAGTGTCCGCTGGCAAAGCAAGACCTGACGGGGTGACCATTGAATTATGATCACATGGAAAGTTCCTAGTTTGGGACGCAACAGCTTTGTGCACAACCGCAACTTCCTACTGACACAGCTCAGTTGAACCGGGGTGGGTAGCAAAGCACGCGGACGCCAGAAAACGGAATAAATATGCTGTAATAAAAACAAGATATATTCGCTCATTGCGATCGAAACACTAGAAACAATTACCTAGGGAGCCGACGTATTCCTCTAATAGTTAAGTAAGCGAATTCAGGAGGTCACGGGCGATCGAAGAGAGGGTCAATTCTTGAGGCAAGCGTTTTCTTTAGCCGTTTTTAGAGAAAACGCTGCATCTATTTTAGGCGCCATAAATCAAAATAATTATTTAAAAATATTTGCAATCATACGTTTAGAACTTATAATAATAAGAATAATAAAAATGCGCAGATAATTGGAAAAAACGCAAGTACCAAGAACTGGAGACAAGTTACATCGTAGTGCCAATATTTATGGAAACAGTGGGTCCGGTAAGCAAGGGAACTAAGAGATTCATTAGTGTGCTGGGCCAACAGATTACAGATCTCACAGGGAATCGGCGCGAAGGCGACTTTCTACGGCAACTCCTGTCGCTTGCAGTGTGCCGAGGAAACGCCGGCTGTATTGTCGGTTCCATGGAATAATATTTAAGAGCTAGGAGAAGACAAGGAGTACACATAATAATAATAATAATAATAATAATAATAATAATAATAATAATAATAATAATAATAATAATAATAATAATAATAATAATAAGCGGCAGTTCACGCCGCCCAAGTCTACGTTGAAGTAGAAGGACCTGCGCGCGTAATGTTTAAGCTAGACTTTTGCAATGCATTCAATACAATCCGAAGAGATTTGCTTCTGCGAAAAGTAGAACAGCATGTTCCGGACCTACTGCCACTGGTCTGGCAAAGCTACAAAGTACCCTCACTGCTATCCTGAGATACGATGACGCCTATCGTTTCAGAAAATGGAGTTCAACAGGGAGACCCGTTAGGACCCGCGCTCTTTAGCCTTGGTATATCAGGCCTGGTCGCCCAAATGCAAAGCCCGTTCATCGTTTGGTACCTAGCCGACGGAACACTCGGAGAACTGGCAGATATCGTAGCATCGGGCATACGCCAAATTAAATAATTTCGACAAGGAGGGTATCTCTTAATACAGAAAAATGCAAAGTAACTGCTTTCGGTGGATCCCACGAAGACAGAACACGCGCAATGACCACAATATTAGAGATTCTACCTTCAGCGAGACAACTAAACAAGGCTGATATGGAGCTACTAGGGGCCCCATTAAGCAGGCGAAAAATCCCTTAAGTGCTAAACGACCAAACAGCCTTTATCGAGGGCGTACCACCTTTGCTCAAGGGAATGCATCCACAAGCGGAAACGTGCCTGTGGAGATACAGCCTGGGAGCGCCCCGCTTAAACTACATACTTTGTAGTGCACCGACAGACCTCTACCCAGATGAACTTGAGGCAGATGATACTTCCACCAGAGAAATCATGAGCTAGGTGCTAAACGTCAAGCTAAACGACGCGATATGGAAGAGGGCAAGTTTACCTATCAAAAGGGGTGGACTTGGCTTAAGGAGTGCAGTAGACCTGGCTCCAGTATGTTACGCTGCTTCGCTGGACCAGTTTGGATCTCTGTCAGAATCGTTGGTAAGCTACGACGTGCAACAGCTAATTAACAAATATAAGATGGAAGCTGAATGCAATAATGAAGAAGATAGATGGATATATTAGCAGAAAGCTAACAAGAACGCGCCGTGAACAGGCGGTTTTTCGAGCCGCCAGAAACATTTCTAGTGGAGGCTGGCTTAAAGCCCTGCCATCTCCACATTTAGGCCCCATGCTGGACCCAACCGCTTTCCGCACGGCTGCCGCTATCAGGATAGAAACTCTAATTTGCGAACCCCTTTCTTGTGAAATGATTCGAATGATTTCACGGCACATGGAGTTAAATGGAAATCATCAAAAGAGCCCTTAGGAAGGCAAGGTTGCCAGCAAAACTAGAACCACTGGGCCTCGGACGAGACAACGACAAGAGACTTGACGGCGTGACCATATCATTATGGTCTCACGGCAAGTGCTTGGCCTGGGATGCTACAGTGTCCTGCACAGTAGCTCCATCGAATATCAGCCATAGCTCTGTTAGCACAGGATGGGTAGCAGACCACGCCGAACAGGAAATGAGACGCAAATATCGCTTGAATCGACGCGACGCGTTTGAACCTCACAACTGTACTCTGATAACACAATTACGATTTAAAAATAATAATAATAATAATAATAATAGATAATATATTTCTATTATTCACTATATTATAATATATATATATATATATATATATATATATATATATATATATATATATATATATATATATATATATTATATTTGATATATATAATATCAAATATAATATTGATATTATTATTATCAATAATAATAATAATAATAATAAGATGGCTCCGCTCCACATACTTCAACCCAGGACCAGAGAGACTCAGCCGACATTACCTCTGACAACGATCCAAAAATGTTTACCCCTCTCCTAGCTCGTGTTCGCAAAAGCACGAAGCTAGTCAGAATAATTCCGAGACGAGTCAGGGAAATCTGTTACGCAGCTTACGCGGAAGCCCTCTCTGACTTCAAATCGAGACTAGACGCTGAATCCTGGCACAGATTAATGACTTTGCCGACACTCATGTTGCATATTCCAGAACTAAAAAGCAACGACATCACATTGTGCCAAGTAATTAGGAAGAACATAACAGATTCCCAATGGAAGGCGCTGGATAATCTTTCTGATAGACCGCACCACAGCCTCACACAGTCGCGCAAGGAGCACCTCACCGACCGCCAGATTGCCGCAAAGGCAGAACGCAAGTTAGTTGAGGGAGACATACGCTCCGCCGCACGCACTCTACTTTCGACAGAGTCTTTCGCATTGCCCGACGACCGCACGACTGAGGAACTCAGAAGCAAGCGTCCCTCTCCTCCGGCTCACGTCAGGGACCGCTTGATCAGCTTTGAGCAACCTCCTACGAATGAGCCTTTAATCGTTCCGGCACAGCTCGTAGTTAATGCGATTCGCTCCTTCTCACTAGCATCTGGCCCTGGACTGGATGGATTATGTCTTCGACATCTGAGAGATATGTTGGACAGCACAATACCCTCTTCCGAAAGACTGCTAGCGGAACTGCGCTGTCTGACTAACTTGACTCTAAGTGGCAGGCTGCCAAGTTTTTGCCACCCAATCTTCTATGGGGCAGATCTGACAGCCCTGAAGAAAAAAGACGGTTCCATTAGACCGATAGCATGCGGCCTGACTTTGCGTAGGCTGGTTGCCAAAGTAGCGATTGCCATCAATAGGACGGCAATTGTGAAGGCGGTGGCACCTCACCAGGTTGGCGTTTCAGTTAAAGGCGGAGCTGAAGCTGCAGCACACGCAACTCGGGCTTTCACGGAGACAGAGGGGCCCCCACGATTCCTGGTAAAACTAGATTTCCGAAACGCCTTCAACACCATCCGACGCGATGTTATCCTTAATGAAGTTAAAGCAAAAGTTCCACAAATGTTTCGCTTAGCGTGGCAGAGCTACGGCACGCCATCACTGCTGTCCTGGGGAGAGAGTGAGCCTCTTCTCCCAGCCAACGGAGTACAACAGGGAGATCCGATTAGGCCCGCCTTATTTAGTTTAGGAATCTCAGGATTAGTGTCCCGCATGAAAAGTCCACTAAAGGTGTAGTACCTAGACGATGGTATACTAGGCGGCCCGGCGAACACAGTGGCCTCCGACATACGCGAAGTTCTACAGTTTGCTGAGGAGGGAGGCCAAACTCTTAACGCCTCAAAATGCGAGATCATAGCTGTAGGTGGAACCTCCCCCCAGCAGGATGAGGCATGCAAACTCATTGCAGACGCCCTGCCTGGTACAAAGATAATTGAGTTGCCTGACCTGGAAGTCCTGGGAGCGCCCATTGGATCTCGGAAGATCTTGAAAGCTATCCTGGATAAGCGGGACGCCCTCCGGTGTATCAAAACTCGGCTATTGACGATGCACGCACAGGCTACTTTATGCCTATGGAGATACAGCCTAGGATCACCTAGGCTAAACTACATTCTACGCACGTCCCCCACAGGTCACCACTGTGATAATTTGCAAGCATTTGACGGGGTGGCAAAGGAGATACTGAGTGAAGTTCTAAACGTGGCCCTTACCGACAGATCCTGGGAAAGGGCCACACTTCCTCTCAGCGAAGGAGGATTGGGACTAAGGTCCGTGGCAGAGCTTGCTTCGTTGTGCTACGCGGCCTCTATCATAGAGTTCTCGGGGCTTGCGGAGACGTTGTTAGAACCGGATGTTCATTCTGTGCTGCGCGGAAGGAGGGACGAAGTTGAGCTTTTTTTTTGGGGAGGTTTTGGGAATGCATGATGCACATGCGCCACTAGCAGCCTGCGTGACTAGTGTGAGACTCGCAAACCCACTAAACCCGGATTCCTCCCCACCCCCCAGGCTCGGTATTACTTTGGCATTACATCGAAGCCGTGGGAGAGGCGTCTCTGCCGTTCTCCTTCAATCAGCTCTATCCCTGACTATCATCCCGCATGTCTACCTGCGGTTGGATAGGGGGATGCCATTTTGTAATCCGTCCTGTGAGGGTGCGTCGAGACCATGAGGGCCTGGCTGCTAAGGTCCGGTATCAGACTCTTGGTCCAGCTCCCTGTTGTCACACCGGGTCTTACCTGCGCCCATTCCTCATGTCAGGCCGATATGGTGGCACTCCTGGCCCTGGTGAGATCCAGACCTTCGGCTAGATACATTTTACTTCGTTCAGCCACTAGGACGTTCCATGGCAGCACGAAGTTGAGCTGGCAGCTAGACAATCGATAGGCCCTGGCCCCTGGGAGCAACACCCTACACAGCACATTCTTGACAGCTACAAGTGTCAAACGACCGCTCGCACGATCTTAGATGACATCCAATCCGGGCACCATGCTGGACAACACCTCCTTCCGCATGGTGGCCGCTCTGAGAATAGGCGCTCCCATATGTGAGCCATATGAGTGTAAGGCGTGTGGAAAAATAGTGGATGAGGACGGACTGCACCCTTTGAGCTGCACTAAAAGCCCTGGTAGGGCTCCCATACACGCGGAAATCAACGCGATCCTAAAGAACGCTCTTCGTAGAGCCGGCATACCAAGCACCCTGGAGCCCAGGTTAGGCCTCGAAGACGACAAAAGACCAGACGGCGTCACCATCCCGCCATGGTCCAACGGCAAATACCTGGTATGGGATGCCACGGTATCATACCTGATGCACAGCGCCATCAGGTCAGGGTGGGTTGCTGAACATGCCGAGATCGCAAAGAAACGCAAATACTCTGATTTGGGGAGGAGATATCACTTCGTACCAGTCGCCATGGAAACGATGGGCCCGATCAGCAAGAGCACAAGTATCCTCCTCAAAGACCTAGGTGTCAAAATGAGTGCTAACACGGGTGACCAGCGCGAGGGCGAGTTTCTGCGTCAGCAACTCTCGCTCGCAGTGTGTAGGGGAAACGCCGCCGCTATCATCGGCTCTATGGATTGAGAAGGTGGGGGGGGGTGAGCCTACGCGGGTACACGTTTGGGTCCCACAATTGTAGGGAAATACTGAAAAATAATAATAATAATAATAATAATAATATACAGAGTGTCCGGATTTGATTGCCTGAAACTCTGGGGTATGGTCAAGCTCGGTGAGAAAATCATTTTTGACAATGGAAAGGGGGAGCGGAAATGCTTCGTGCGATAATTTTTTTATCATTTTTTTTAGACTTTTTTTCCGTAAGGCAATTGCCCGGGTACGGCTTATTCATGTTATGGCTAATTTTAATCCACTCCGGCATTTATTTTGTCTAAATTGGAAACCATGCAAACCAATTTAAGAGTGCCCGGTCTGGGTCTTGAACCCAGTCCTTCCGAATGCAAGGCAAAGGCTTTGCCACTAAGCCATCTTGCTCGGTTTTCTGAGTTGTAAGTTAAATGATGGCTGTTCCGACATATGTTTACAAAATACCCCGATTGTGAGAGAACGCATTGCTCTATTGAAAATTCAAGCATACCACATTCGGGAGAGAATTCTATTATAAATTCGATTTAGCTAGAGCAGGGACCATTGCGATATTGAAAAGAGTTCGCAAAATTATAATTTTACTTTTGCATGTTTGAATTTTTACGCATAGGTTCTTGAAATTTTTCCATTGCGCGTGTACAACCAAAACGTCCAGAATATACGTCTTACATGAATCATTTTGGTACCAAATTGGTAGAGCTGACGCCTATGGTTGCAAAGTAACTTAAATCTCCCGATGGCCATATCGAATGTGAGTGCATCATACATTCAGCTATTCGTTTTCTTTGTTAATCAGGCCACTTTCCAATCCTGTAGAAGCTCAGAAAAATATTCATTAGCACAAACAGTAGCTATAGCAAAACCCTCGTCGCACGCGTTAAAAGATAGCAGGCGTCTCCCAAATGGTTCCAGCAGCAGTAACTATTCTGCCGATTAGATCAATAGGAGACTCAAAGGGAGTCGCATAGACTAGATTATTTAAGTGGCGCTAAAAAAAGTAAAGACTAAATAGATCGGGCAACAGCATCGGCTAAGCTTGTGGACCGCCTTGGTCAATTCACCAAATGGCAAAAGTCTCACCCAGATAATTCCATACCTGAAGGGCGTTGCGTGCTGGGGCACCATCGTGCTCGAACCACATTCTCAACCTAATACTTTGTGGGACGTTTGCCAAGAGTTTTGTAAGGTTGTGCTCAGAAATATGTAGTATGTTAATCTGCTTAATGTGTCCGTGACTCACCAATGAACATTGTGTGGGTTGAGCACACCATCTTGTGTGAAGGACGCTTCGTTCGTGAAGATAACAGGGGTAGGAAATTCCACATTGGCCGCTTGTTGCAGAAACCAGCGACAGAAATGAATGCGTGACTGGTAACCAGAATCCGGAAAGGCTTGAACTCGCTGTAACAGATACGGATGTAGCCCTGATTCATTTAGCACCTAGTGGACAGTGGTGCGACTTACACCGACACTTCTGGCCACCTGCTTAATGCTTGCGGAAGGACGCGCGACTACTTGTTCAACAATGTGTTTGTCCATATTTGGGCTTCTTACTGTCCGCGGTCCTACGGCGTCGTATTGACGGCCATAAAAGGATTCAGTTTTTCGAAGCAAACGATGTATTAGTGTATAACCGACGGATACCTGCCAGCACAATGTGTAGTAACATTGTGCTGGCGGGTACCCGTTGATGTGAAAAACGCTCTGCGTACAACCGGTACGCGGCACTCGCGTTACCGTCTGCTTTATCATTCATTAAATGCATGCCAGCTTTCTTGGCATTTGTAACCGGTCCATCACTATTCACGTGGTAGAAACGCCTGCACTTTATACTGGAACGTTAATCGAACATAAACACTGCAGTCTTCACCACCCCCACAATCGGAAGGCGACAGTTACGGGTTCGATAGTCTCTCCCTCAAACAACACAATTCCTCTGCCTGCCTCGCACCAATGACTACTAAGTCATTTATTCTCATGCCTGGTTTTATATCACAGTTTTATATGCCCGCGCATTTAGTGATTTTCCGCATCTTCGTGACGGCATCTTCAACCGACGCTGTATATAGCCGCGACCTCTCTAACCATAGCCACGCAAAATGCCGCCCCATAGAACGACTAAAAGCTGAAGGTTGCGCAGAGTGTTCGGTCGAGGATGTGGTTCCAGCTCGATGGTGCCCCAGCACACAACGCCCTTCAGGTACGGAATTACCTGGATGAGACCCTCGCCAACCTCTGAATTGGCCGAGGCGGTCCACAAGCTTGGTCGCCGCGGTTGCCCAATATATCCAGTCATAACTTTATCTCTTGGTGCCACCTAACAAATATAGTCTAAGTAACTCTCTTTGAGTCTCCTATTAATCTGATCGACAGAGAAGTTACTGCTGCTGGAACCATTCGGGGGACGCCTGGTATCTTTGAACGCGTGCAACGAGAGCTTTGCTATCGCTACCGATTGTGCTTATTGGCTAACGGTCATTCGTTCGAGCACAATTTGAACTATAATAAATATTTGTCTGAGTTTCTACTAGTCTGACGGGTGACTTGATGGACAAAGAAAGCGAACATAGAAGCTGCAGATTTGCATTTGCATCCGATATGGCCACCGGGAGATTTCAGTTACTTTGCAACCAGGCATCAGCTCTACCCATTCAGTACCAACATGATTCACTCAAAATGTACATTTGTCCGAACGTTTTGGTTATGCACGCGTAATGGAAAAATTTTGAGAACCTTGTCGTAAAAGTTTGAACATGCAAATGTGAAATTATAGTTTTGCGAACTCTTCTTAATATCACAATAGTCCCTGCCGTGTCTATGCGCAGATATAGTTCAGACAATGTAGAATTTTCTCTCGAACACGCTGGTATGCTCGATAGAGGATGTTTAATTGAGAAATGAGTTCTTTCACAATCGGGCATTTTGAAAATGTTTGTTGAGACAGCCACCCCTTAAATCACAACAAAAAAAAATCATTAAAAATTATCTCACTTCTATACGAAACATTTCCGTTCCCCCCTTTTCATTGGCAAAAATTATTCTCAGCGAGCTTGACCATACCTCAGAGTTTCAGACAATCAAATTTGGACACCCAGTATATACATTTAAGGAGACTAACTTATTTTACATTGATGTGATTGGCCTGACATTACGTTATGAAATGGGCGATTGCAAGATAACAAGATTGATGATTGATAAACGTACAGGCGCGTTTGGTGTGTTTTTATGATCGTATAGCAACCTTTTTATGTACTGAACGTTAAAGCTAAAACATAAGGCCTGAACTAGATGTTACATTTCAATCAAAGTCAGTCGACTATTTCTATCGAACATTTTCTGAATAAATTGAATATAATTTATGAAATAAGAAATATAAATTGAATAATATATATATATATATATATATATATATACATGTATATATATATATATATATATATATATATATGTATATACATACATGTATATATATATTTATATATATAAAGATAACAAGCTCCACTGTTGTGGTCTACACACAAAGCGCAATCTTCGTGAAGCCTTGGCCTTTACAAGACACATAGGTACATGCGGTCCATGTACGTGCGCACGCCTCAAAAGGCGACAATGAAAGCATAGTTTCGGGGCCGGAGGAAAAAGGCCGGATAAGAGGCGGCCGGAGTGGCCGGGTGGCCAACACAGACTGATAGACGGCAAAAGGGTTCTTCAGAGGTCGGCGAACGAATGTTCCCTTTGCAGTGTTGCTCTACGTCTTCCTGCTCGCGTGTGTCCCCCCCCCCCCCCCTCCTGCCTTTATGCGCACCTGCAGCTGTCAAACTCCTTTTGAGGCAGCACAGTGAGGTTAGATGGCCACATAGAGTGGTCAGCGACCAGGTGGCTGTCACGCATCTGGTTAAGGGCGATGCGTGTGTCCTCTGCGAATGTCCGGAAACGTCCTTCGCCCTCCGCTCCCCGTCCCACTGTCACCGTCGTCTCCACGTCGACCGCAAATGAGCCTAAAGCGGATGAAACGCGGGGAGTCGGCTCCCGGTCTGGTCGTGCGGCCGCCACGTCGTCATGTCAGTGTGCGTCAAAGGGTACTGGCGGCGTACTGGCGGACGCCTGTTTCCTATTTCTTTTTGAGCCCTGCCACTTTTCCCGGCGGCCTCTGTCGTCGGCCTCAAATACGGTCAGTAGTGCCGGCAGTCGTGGGGGGCCCGAAGCTACCTATCCGGAAGCGATACATCATGAAGCTTCGCAGCAGCAGCATCAGCAGCAGCAGCAGCATTAACAGCACCAGCAGCAGAAATAACGCGACACTAGTGCGAGATTGGCACAGCAGGAAATGGCTACCGAATAGACCGGGCGAACAAAAAGAAGAAGCAGAAGAAGAAGAAGAAGAACGAGTAGAATGAAGAGAAACTCGCTAAGAGGATGAAAGACGGGTGGAGACAGAATGGAAACGAAGAGGCAAGTTTAAGAGGCATGCCATAGTAGTAATGCAATGTCACGACAGAAACAGCAAGCGAGAGATTGTGTGTCTGTGTGTGTGTGAGGGAGGGAGAGCCTAGACTGTTCGATTGCAGTCGCATTCGGCCAGATCATTCAGATCTTATAGGACACAGAGCAAATGAACACCACTAACCTGACGATAGGACTTGTAACGACAGTCTTATAAGCGTTCTTGACTCTCAACTAACACTTGGAAAAATCGTCACTGTACAGTATAACAATTACGCCCTGAAGAGAACATGTATAGGCTGCTAAACTATCACTGAGCACCATCAACTGACTGCAGTCAGTATGTTTGTACCTGCATATATATATATATATATATATATATATATATATATTGTTTATTGGTGGACCGGCATCACACATAGCTTAAGTCCGCAAATTAAAATTAGGTAAAGGACAAATTACACATATTAGGTAAATACATTTACGCAGACATATGTGCAATGTAGGATATACAAATACACTGACTAGAATATCCTGAGTACGTACAGATGATATGACAGAATACTTTGAGTGAAACTGCGTATGACGACACAATTTTTGTCCACATCTGGTAAAATATTGTATATAAAATATTAATACTCAGATTTCTACGGAAGCATCAGCAACAAGGTCTCAGTTAAATAGGTAGCAATCTCATCTGGAGCTAGCGAATAGCTGGTTTTATAAGCGAGGATAACCGGTAAGAGTCTATGAGTAACATAATTGCTATCGACAAACATGTTTGTGTGCGGGGTGTGCTTTTTGGTCGACTACTTAAAGAAGCACGTAGCGTAATTTTTAATAACCTTATCTATAGGTATAAGTGGCCTTTCCCTATGAGGATCCAGTGTCACAGATTAAGCAGGAACTAGAAATTGTATTTCACAATCTAAAACAAACTTTTAGATGCCTGCAATAGACTAAGCTGTTTATCGTCACCGATGTTGGTCGATAATTTGGTAAGAGAGCCTTGTGGCTTTTCTTTTTATATAACAAGATAGACGAAGAAATATTAAGGCGTCCTGGAAACTGCTATTTTTTTATCTTAATGGGGATTGGATGGTAATGCACCGACTCTTTTTATTGAGACATCTGTGCTCCTCGTTTTTTTTCGATCATGGTCAATTATTAGTCCACTTCAGCATTCACCTTGTTTAAATTGGAAACCATGAAAACCAATTTAGGAGTGGCCGATCTGGGTCTCGAACCCAGGCCTCCCGAATGCAAGTCAAAGGCTTTTGCCACTAAGCCATCTTGCTCGGTAGTCTCTCTCAATGAAGGGTCTAATGACGTTTGCCATGGATCCGGAATCAGGGTTGCAACGAGCTCCACTAATCTCGCCGGAATACCCAAGCTGCAGCATGCCCAATTTCCGCATAGGTTCTTAATAAAGAGGTTCTGTATGAACTTCTTTAACCATGTAGAATTATTTTTAATAACACTGACACCAAAGTGCTAACATATAAATGTTATACAAATAAAACTTCTGATATACCAAAAAATAACACTGACATTGCGCTCTAAACAGTGAACCTATTAGAGAAAGAAAATTGATCTTCCGTACATGCGCCCAGAACAACTTATTCCAAATAGCCTCTGAGCAGAAAAAAGGGGCATTCAGCATTATCGCCTGAATACTATTAAAGCACGAGCAGTTTACTATCGTGTTGCAATCAATTCCAGCCCTCAAAGTTGGACGAATTATCCATTGCATGCAGAAATTCGCTTCATATCATCAAATAACGGGATGTATTTCCTGGACGGAGGATTTTTTTTAATATGCGCATTTAAATCAGCCAGCACAATGCAGGGAAAGATGCTGTTCTCGGGCAACATCGTTTTTTTTTGGTATATAAAGTACTCTACACGAGTAGAAAGCAATCAAATAACACTGCGACTTCTGCCATTTCCGACAAGGACTAATCCCTAGAACAAATTCATCGGTACCACGTAAATAAGGAAAAAATATTTTTGAGGATGATGGTAATTGAGGTTTTGATAAAGACCCCTACACCAGCCTATGGACAATCTCATCTATAGACTGCGCTAATAATGCTGCACCACCAGAAAAACGATCGCAAATATAGTTGGCAATAGTGTAGCCAAAACGTATGTGCAGGCTCGGTGTCTGAGTTAATTAGCTAATTAAGTTTTAGTGCCGCTAATTCAACTCAGCTAAACTTCTAGCGTGTTGCAAGACAGAACTGTCAACGGTAATGCGCATTAGTAGTTGAGCGAAGCTCATCTTCACTGTCATTAAGCTAAATTACAAGACATTTATTTGTCTTGTAGCTACTTTGTGTATCTATCTATTCGTTAATGAGATGTAACGTAGAAAAAGTTCATAAATAGTGCGGTCAAGGTAGATCTGTTTAATTCGCTTCAAAATGTGTTGCTGGTAGTAACGAAGTGGTGTCACACAACAGTGGTGTGGCCGCGTATGCCGTATAGCCGTCCATCACAGTTAGTATGCTTAAAACTGTGCGCTTTAACGCTGATAAAAACATCCCGCCTTTCCACAGTCTAGTATTTGGTCTCTGGCCAGACGCAACCTTTATTTATTTCGTTCATTAATTACCGCAAATAACGTTTCGTTTTGATGTAGATACTGAGTCGCGCACACATGAATGCCATAATTTATCATGCCTCTAAAATTGTAGCCACTTTAGGAATCCGCTTTATGTTGCGTTTAAAAACGAAAAACGCACGCTGAATTCGTTGCCCTCGAAGCATCGTGACAAACCCCCATAATACGCAATGATGCCCGTTTAAAGACGCTGCCAACGTTAACACACGCCTTGCCCACGTGGGAAGCTTACCATCTGTATATTTCTGTGTCTGTAATTTCTTTTTGTTTTGCGGGGGCAGGCCCTCAGGACTTCATTATTAGGCACGCGCTTGGTCGTGCCATACTTGAGAAAACTTCGAATTCAGCTAGAGTAAATAAATAAACGGATATTGCCCCCCCCCCGCCCCTGTGTTGAACACGCATTGGAAGGGAAGATATTTGTTGTCTTCGGTCCAGCACTTTTCGCTATACTCACCGGTTCGGCTGGCGCATAAAGCGTCTTAGGCAATTGCTGTGCCTTCTGCAGGGAAAACACATTTCCCTTGTGCGAGTTTCGATCCGCTGCAAATATCGAATCTAATTGCAGCGAGCGTTCATTAGCCAGCGTTCGCGGGTCATCTACTTGGTGTACGTGAATAAGCATGCTGCACGAAATACCACCTTTGCGTGGTTTGTGTGAGCCTAGGTAAGACAGACTAATTTTCCCATTGTGTCGGTATTACAATGGGCGAATACAGCGGCCGATAACTTATGAATGTCTTAAATTTGTATTAATAACCGCGCACATCTCGTCGTTTTAGAATATTTATTTCGGCCACAAATTCCGAATTAGCAACTGGAGCATCATAGACACTTAGATAGGAAACCCTATTGATTTGGTCCAGAAACATAGAGATGCTTCTTGCATCATGATACCTGGGCCTCCGCCGTTGGGACAGTCAGCAAAGGTGAGTAATACAGCCAATTACAGAGATGATACCCGGAAAGTGATCAGAACAAGTGGCTTGTCCAACACTGTTGCTTGAATACTATCAAAGCCCGAACAGTTTTTTTTTCGCGCGTTCGATTAGGCAGAAAGTAGACGTATTCAACATTTGTTCCCGCTATTTTGATCCATTGCTCTGTTCAAATGCGACAATCGTAAGATAAACTACAACAGTGACAGGACAAACTAAGTGGTGCAAAGCCTACTCCAAAGTGTATCAGGTAACGCTGCCGGGGTTTCAACTCTACTCAGCCTGACAGGCGACCGTGTTATATTTACAACATCATTACTACGGGCGTTTGTTTACGTTTGGCGTTGCTTCGCGTCTTCTAGCGCGAGGGACCAGCGCATAGCCAGCTGACTTCGTGGACGAGACGGGAGAACGCCGACTTGCGCGACAGCGGTTCAGGTTCAACATATGCGCATGTCGCCGATTTTAAATAATTATCAAATTGCTTTAATTCTATTGTTTGTGTCTTGCGTTCTACTTAGTTGAAATTATCAACTTAAAACGTATTGATTTCTTACAAGGGCTACGATGCAGCCTAGCCGAGGTATAACTGCTCCGCCGCCAATCCTGGATATATCTAGGGTACCACAAAGCTCAGCCGACGCGAGTACGTGTGCTGATAAGACCGATGCCTCGAAAGGGGGTCGCAGCAAAGAACCACGATGCGCCGGCCATAGATGTTTCCGGTTAACCGGGCCCATCCTCACCAAGTACCTTTGCGCCTGGTCTAAGTGGTGGGAACGCCACGGCAGAAGAGCTCATACACTCCAAGCGCAATAAGTTGTCATTATTCCCTACGAGCGCTGAGGATGACAAGGGGCTGCTGAGACAAATGAGGACGGATTTGCTCATGTGGTAACCCGCAGGGAAAACTAACTGCGTCCCGCGAGCAGAAGCCTAACTAAACCAAAAATGAGTATATTATTCGGTGAACAAGAAACATTCAAGGTGATTATCCGGAGGGAACCAACTCAAGGAAAAGTTTCATCGGAGTTCCCTAAAGGTTCGCTATTGTCGACGTATAAAAACATACACGACGCTTCCGGATGCAAAATGTTCAGCGACAAGAGGTTCATTATCGTGTGGCTTCCGCGAATTGAAGGCGCATGCCAGGTGTTTTCGATTTCAGCCCTAGGCAACCTACCAGTGGTCAAGCACAGCCCATCCCTGTCAGTCTTTAAAGCCAGGATATACGGAGTTCCAATATCAATCCAACCAAAGAGGAGATAATACGCAAATTCCCACCACTTGGAGTCAATGACGTACAGATATTGTGTCACATGCAAAACACAACGAGAATTATGCTTGGTAACGTGATTCTTTTCTTTGTGCGCCAACACCCCTCATCCTTATTTTTTAGATACCAAACTCATCAAGTAGTTTTTGAGCCCGACTAACCCAACTCATGTTACAAGTGTCTGAGGCCAAAGCACTTCGCCGACAGGTGAGGCCAGACACTCCCGGACACCTAGCTGCAAGCTGCCCCAATTTAGCAAGGCCTGAAAACTGTCGTGGTGCTCACGCGGCGGGTTCAGCTGCCTGTCCTCGCTTGTCTTACTTTCGGTAAACACCGAATTATACTCGAATCCCGCACACTGCAACAGGTAAATGCTTCACCCGACGGCCGATATAACCAACATGCTCCCCATATCAGCCCTGTTTATATTTCAAACAATAATTTATTACTCAAGCTGAGTGTATGTTACATATGAATTTGCCGTAGTGTTGGTGGGTTCCGGCAATGCAATAGATGGTAGGTTGAGCAAGTGTCTCCACAGTGCCGACAGGTACACCGCTCGTCTGCCTCATGGAAACCAACTTTCGTGCACACTGCATGATGGAAACCGTGCATTGCATGACGCATAATAAGGTGGCGATTTTTGTATTGGGCATTCTTCCACGAATTGTTCATCATAGCTTGCGTCCGATAGAAATCCATGTCCACTTGACACATTTTAGCTTCCCACTTTAGTAAGTGCTCTTCATACTCGCGAGTTAATCGCGGGTTAAAGCGGCGCTGAAGGTCTTCTGTGAAAAGTGGGTGACCGGAAGCCAGATACACCAATCGGTTACGGTTGCTTCGGTGAACGCCCATAACTAGTTTAACATACGTTGCTTTCAGGCGGTCGAGTTCGTCAAAGCTTGGAGCTCTGAGATGTTCCCAAATAAGTTCGATCGCATAGCTTGCTGTAGGGGCAACTTTCAGGTCAAACAACTTTAAAGCCGTCCTCAGTGAGTGTGTTTATATTTAACACATCTCAGGCTTTAAAACAGCCTTTCTACGCTAGCGTCGTCCGCGAGATCTCTCAATCACACGATGGCCCTACCCCACAGCTGCTACCCCCGGCTTTCATATCAACACCCACCAAAAAAGGCGAAAGGTTGACAGGGCGTTTCCGCCGAAAGACGCCCGTTGCAAGGCATCGCTGAATCAAAGCACTCGTAAAGCGCACACGTAAAGCGACTCAGGCTGTGCCTGGCTCCAAAATTGGCTTCCTCGAACTGTCTCAGATACTTTCAGGCTTAATCTTAGATTTATTGACTAAATTCAAGGCCTTATTAGAGTTTTTGAAGCCGCTGTCAAAGCTGCTACCGCTCGTGGACACTCTACGACAAACCGTACGATCTTAAATTATCACGATCGCATGTAGCTCAAGGTGGAGTAGCGTCCATGTAGGCATATATCAGCTAAGCATCTGACCGCCAGTAGGGTTTCCTCCTTCATACCGACAACCTCTGCGCCCCCTTGTTTGCAACCGGCACACATTTTGGATAATATTTAAGCTGTTTTAGGGCAAATCAGGCTGATTCGAGTTGTGCCAAAGTCAGTCAAGCGACCAATTGTATCCACAGATGCCATAACAGCCAGCATTGACCATATAGAGGCCTTGAAAGAGAAACACTCATTAGCTCCCGAGGACTTAGAATGGCCGAAACTGACCAGACCCCCTATGCCCGCTGTCACGTCAAAGGATGCAACCGTTACTCCCTTGTGTCTTTTAAGGTCGGTGACGGCGCATCTGAAGTTAACTATGCAGCGCACCTTGCGGACACCAGCAGGCTAAGAAGATACTCATCAATCGAGTATCCTTACAAATACTGCTTTCTCCCGTTTGAAACATTGGATGCTCCCGGCGTTCGGATTCGTCAAAAGGTGATAGCAGGTATTTTTTAAACAGCGTATAGATATTGACATACAACATGAAAACGTTGCCTCCGTTCGGAGCAGACTTTTGAAGTGGTCGCGGTCTGGCCTAAACGAGACGGTCACGTGATGGTCATAATACACGCCCGCTAAGCTAATCCTTCGTGATATGTGTAACATATGCATACTGTATTATACAAAAAATAAATATGTAACTTTAACGCTGTAATCGGTTAATTAAAAACGAGCATTTGCAATATTATACTTTTTGCTAGTGAGTACAAACGCAGAGTATATAAAGACATTTGTCAGTAACTTGTGTACACCTGTGACGACCCGTATATCAGCCCGTGTATATCGATGTTCAGAATACGAGTATGTTAAAGTATCACGTGTATCTCTATTTTCTAGAATATGTTGAAGATTTTGCCGTGTTTGCTTGCTTTTCTAGGCTATTGACCTAACGGTCGTTTAAGTAAACACACCCTACTAAGATGTTTGCTTATCTTTGCGTCTGAGCATTGCAGATAAATTGACGAAAGCAATACACTCATTCTGCTCTGGTGTAAGGAACAATGGAGCTTGTCTTCATATACGGCTTGCTGAAGCGTGCTCGTCTGCTTCCGTGAAACAGTAGCGCAACCGTCGAACGAATCGGCGCTCTGCCCATGCTAAGCGCCTCAGTATCGCGTGGTCTGGGATGGCCCCCCTGAGTCCATCGCCGCAGTGAACGCACGCGCTGTTCTAATCCTGAACAGGTAGGACTAGACGTTCCTGTGATTCTCTGGGGGCTGATTTAGCCAATCTTTGATGTTTGATAATAATGCTTAGGTTCTATAGCAAGGGCCAAACGCGCGTCATACATTATCCGAACCTTCTATTGAAAAAAGCATGGAAGACTGGTTTATGACGGTCCCACGAAACCTGCTCGCGCTACAGATTGATTTGTTGAGATTTACCGTTTTGAGAACCACTATTTGTAAGTATATAACATGTAACTCGTAAATTATATAATGTATTACAAAGGAGGTTAAACTCACCTTTACACAATTAATCTCGAATCTTTGCCTTATGACTTTGAAAGGTATATTAACATATTATAAGTGCATCTTGGAATAGAAACACAACTGCTAGAGGTGTATCGATACGTACGTCGTTTAAAAGTAAACAGCTTGCTTAGTACAAAAGTATGAGATTAAATCATGTATCATCCCACACTTTGCGGCCGAGCCTGCCGGATGACATTGACGGGCAATGTACATGTTTTCGTAATATATTGACAAATGTTCTAGCAGATATGTATTGTTGTTTTTGTTTGCATGGATATCCTTTACGGTGTGTGCAATAAAATCATGTTGTATGGATACTTTTACACTTGTGCGATTTCGATTGTAGCAGTCTGCAAGATATGATACATACGTTCGACAACATTTAGTTAAGCCAATTTGACCTTCTGCTGTATGTGCATACACACGATCGATAACTAGAAGGTAACCTCGAGACGTGAACCTTGTCATCCAGGCACTCGCAAATAGTCAAGAGCTTAGTCAGTCACTATACCAATTAATTATAGGTCTTCAAAGTGAATGCTCCGTTGTTCGAACAAATCGCCTTACGTTCACGACACATTGCCTGTCCCTACAAAACTCTCGAGCAGAGAAGCGCGCTTTGATGACGGTTGATCCAAACGGCGCCCTCGCCGTCGTGATTGCGTCGTAGTTAGGGCCCCACTGCTGTCAAAAAAACGAAACGCGACTCGCGAGGGCCTCGCGCTGTATCGCATGTCGTGGCAATGGCCTCCTAGGCCTAGGCTTAGTGTTCCGCTCTCAGCCTGACGCGCTCCGACCTCGGCATCGACGCTAAGCGGCAGGCTCTTTTACTACGTAGACAAAGCAACAAAAGATACGCAAGGACTAAGCGGGGTTGGCGAGGCTTGAGGGGGGCACGTTGTAAAACTGCATTTTAGAGATGAAGCGAGATACCCAGAAACAGCAACAGCAGCAGCAGCAGCAGAAGAAGAAGAAGAATAAGAAGAAAAAGAAGAAAAAAGGGCAGAGAAAATAAGACGACGAAAATGAACAGGAGAAGCAACGGTGGTGGGCGTTTCGTGTCGTGTCGTATAGCAGCTACAGAAAGAGCTAGTGCCCAGATATTTGCACCGAACAACACCCACCGTCAACCGCGCACGGTGGTCTAATCTTGTGGAGTAGGCTCGTCGACGGGCGGGTGTGGAGAGCTTGTGGCCTAAAAAGAGTAACATCGTAGGCTGGTTATATATATACGTGTATGCGTGTGAGTTTGCTCTAATATTGCTCCAAGAAAGAATACTAGGATTTTTATATCAACTGGCTATTTGTTTTTGTCTAAGCTAACTAATAAAGACAACGTTTGAAGGCACATTGTAATTTAGGTACGCTAGATTGTTCCCTACCAATGTGGCACATTGTGATGTACGATCAATATTGCCGCAAATTTGAGCAGGTAGTAAGGTGATATAGAAAAGTGCTAGATAAGCTTGTAAAATAGAAACGGAAGACAGAAGATGATTCCTAATCGATAATGTCGCCTATTGGGGAACGAATTAATATGTATGTATATATATATATATATATATATATATATATATATACATATATACATATATAAATATATATATATATAATATATATATATATATATATATATTATATATATATTTATATACAGATTAGGGTGTTCCAGAAGATTTTGTGAAATTATGCTTTGTTTTTACAATAAAGGACTGAATGCGACTCGGCGGCAAAGATTTGCGCCTGTCAATGGACCTGAGCATATACGCGATCGTGCCGCAATGCGGCGCTTTGGCCGCTTTCGTAGTTGAGATTTTAATAATATTTACTACGAAATGATATTGTGACATATCAACCACAGACGAGAGTCGGCTTTCTGCGATGAAGACAGATGAAACAATTGCTTTCGCCGGCTGTGATACCCATTTGATACTGGACGAGGCTACACATGCATATGGTGAACGCATCGCGTGAACGAATTCATCCGCACATAACTAGCCGTAACTATGTGAGACGTGGCAGTGTATGAGTGCCGCTGAAACTAATATGATAAGCTGTCCGAACACCTGCAGCTCTTCAACGGTGTAAAAGTTATAAAAAAGATTATGCATATATGATTGACTCATGTGAACACCATATGTATGAAATAGAGTTATCAATTTATATATATATATATATATATATATATATATATATATATATATAGACAATATTTATCCAAACCTAGAGCCTACCTAGTGACGGAGCAATGTTCCCTTGCCAAAGAGATTTTATTGTAGGTGAACATTAATTGATTAAACCCACACCCAAAGCGGTTACATCTTTTGGCTAAAATACATTCTGTGGATTTCCTTTTCAAGCAAAACCGTGCCTTTCACCCTAAAGTCTATGTGTCAAATTGTTTGAAACTTGGACGTATTTAATTGATGAAAATAACTTAGCGTAAGTAAGTACGCGCTCGTAAAAACGTAGTTGGGCGAGTCTACAAAAACTACAGGTGGATTCCTCATGCGCTGACCTGTACGCAGATAAATTTTCTTCTTGTTTGTGCAGCGATTAGAAGATTGCATATGTTAAGAAATTAGTCTTATACAACAATGAAACGCTAGTGGATATACAAAGATCAGGTTGTCCGGCACAAGCAACGAACTAAAGAGTTTTCTACTTTGCATAATCAGCAAAAAAGGGATTGCCTTCCGCAGGGAGCAAGCAAACCTCCTCATAAATAGGAACGTTATTTTCGAACATAACCACGCTAGGCCAGACAGAGCAAGGGACATAGCAAGAGCCGTATCACCATTACCAATTCCGAAAGGTGATGTCATAATAAATAATAGTATCACCATTACATGGCTGCAGTGGGACAATTTGATGCCTCCACCAAACTCACCTGACCTTGCACCATTCGATTACAGTTTGTTTCTAAATCGTGAGAGTGCCCGTGACGAGCAGAGCTATATCACGCACAAGCGTGCACGACTTGCCATTTTTGGAGCACCAGGATTACTTTATCTGCGGAAACTGAAACAATTATCAACGATATCTATGTATGTATCCGCCGAGGGAGACTGTTTTAAATGAATACTTTTTACTTTAATTTAAAACACTCCTTGTGGGCAATAATCCCACTAAAATTCAATTCATTGAGAACAGCTATGCGTACCTAATAAAAAATGCCTTGCATGCATGCATATATACACACCTCACATGAAAAATAGATATAATACACTTTTAATGTAATATAGTACATTTATATATATATATATATATATATATATTAACCGAGCTTCTGCCTTGCATTCGGGAGGACTGGGTTCGAGACCCAGACCAGCCACTCTTTTATTGGTCTGCATGGTTTCCAATTAGACAAGGTAAATGTCAGAGTGGATTAAAAATTAGCCATGACATGAAAAAAACGTACACGGGCAATTATTAGCCTTACAGACGTCTTGAGAAAATTATATATATATATATATATATATATATATATATAAACAATTTTTTAGATAACAAACAATCGGTAGGTGCCGTCGCGTCTTCCATAACAGCCCCGGCTGGCCCGTCTAGAGTTACTGGTCGGACATGTCGATATTGGGTCTGTAGCCTGCTTTGCACGGATGGGTTGGCAAATCAACGGCAAGGCTCCTTCCGCTAGTCATTGGCTTTTTCGTCGTCGTGAGGGTTGGCTTCCTTCCGGAGCATTCTCTAAACATAATGACTGGCAAACAAGAAATAGGCATGATATACGAATAGAAAATGTAGATGCAGGAAAGCACTAGAAGGCGTCTACCCACCCACTTCCTGTCCGTGGGTCTTATTCAGACCAATGTATGGGTAGTGGGCGACAACCACTCTATGTGGCCAGGACGCACTAGGTGTCCTGTCTGACCTCGACCTCAGCTCGGGTCGGATCGAAGGCGCCCCAGGGAGATAGATGCCGCCCAATCAGCGCAAATGAACGCCGCGTGATCGCTGTAACTCTATTCGAAACGTTCTGGGAAAGCGTTACCCAGCTTCGCATAGGAACGGCCCTAAGCATCGACAGAAAGTAGAGTTCGATTAGGGTCTATGACAGCGAAAGAAACAAATTTATTTCGTTTCCTCGACTTGAGGGTGTTGTGGCCAATTTTTGCGTTTAGTATGAAAATATCAATATGAATATGTTTGTCTTGTTAGATACAGTCGTTATTAGTCAGTTATTATATAGCTATTTTAGCTATGCCGTCCCGCCACAATGTGCATATGCTTTTCGCACTTATCACTTGGGCATGTCATGGAACAGAATCTGGACTATTTCAGATCACAACAATCGAATTGCGAAACAGGCAGCGGTAAAAGTTGGAAATGCATCGCTTGGTAAAACGTTCCGTTTCTTGAAATGACGGCAAAAATAGCTTGCCAAATGAGGAATCTCCGGGACACACATGCGTGACCGTATCTTCTTTCTAAAGTTCAACCATTAGTTAGTAGCCAGATAACGTACATATGCATGTCATTAATTTTGTCGTTGTTATTATTGTCGCTTCTGTTGCTGGTTACCTGCACTGATACTGTGGGTGCTCGTATCTACGTACGTTGTCGCTAGTAGAGTTTGTCTCAAATAAACACCTTATTTTAGTCCAGACATAAAACGTTTCTAAAATGGAAACGCTCCAAACTTTAACAAAACGCACTCAGTAATCTACCAAACACTGACTTCCTTAGTTTGTCATTGTGTGCCCGTCCGCAGAGTCTGACAAGCCTAACATTGAGTTTCTTTCTAAATGTGGGTGCCTGTTTGAGGTCATAACCAATTCTTATTTTTAAATTTATGGCATGCTTACGAGCAAGCTAGCCCGTGTGTGTGTGGCCTTTTTTATTCAAACAAAGATCTCTCGGTAAACGTTTTTACTGTCAGGGCGTCAGCTACTGTTTCAATGATTTGAACAGATCCATAACAAATCGGTGGAATATATCCGTCGTTCATATCGTTCCAATGCACTTGACCTTGAGCGCACGCAACAAGTCCTTGGCATCTGTTCGTTATGCCTCCTGCCTGGATTGAACTAGTTAACCGCTAGTGCTTTTCAACCGTGAAATGTTTAGGCCGTTTTTATTATTCACTGCACCACAGAATATATTTCAATAATTTTAAACATATTGAGATATCTACACTTAACAGTGTGCTCTATAAAGGTGGTATATATAGCGCCGAGCCCCACAGAAGGAGGAAAAGCCAGTTAAGAGAGTACATGAGGTAATTGGAGAATATCAAAACAAAGGGGGGGGGGGGGAGGGCAAAATGTCTGGGAGACTGAAATGCGCTTATCGAACAGCTGGATGGAGGAGAATGCATACAGAGCTAGCAGGATACTGATACAACTAGTAGAATCGGGCGATATCCAAATTTTAAATTTAGAATCGCGAGTAGGAGATATACACGTATACGCAGGGTGATAGAAAGTTATGCGTGGACTATATATTGACAAATAGTAAAAGAGATAATTGGTTAAAGAAAATCAGGATAGATGAAGAGAAAACACACAACATTAGAAGTGATCATTATTAGGTAGAATTAAACGGAAAAGTGAAGAAACTGGGAGGGATAGTTATACTAATGAAATGTCTGGATAAAGGCAAAGAGGTACAAAAAATAAAATGCATAAAACAGCTTTTGGCAGCAAATGAGGCAAAGCAATTAGACGAGATGCATCTAAAGAGTAGGGACGCGTATGACGATTGCTGTAGATATGTATGGCAAAGAAAGACACATTTTTCACGCCTGGTAGCATAATGAAATCGAATGCGCGGTAAATGACGACAAGATTGACGTGTGGTACTGACGGAATTTCAGTAGGAATCACCTAGGGATTGGGAAACGAGTACATGTGCTCTTTAGCAGAGCACTTTAATAATATATTGAGAGCGGACGGACCCCTGGGGGTTGGCGCAATGAAAGAGTTTTTCTCCATACCTAAAGAGAAGGTAGATATTGATATTTTACAGATTTAGCGAGCTATCGCTATTGCGTCCATAACGTATCGAATATGTACGCACATTTTAAGATGTAGAGTATAAAGTGTTCTGGGGACAAATGGAAAAATAGGAGAGCGGCCAGTGCGACCTAAGGAAAATGTATAGGCTAGATTAACATATTTTTCTATTAGGTCAGGTTTTGGAAGCACCGAAATTGCGGGAGCAAGCGTGTGTGGCAGGGTTTTTGGCAGATCTAAAAGAGCATAGGATACGGTGAACAGTTGAAATTCTTGATTAAATTATGTTGGAGAAAGGTTTTAGAGAGAAGCTAAGTGTATATATGTATATATATATATATATATATATATATATATACGCCAGTGTTGCTGTTTGCTGACGATATAGTAGTGTTAAGGCGGGACATTAGCGATGTTTGGGAAATGCTGAATACACGGGGCAACTAGACATGATATTTGATTTTTTAAATGTGTTATTTAATTTTACTATTACAAAAACAATTTGAATATTTAATAGGGTTAAGGAAAGAAAGGGAGCTAGTATTACAAGAGAGGGAACTCGAATATCTAGGTCAGTACAAGTATTTCGGGGTGACAATAAATACAGGGTCGCTTTCTTAGCTTCAGCGAGAATGCTTCATAATTCATTTTACCATGTTTGTTATATATATCATGTTCGTATTTACATACCCAAACAGGGTGCATTTTAAATAAATAAAAATAAGTAAATAAATACAGGGATTAATTACAGGAAGAAGAAGAGGTAAGGAAGCTAAGAGAAGAAGAAACGTAGTAGTTAATAATAATCGTAATTACACCCGGAGCTGACAAATCTTATCGTCGAGAGAGATCGCTTGTGGCGCTCTTTGCAGAGCATTCGTAAACGATCCCTGAACTAGCATACGCGTACTGAGACTGCGAGAAGAGTACAACAAGATGAGAAATAAAGTGCAAAATCGACGGACCAAACTGGAGCGCCATCGATTTCGGGGTATGGTCGATAGGGACTCGCCCCCGGTGCCCAAGCTGGATATTGACGGCGAAGCGATCACGGAGCCCGCGAAGGTCTCAGAGGCCTTTAAAAAAAATTTCACTAATAGTGTCGTCCTCATCCTTGCCAAATAATCCCATAAATGATCGTGTTATTAAAGAAAATCTACCAGAACACACTGCGACGATATTCAGTTTTAAAAAGGTGACGAAACTACAAGTGTTAGCTTTACTTAGTGGTATTGGGAATCCAGCAGCCGGCTACGACGGTTTGCAGTCTCACATTATCCACCACGTAAGATCTCACATCGTTGATTCCCTGACACACATCATTAATGCCATGATAGAAGAAGCAGCGTATCCTAACCGCTTAAAGATCGCCAGAGTGGTACCGATCCACAAAGGTGGTAGTATGAGCGACCCCTCAAACTACCGTCCAGTGAGTGTTTTACCCGTTTTAAATAAGATTATTGAAAAAAAACACTTGTTAGCCAAATGACGAGGCATCTCGAAAGCAACAACATGCTCTCGGGTAACCAATTTGGATTTCGCAAAAACCGGGGCACAGGTCATGTTGTTATGCGGCTAGTTGAGAGTACCCGTTTCGAGTTAGATAAAGGACTATTTTGTGCAGCACTTTTTTATATTTTAGACGCGCCTTTGACAGCGTTCGTTCAGATATTCTCCTACTTAAATTCAAGCACCTGGGCTTTGACGATCACGCTATTAAACTGCTATCGGCGTACTTCCTCGGGCGTCACCAGCTTGTGGACGTGGGGGGAACCCGGTCGGAACTGCTCCCGGTTTTGCTAGGTATACCTTAGGGCTCGTGCATTGGCCCACTAGCCTTTCTCTGCTTTATAAATGATATAGAAAATATCGCACGAGGAGCCGCTATCATTTATGCTGACGACAGCACTTTTAAATATGTTGGGCAGTCTGGTGAGGAGGTACACCGGGTGATGATGCAGGATGTCACTGCGCCCTCAACGCTTGGTGTGCAGCAAACCGTATTGCTATCAATGCAAAGAAAACTCAAGTGGTGGTCTTCGCACAGGGTAACGCCATTCCTCGAATGCCACCTGTAATCATAAATGGCCACCTGATACAACCCAGCGACTGTGTCAGGGTCCTGGGTGTAACAGTAGATGCAAAACTCTCTGGCAACGCGCATGTAGATACCCTTATCCGTCGACTTGCTGTCATCACAAACTCATCAAGATACATCAAGAATCAAATTGGAGCATCTTCATGCAAGCTGCTCTACAACGCCTTTTTCTTGAGTCACCTTACGTACGGATCGGAATTCTGGACTGCCTGCAGTAAGGGTTGGGCGGAGCGACTGAGTGTGGCACAGGGGCGCTTTTTTCGTATGTTTCGGGGATCGGCCAATCGGGAGAGAAAACAACACAATATATTAGATATAGAAAATGCCATGCGCTATTTAACCTTGATAGTGATTTTTAAGAATATCCATGGGATTGGGCCGAAGATTCTAGAACTTGATCGCCTTGGAGGGGCGAGAGAGACCAGAGCATCTAACACGGTCACACTGAAGATTCGCATGCATCGAAGCAGCAAGGGCAGCCAAGCTTTTGGCGTGCGAGCTGTCAGAGAGTGGAACACT
The DNA here is from genome assembly GCA_003439945.1 of Dermanyssus gallinae. Taxonomy (NCBI): domain Eukaryota; kingdom Metazoa; phylum Arthropoda; class Arachnida; order Mesostigmata; family Dermanyssidae; genus Dermanyssus; species Dermanyssus gallinae. The sequence goes on along the minus strand of QVRM01001542.1, from coordinate 211,094 downwards.
CTTCCGGTTAGCTTGCGTTGTTTGAAATCCTTAAATAACTTCAAGGATAATTTAAAGTCACACTTATTACCCCGTCAATAATGGATACACTAGTCTTCCTAAATTGACCCTCGCATAGAGGTAAACACAAGTAATTTTATTCCGGCTGCAACTTTTTACCAACACAATGGTAACTGTAGTAGGTTTAAATTACTATATCCTCCTTGCAAATATTTGTAAATATATGAAACAACATACCATTGTAATTGTGTATATAATAAATAAATAACCTTGTTTAAAAAAAAAAGTAGTATGTAAGTATCTCTGGGGGTTTAATAAACATAGAGTGACAAGGAATATATGGAAGGTCTGTAGCAGAATATAATGGAAAATAAATAATATTTGTATCAGGATTGCTTATTGCAAATGCCATTCTGGTTCACAACGCGAGATTTTGGAGAAATTATTAATGAGTACAAAGAGGGGTGATAAGGTTTGATTTGGGTTACCGTTTTAATTGTTCCAGATAGTTTATTAAGGGGGAAGAAAGGATTTCAAAATTTATACAAAGTGAACTATGAAGTAAATTACGGTTTAATTTTAGTATTAAGAATAATGCAAATAAATAACGTGTTAAACAGCTTTAGGTGTTGAATACGGCTCTAAGGGTAAACACGAAGTGGGACCGCAGCATGGGAGATTGAGTACAAATGTCAGCAATGGGCAGGACCGAAAGTATCAAAAGGAATAGTAAAATCAAGTGTAAACCAGGCACATATAGAAAACATAAATTAACAAAGGCGATAATTTCCAGTTTAATAAATAGGCATGCAAAGAAAAAGCGATAAATATGCGGCATAAATAATGGACATATAATAATTCAAGAAAAAGTGGGCTATTAGCAGACGCAGGGCAGGGATGTTGGAAGGTACAGCAAGCTAAGTATATAGAGGGGTGAGTATAAAATGTCGAATTGATGGACTATATGAAGTAGATCATGCAGCTTACTATCACGATCTACTGATTATAACGCATTCTCACTATGAGGTAAAATACAAACAAATGTTTGTATTTTAAAAGTATATTCACAGTGGAATAAGCCAGCTTAACCATCGAAGGCACTAGGTAGATGGCACTAGGCATCGCAAACACACCTAACACCAGATTGTTTGTTTCTTATTTTTCAATTGACTACTATATTATAATCATTTCTCAAGGTAACCGCTTGCGCTGTATTTGGATGAAAAATTAAGGTTATTCTATCCTCTTCGTGTCTTCTCGACTGTCTGGCCCGGCGCACCTTGCGGACGTTGTCGACGCACCCGTACAGTTTCCAGCTCGTTCTTTCTCCTTAGGACTCTCTCCACCAGGCTTACACCTTGATCCCATTATGCTTGTCCTCAAGCATGGCGGCAACTAGATCCTGCACTGGCGTGTTCGAGAACGCTAGAGCAGCTGCTACTGGCTATCCCGTACGTGCGTTTTCTAGTGCTGAGCAGAGGAAGATGGTGTGCATAACATCATCCACCTCGCCGGTCCCGCACATGACGCACGCAGGGTCCGGAGTGTAGCCCATCGTGTGCAAGTACTTCTGGAGGCACCCGTGCCCCGTGCTTATCTGTGTCAGGTGTTTGGTGACGCTTCCTTGTTCTCTAATATACCATTTCTTGAGATCCACCTTCTTCTGCCGAATCCACTTCTCAATCAGACTAGACCATGGAATGAGCCTGGCTATCGCGATGACAGCTATCCCCTCAATCGTGCGGTATGCGCTAATCTGATCGCCAGCTTTCGGTGCGTTTCAAACGTTCTTCCGGTTTTTCTTTAACTTCATTACGCTTGGGCCCCACGTAGGAGCGGCGTGAAGCACGATCGACTCTGCCACGCAGGCGAGAAGCTTGTTTTGCTATCTAGCGCGTCCCGTTTTCTTGGTAGGATCTTGGCCAGACCGTTAGCGATTTTTTGCCTTGGCGGTTACCTTCTTGATATGCTCATTCCCGGTGAAGGCCTTATCGATGGTCACGCTCAGATATCGGGTAGACTGCCTGCCTGAACAATGGCCTAGCTATGCAGTGCCAGTTGGACCTCACCGTGTCTTATTCGTCCTGTGAGAAGCATAGCTTCACATTTCTCGGGCACCAGCTGCAGTCCATGTTCAACCATCCAGTAGATTGCTTGGTTGCAGCTGTTTCTACTGTACCTAAAAGTGCAGTCTTACGAATTGCAACTTGACTGCAACGTTCAAAAACAATGCAGCTCAACGCAAATTGGTATTTGTTCGAGCCGCAACAAATAGCCGTTTTTCTCTGCGAGGATAACCGAAGAAAAGAGTAAATTATACGTTCGGTTTGCGCATCTGTACAAACTGTAATTGAAGCTTACAGGCACCGTTCTGACAGGTCGGTATTGCGTGAGCTACACGTTTAATCTAACTCGAGAAGACCGCACAAATACGCGACGATTATTTCTTCATCTTCTAGTCTTGTTGCCAGCTAGCTCATTATAGCCCGGCGGGACTAATGATTTCCTCACTGAAATGCGGAAATCTGATATTTTACCGCCGTGTCGGACGGCCACAGGGCCAGAGAAACCAAGACTGATTTGAACGACTTCCGAGTCCGCCGCGAGTTAGCTTCAGAGGAAATCACCTCCAAACTAATATCAAGACTTCTCGCGTTTAAAGCTGAGTTTCTCGGCAAGAAACTGGGTTGGAAGCAGGCTTAAATTAAACACGCATGCTATAAAAAGGCACTAAAATAAATCCAAGCTAGTGCCACTTTAAGGAGCACAGAATGTTTCATATATTGATATTTTTAATTACACATTTTCGCTTCCGTTTTCTTCTTTTGTTGTCTGTCGTAACAATTTTAGTGTATTAGGACAATCCCAGTGTTTAAATATAAATTACAAGAACCATTCTATAGGTGGCCGTTGCTAGATTTGAACCAATGACCTTCCAAGTGCAGTGCAGTGGTCAACTCAACAGGGTATATATATATATATATATATATATATATGAAAGCAGATTAATAAGATACAGTACTTTGAATTTTAAAAATTGAATTGACGCCACCAGAATATTTTGGTTGATTTTGCTTAGAAAAGCCATATTTCTCGATACAGACCAAATTTAGCGTCAATTGGTAGCGGCTATTGTTGTTTGAGTTTGGTTTAAAGAAGTGAAGAAATCGAGATGCGGCAATTTTTAAGAAGCCGAGTTGGAGAACTGGAGAAGCAACGGGTAACGTTCTGTGTTAAAAACCAAATTATAAGTTTTAAAGTGGTGAAAATGCTAGAGGCTTCTTAGTGATCAAGCAGTATCCCAATAGTCTGTGTATACGTAGTATTGTCAGTTTCGCGACGAATAAAAAGAGACCAGAGGAGACCCCCATTCGAGAAGGCCATCGACGTCAATAGCAGAAGAAAGCGTTGAAAACGTTCGTAATATCGTACTGAGAAATCGCCGAATTACTACTATCAGGGAGACAGCAGAGGAATTAAATGTATCTTATGGATCAGTGCAACAGTCCTGACCGATATTTTATGCGTCAAAATAGAAAGCAAAGTTTGTTCCAAAAATGTTGAATTTTTAGCGAATTAACACAGGTCTAGAAATGTCAGAGTTAAACTTCAGGTTAGAGCAGAAGACCTCTGGATTGCGACAAAGAGTGATTACATGAAAACCGCAAAATTAAAAAAATGACGCGAGAACGTCCGGCCTAAGAGGTCTGAAATCTGGGCAAACCACTTTTTTTCTCTCCATCACGATAACGCACTGCCGCACACATTGTTACTGGTTTCAGATTATTTGATGAGAGTTTTAATTTTTGTATTTTCGTTGCGATCATTCTTGTTCTCCTGGATAAAAAGGGAGTGGCTTTGAAGAGTGGCAAGGAAGGTGGCGTAAGTGCAATATATATATATATATATACAGTCCCTGAAAAAAACAGAGGGCCACCTATTTTTGTTACATTTCACGCATTTATTATAACCAATCGTGTTAAAATCACAGTGATACATGCCCACAGAGTAACAGCGAAGACTTCTATCGACATTTAGGGTCTCGGTTTGCTTTGAACCACGAGATTTTCACATTTGGCACAGCTACACCGCGAAAAAATTATAAGGCCACTAGCAAGATACCTGTTTTAACAAATTAATTAAGCAGATCAACGGCATTTGGGCTAATTTCACGGCATTTAGACTATACATAGTACTCAGTGAACTTCCCATTAAGTCAGATAACCTCAAAAGTGCGGTTTGGTATAGTGTTAAACGAATTTTGGATGCCGTTTTGCAAGAGCTCGTCCTAAGCCTCGAAAATTCTTTTTTATCCGTGTAAACGTTTTGTTCGAGCCAGCTCCACACATTCTGGATCATATTAAGATCAGATGAGAGTGCAGGCTTGCGAAGGAATTCAATGTGACGTTGGTCGAACCAGCTTCCGATCAGCCTGGCGGTGTGAATCGGGGCGTTATCGTGTGTAAAAACGAAGTCTGGCCATCCCATCAGCTTAAAATGCGCCGATTGCTCTTTTAGCAAATCCCCGTATCGGGTCGAATAAACACGACCGTCTAAAAACACAATCGACGACTTTGTATAATATCCGACAGTAGCCCAGGTCACCACTGAACCGCCACCTAAGTGACGTTTTGACAAAATTCGTTCTTCCTTGCGGACATCGTGCGAATAATAGTAAAATCGATCCGATTCATCAAAGTTAAACTTTTTTCATTCGAAAAGAGCGCTCTGTGTCACTCAGTGGTCCATCACATCGTATCGTGGGCACTCAGTGGTCCATGACATTTTATCGTGGGCGAAGTCAAGACGAGCTTTCATCGGTCAGCGGTCAATCGTTGTTTTTTTCTTGTGTTTTTGCCAATTTGTCTTCCTGAGGAAGCTTTGCACAATTTCGCACTTTCGTTTGAACGTCGGCCGCCGCCGCAATTGCCCTCGCCGAGGGCGTAGAGTTCGACGCTTTCTTCAGAATTGCAGCTTGTTTCGTTCCGAAATAAAATTTGGACGCCCGGAACTCCTTTTTACGGCGTATTTTTTACCTAAATGAACAAAGTTATTTACTACTTGGGCACAACGCCCCAATTGACAGGAAATTTTGCGATTAGAGAGGCCGATGTCCTTATAAGCCTTGATATGGGCCTTTTCTTCACCCATGAGGCGCCAGCCTAAGCCTATCGTTTCAACAAAGAAAAAACTTCTGGTAGGAGGTCTGCCTTTGTTTCTGTCGAGCCGTTAAATGAGCCCAAATGTCGTTATTCCGTTTAATTCACTCGTTAATACATGCATCTTGCTAGTGACATTATCATTTTTTCGCGGTGAAGCTGTGCCAAATGTGGAAATCTCGTGGTTCAAAGTAATCCGAGACCCCAAATGTCGATAGAAGTCCTCGTTGTTACTCTGTGAGCATGTATCACTGTGATCTTTACACATTTGATTATAATAAATGCGTAAAATGTGGCAAAAGTGGGTGGCCCTATATTTTTTTCAGGGACTGTATATATATAGTTAACTTGGCTTGTGGTCTCTTGTTCTCATCTCATTAGCGATGCTTTGTCTTCTTATTTGACCGTTTTGCAAGAGCTTGCTGCATGGCATTAATGGAACTGTATCTAAGAGTGCAAACATTGGCTGACAAACGTATTGAAGTCTGACGACTACGATAGCTATTCTTCACATCTAATAAATGCGGCCTGGTGCGTGAACCCTGGGCCAGGTCGAAGCGTATTCGATCTTGTGAGAATGGGCGTCGAACCCTAGACCTGGTGCTTGCTGCTTCGTAGCGTGAAATTGCGATTACGCGTAGCTAATTCTTTTCTGTGCTAATGACCAATCGTTTAGCTGTTCAATTGGTATTGTTCAACAGTGCATATCTGCGGATGAGATGAGACAATGTTTCGAAGCTTGCGAGGAACGTGGCGGACAAGAAGAGCTCTGTGTTTGCGCTACAATTACAATTCGTGGCCGACTATTTGACTCTACCATTTTTGGTTATGTTGCTAAATAGACAGCAACTAGTTCTTAATACACACGGGAAGGAGACGGACCAGCAGTGCATGCTCAAAAGATTATTCCACTACGTCTTTCATGGACTGTCAACCTTATAGTAGTCCCGTCAACTGAGAGAACGGCGATCTCTGTCAGTCCGTCTTCAATGGTTATTCTGTTAGCCTGGACGATTCCAACACCGTTCTCCCCACTATGAGAAGAGCGGCGTGGGATCGCTTTTAATTTTGAGTATTACCTGCAAAATTGATTTTCTTCAAATTTGTGACCCATATTACATCGATTTTAATGAAGTCCCGCTCCAGCTTATCACGTTTACATGCCTTATCCAGTAAAGTGAAGCAAAGTGTAGCCACGAGGAATACGATGTCGAATGTTGCAAACGTCGCGCGGCGGAGTAATCGTCAGTCATGGTTGTGGAGTTTATGGCACACGCCGAGAAAGTGTGTCGACTAAGCCATTTAAGTGGCAGCCTAATATACGATGTTCCGGTTCTGCAGGTACAGTTTGTGTTACCCGATGTTTTTCTGCATCTAGTTTGAAGACTACTGCGAATGGGTTCCAACCGGCTAGACGTTTGCAAAAAGTCCAAAAAACATCAGGCGTTTTGAGCGAGGTGGCAGATTTGTTGAACCAGAGTCTGTTCCTTCTGGGAAGTAATGGGCATACCAAAGACTGAAGGATTTCAACAAGCTTCTCAGAGAAGATATCGATATCGACAATGCTATGTGTAAGCAATGCTTGTCAAGCGCGTTCTGGAAATACCATTCCATTTAGCTGTCGTAGCAATGCTATGCTCCTGGCTGAACAAAAGCTAGTAGTTTTTGTCACTATATTTGTTGCAATAGGTATGTGAGCTCGATTGTTTCTTTCTTCCTAAAACGTGTAGCGCTTTCCTAGGGATTCGATCTACCTACATGTCTCTGGAATATTGACACTGAACTGTACAGCAGTCATCGTCCCCGGGTATTTCAAGGCGCTACTGTTGGACTCGAGTCAGAGCGGATTAAACGCCTGTTAAAATTGCCAATCTCGATGATGGGTAAGGATAAGAGAGACACCGCTTGCAGACTATCGATGACTTCCCGACTCGAACTGGAAGAAATAAACTGTGGTGTCTGTCAGACGGACCTGCAAAGCAACAATACTATAGTCGGGACTCTCAAAGCAACGACGTTGTCTTCCAATTGGTATGCTGTCAATTTGCCAGGCCTTTAATTATAAAATGTTTAACTCTTCACTTGGGCGTTCCGGGTCAACACTTTTTTGAGCTGGCCAGTGCATAGCATAGAAACCTGAAACATTTAAAGGGGTAGTTGCTAGTGCCTCTGTCAGCACGCGACAATTGGCCGTTTTGCAAACTGTCGAGGCGTAGAGCCCTAGAGTTGCGGCGCGCTCGTAATTTCTCAGGAGGATGCTTATTGACGCGCTTAGTTCGATCCTGTTGCCCAACCCGCGATTGAGAACTGCTTCATTAGCTGCAACGGCGCAAGAGCTACTGTGCACTATAGGTATAGGACTCTACTGCTAGCACTTTGTTTACGAAGTCGGTGCTGGATTCGTTGCGTGGTGATTTGCTTGTCCGTACGTTTCTCGGTGATTCCCTAAGTAGACAGAATTGGCTAGGTCCTACAAATCCGACCGAGCAGCTGAACATTTGGGCATCGTTTATATGGATGATTGCCATCCCCGTCGAGCCCGGTGGCGTGGTGCATTTCCGTGCGCCGCGAGACCGGAGGAGACTCATAGGTGCACGGGTTCGATCCCCACCGTTACATATTTGTATTTATGGCGTTATTCCGTCTTACGAAGCAATGCGAAAGCAAACCCGTGGACGTTATATGCTGGCTGAGGGTCAGCCCGAAAAAAATTAAGAACTGACATCTCCACACCTCTTCAACATTCTGACTTCTGCGACGTTGGTCTTTTTCTTGCCAACAACGTTTCCTAACAACTTTTCTAACAACGTTTCTTTACCATCTCTTCCTGACTTCTTAGTCGAGTCTGGTGTCGGAGTGCATTCCCGTGCCCGCGACCGGAGGAGACACATTCACGGGCACGGGTTCAATCCCTACCGTTGCACTTTTGTATTTATGGGGTTCGCCTTACGAAGCAATACGAAACCAAACCTGTGGACGTTAAATGTTGGCTGAGGGTTAGCCCAAAAAAGTTTTGTGTCTAGCACTAGTCACCGAAGGGAGAACGGATAACATATGAGCCTCGGATCCGAGCAGAGATTGAATCGTTCGTTCGTTGTGATGTTCTCCACTTTGCCGAAATGCAGCTATTCTTGTCAATCAATAAAAACTTTCAACATCCCACTGGAGGATAAGGTATTAACAATCGCTACATCAGTTCGAGATCGGTCACACAAAGCTAGAGCACATTGCACGGTGCTTTTGACAGCATCGTGTATGCTGTGAGCAGTGAGCAAATAAACACAGTATTTAGTTCACCTCAGCGCTCTAAGGTGTTGCAAACGCTGTCTTAAAATAAATTTATTCCATGATTCACGAAACTCCTAGAGACAATATCCTAGCTTATTTTTATTCGCTTTCAATGAGCTCCGGCGATTAGAGCAAACTGTGGCCGTATGCTCACAGTGTGTAAAACATTACGTTCTGAATATAAAATATGCCCATACTGGACAGAGCGGCACGTTAATAAGCAGAGGAAGCCTTCGACGGAAATGCTTAGGGTAAAGTAGAGTGGCCCAAGCTCTATAAAAATATGATAACTTGGAGCAAACGCTTTGATATTTGTAGTTTTTTTTACTTCAGACGCCCGTAGAGCCCTATTCTGGCTATATAATTTGCCGATTTATAACACTGTACACAGCCCTATTCAGATCCTTTGCAATGAGAACTAATAGGAACTGGGCGATGCTGTCCAGCATTCTGAGGATATTGGCTGTCCGGCATTAGAGGTCACATTGCACTTAGTCGATAAAGACCACGATTGTCTTGAGTAGAAATGGGAACTGCTGATCAGAGAAAAAGCCAAACTGGGCCCAGAAGGGGCTAGAAAGAACACCTTCAAAGTAGACAGGTGATAGGGGATGCAAGTGGGGGGCCAGAGACTGGGCAAGGAAGCTCACACAGGACTTTGGGCCCTGGTTCAAGAGAAAGCATGTGGACGTAACCTACCACCTTCTACAGGTCTTGACAGGTCACGGATGGCCGCGCAGGTACCGGCATAGAATTGGTAGAGCGCCAATTGTATATATATATATATATATATATATATATATACAATTGGCCTCTCCAGAAAAATACGCATGTCATGGGAGTCACTTGTGTCCCAAAATGACCGTGGTTCGATTCGTGACCGAATCAGATCGCTCATGTCTCTTCTTTGTTAACATAAAACTTCCTGGTAATTCGGCATCGAGGGGCAAAGGAATCAAGCAGTGATCGCTTTAGTATTAAAAGGATTCGCATGAAACGAGCATTTCATCTGAATGTGTTTGTCTTATGAGCATAACGGCAACAGTTGTACAAAAACGGTACTCAGTGTCACAGAGAAAGAAATAAGGGAACGCATGATTTTCGTTTTTGTTCGTTACGATTCTTTTTTATTCGCTAGACAACGATAGATGTCCTTCAGACAAAACAGAACTTTTTCGTCCGAATGCGCTGATATATTCAGTCTCCCTCGAAGAATCATCTTCTTCATTAATGGCACATTTTACGAAATGTCACAGAGCCTACAAAGTGCTCTCATACATTGAAAAATATATTTTGTGAATAAGAACCCTACGCCTATATATATATATATATATATATATATATATATATATATATATATATATATATATTTATGCATACTTAAATAAGTACGTGCATATAATTTCATATGTATGCAAACGCCGAACTTTTACCACTCCACTGGTCCTGACTCAATACATGCAAATTTCAATACGGCTTTTCCTACGATTCGGAGATCTGGGTTGAAATTTTCATAAATAGCTAAATAAACACGGATCTGAGCGTTATTAGACCATCTCACTCGAGTCGCCGCCGCCACTGCCGCCGCCACAGACGACAATGATGGTGGTGGTGGTGGTGATGATGGGAGATGTAATAATATTACTCGCTGACCGATGCTTTCGACGCGGCGCCACTGACGTCATCGTCATCTCTTTCTTAGATGAATGCTCTAGGGACAGTGACAAGCGGGTGGGGGGGGGGGGGGGAGAGCGGCCTTCGACACAAGAAGGAAGACAGGGCGGGTATTTATTGTACAAGAAGAGCGAGGACGACTGGGACCTGACGGCCGATTGGGAACTGGCCGACTGGGAGGACTGGGCGACTGGGAAGACAGAGTCGGGGAGATGGGAGGGAGGTAGGTCGACAGGAAGAGAGGGTGGGCGACGAGAGACGAGGGACTGTTTTTCTTTTCCGTCGGCCGAGTTTTCCTTCCGTGTCTCGAGCTTCTTGTCTCGAGCCACGACCCCAGACAGAGATCGGGGCGAGGTCGGCCCGGAGATCCGGCGGGTCCGGCGGCTGGCGACATACGACAGAGCCCGGCCCGACAAATTACGTCTCTTGGCTGCTGTCTGTGAGACCTCTTCCCTGCCTTCTCGTCTCTGCCTTTTCTGCCCGCTCACCCCACTCTGACCTGCTGGTGCTGGAAGAGAGGGCAGTGGAGGGGGGGGGGGGGGGCGGAGGAATGCGGCGTAAACGCAATTACTGCCGCTTGATGAAAGATCCTTGCAGTGGCAGGCGTGGGTGGTGCTTGCGGTGTTCGTAGTGGTGGTGGTGGTGATGCTGCCGGTGCTAATATTGTTGTGACTTTGTAGGCGGCCGCCCTAAGGCTAAGGCGTGCTAGATACAAGCACTCAGGGGTCCAGGTCAACAACAGCAACCAGCGTGTGTCGGCGCTGGGAACGGTGTGGTGGACATGTCCTGCGACTCGGATGTTACCATGAAAAAGGTTCGATTCCGACACGACACATAATTACCATGGATGCCAACACTTGTTTCTTATGTAATTTCTTAAAAGTAAATAAATGCATATAACAGTAGACAATAACACCAACGACCGCTATTACATTTTTTTGACAATATAATTTTTACAATTCACAATATTGTCATTTTGACTCTGATGTCTATTTCTTTCAAGTGCATGCTTTATTTTTTAGGTAGAACAGAAACACATAACTACGGTCTAAGCTCGCGCGCCTGATGAATAGTAAAACCCAAATTTGACGTTAACTGGCGCAACACAAATATCGAAACGCGTTTGCAACAAGGTTCCAACAAATAACGTAAATCTTTACACGCATTTCTGAATACACCTCTTATATTGCACGTAATTCGACGCAACGTATTGTAGAAGTGCAGCTGCAAGGTCGCACAGTAGAATGGGTGCGACCAGACCAGAAACATATTTCCACTATAATTGGCTCTCTCAACAGTGAGTTGCACGTCAGTCGCACGTAATTCTTTAACAGATTGTAGGATTTTAGTTGCAAGGCATTTATATTGAGTAGTAATATAGAAAGACTTAATTGCGTCGTTTCTAACCTGGCAGCAAATTCCACAGTAATTGGGTCTTTCAGAAAGAAAACATTTTTAGCATTAATCGTATATTTTTTATTTTGTCGATTTAAAATTATGAACACGTGCTTTATACTTAGTTCTGAACCATGACCGTTACGAAATATATTTAAATTTTAGACATTATTGCTCAAACAACTCTTTCAAGCTTGTATAGCATTTATTTTCAATTAAAGCCTGGGTCCCTGCTACATACAAATTACCCCTACATTTTATTTATGATTTTTTTATAATACATTTCCTAAATATGCAAATATCGCCAACATGCTTGCTTTAAAGTGGGCACATGTCGCGCCATGGTCGAACATGTGACTTCATAAATATAACTAATTTTTCTACTTTGCTATTTAAAATGCAAGGACACGGGATTTGATGTGAGAAACTTAATGGCCGCATGTTTTGCTTCTTAATTATTAAATATGAATTGTGCTAGAGACTTTTCAGCCGCGCTTTTTGTGGTTGCGGATTCCAGTGGAGTACGGATAATGTTGGAATGAGTCTAATATATCTCCATTAGGTGTTACAAGCTCGTGGCCTCCTAGAGGTTTGTTCGAGACAAACAAGGAAGACCGGAGCCAAACCGGAGACTACCACCCGGGCGGAGCAGGGAGCAAGGAGCACCCTCAGGGTTAAGGTCGAAGAGGGAAAAACCTTCGCCGACACTCTCCGGGGTGTTAGAGAACAAGTCAGGCAGCAAGAAGGCGCCGGGATAACGGTTAGGGGGGTAGTTAAAAGCAAAGAGGGTGACCTTATAATTAGAATAGAGGAGAGTGAAAAGGGCGCAGGAGAAAAAATGGCGGCGGCCATTCGGGAATCTGCGAAGATGCAGGCCGACTGCCGAGAGCTTAACCAGGGGCAGACCATCGCCCTGTGGGGGATTGACCCACTCTTGGACGGGGAGCAGGTCGAAAGCGAGCTGCAAAAGGCCTTGCAGCTTCCGGCCGGCGCCAAGATCACAGCTACCGAGCCAAGGCTCGGAAGAGCTGAAGTTTGGTACGCACTGGTCACGGCGTCCCCGGCGGCGGCAAGAGCCATATGCTCCCGCAAGACCCTTAAGCTGGGCTCGAGGTGGTGCAGACCTGAGGAGTGGATTAGGCTCCCCAACTGCTACAAGTGTCATAGGCCGGGCCATAAGGCCCAAGACTGCAAAGCAGAGAGCCAGGTGCCTCGGGTATGCCACAAATGTGGTGAACCTGACCACCTGGTAGCCAATTGCAAAGCAACGACACCAAAGTGTCTGGTCTGCGGAATAGAGGGGCACCGAGCGGATAGGATGTCTTGCCCGGCCTATAGGGAGCAAGTCGAGCAGCGGCGGGAGGCCCGAAGGGGCATCGCCAAGGGACAGGGAGATGGCAAGGAGACCCAAGTAGAAGCCCAAATAACCAAGAAGAGCAATAAAAAGGGGAATAAAGACAAGGGGGCTAAAAATAAGAAGAAAACCGTTATCCCAGCAGAGGACGGAAAGGGTGATTGGAACTTAGTAGGTAGGGGCCTTTTATCCGACCAATGTTAAAGATACTTCAGGTAAACCTTAACCGCTGCAGGGCGGCGCATGACATGCTCGATGAGATAGTACGCAGAGAGTCTATAGGCCTCTGCCTGCTTTCCGAGCCAAACATAGCGATCACCAAGCGGAAGGCAGACTGGGTATCTGACGCAGAGGCGGATACCGCAATCTGGTGGACGGGTTCCGAGAGAAACCTCGCGATTAGGGGCGGGGGGGTCGGGGAGGGGGTTCTCCTGGCTGGAGATTGACCGGGTAGGGGTCATCTATAGCTGCTACTTCTCTCCCAACAGGGAGGAGGAGGAATTCGAGGAATTCCTCGAGGAACTTGCCCAGAGCGCGGGGGCACATGCAGGTAAGAGGGTAGTGATCACCGGGGATTTTAACGCAGCCAGCATAGCATGGGGTAGCCGAACCACAACTAGACGGGCCCAAACTTTACAGGAGTGGATGGCTGAAAAAAGTCTAATGGTTCTTAATGACGGAAGGGTCCCCACCTTTTCCAGAGGGAGCCAGACGGCCTTCATTGACCTAACAATGGTCAATGAGGCGGCCTTTCCACTGGTGGTAGAGTGGAGGGTGAGGGAGACGGAGGAGACCATGAGTGACCACAGATACATCTGTTTCACCATCAGTACCCCCGAGGTGGCCCTCGCCCCGCCCCCTAGTAAGAGATGGCAGATGCGGAAACTTGACGCCAAGATTCTAGTGGCTGAAATAGACGAGGGTTGCAAACAACTGGGAGACACGGTGGGGGATGAATATCAAATAATTAGCATACTCTCTACAGCATGCGAGAAAGCTGCTCCCTCACAACACCATGGGAGCCGCCACCCTCCTAATTACTGGTGGAACACAGGGATCGCAGCTGCCCGCAGGGCTTGCATTAGGCTAAATAGGATTTTCACGAGAACACGCAGCTGGTTAACGCAAAGAAAACGACGGGTGGGATTTTACGGGGAGCGAGAGACCGCAAGAGCTGAATCCCAATTGACGGAGTACAAGGCTGCTCGATTGAGACTCCGAGGACTCATCGCCAAAAGTAAAGCCCGAGCGGAGAAAGAGCTGATAGACGCGGTGGAGAGCGACGTATGGGGCCTGCCGTACCGAATAGTTATGGCCAAACTCCGGAGACCTCCCCCGAAACTCCCCCCGGATGTGCTGCGGGAGACTGTAACCGGTCTTTTTCCGGCACAGCCGCGGAGAGAAAACGAGGAGTTCTCGGTCACCCCGGAAAACTTTCCGGAGGTGACGCTGGAGGAGGTCGAACAAGCCCGGAATCGGTTGGCAACTGGTAAAGCGCCCGGCCTAGACGGAATTCCCCCAGAGGTAGCGAGGCTACTGGTCAAAAGGTGGCCTAAGGTCTTCCAAGACCTTGCCAACAAGCTTTTGAGAGAGGGGAGATTCCCGAGGCTGTGGAAAAGGGCAAGCCTGGTTCTAATCCCCAAACCCGGGAGGAAGACGGGGCCTTCGGCTTACCGGCCCATATGCCTCATTGACGCCATGGGTAAGCTCCTGGAGAACGTTATAGTCAAGAGACTAAACGACGAGATTCAGGAAAAGAACGCCCTATCAGATGCCCAGTACGGCTTCCGGAAGGGCAGATCCGCATTAGGGGCTCTAAAGAAGGTTCTGAAACGGGCGGGTGAGGAGACTATGAAGACCCCTAAAACAAGGGGATTCGTGCTCCTGATCCTCCTGGATGTCAAAAATGCCTTCAACACAATGAATTGGAAAGTAATTGTGGAGGCGATGAAGAGGAAGGGTTTTTCCCTCTACCTCCGTCGAATGATTTCATCCTACCTGGATGACAGAGGCTTGGTTGCAGGGGGGCAGGAGTACGAGGTTACTGCCGGAGTCCCACAGGGCTCGATTCTAGGACCCGTGCTCTGGAACATAGCTTACGACGGGGTGCTCGAGATCCCAGGTCTCCCGTATGGGGTGGAGACGTTGGCGTACGCCGATGACCTTGCACTCATGATAACGGCCAGGACCGAAAGAGCCCTGGAGAGCGCCGCCAATGAGGCCTTGTCAATGGTGTCCGAGTGGATGGAGTCCCATCACTTGAAACTGGCACCCGACAAGACGGAGGCGATGTACCTAACAGGCAGAAAGAGGACGACCGGCATTAACCTCGTGATGGCGGGCCACCCGATAGAAATCAGAAAGAAGGTAAAGTACCTTGGGGTCATGCTAGACACCGGACTGACCGGATCGGCACACGTTAAGTACGTGGCCGAAAAGGCCCAAAGGGTCTCCCTGAACCTGGCGCGGATCATGCCTAGGGTCGGTGGGGTGGCTGAGGTGAAAAGAAGGCTCCTGGCCTCGGTGGCCGAATCAACGGCGCTATACGCAGCCCCAGTCTGGGGGGACATGGCAATGCGGACGGCGAAAAATAGGGGGGCACTAAGGTCGACCCAACGAACGCTGGCAATCAGGGTAAGCCGGGCGTATCGAACAGTCTCGACCGAAGCTCTCCTGGTCCTAGCCAAAATGCTGCCATGGGACCTCCTAGTGGCTGAACGAAGTAAAATGTATCTAGACGAAGGTCTGGATCTCACCAGGGCCAGGAGTGCCACCATATCGGCCTGGCATGAGGAATGGGCGCAGGTAAGACCCGGTGTGACCACAGGGAGCTGGACCAAGAGTCTGATACCGGACCTCAGGGTATGGTATGACCGCCGACACGGGGAGCTTTCCTACTGGACGACTCAGGTTCTGACCGGACACGGCCAGTTCCAGAGCTACCTGTCAAGGATCAAGAAGGCCATCAGCGATATCTGCGTACTGTGCGACTCTGGAGAAACGGACAACGTAGAGCATACTGTTCTGCGGTGTGATGCTCTCAGGGAAGCACGGGACGCAGCACCAACCGCTGTGAGGGGCCGACCCATCAAGGAGGTGGTCTCCCATATGATGACTTCGGCGGAGGCATGGAGGGAGGCGACGAACTTGTTCGACGCTGTTTTGACACTCAAGACAGCCAAGGAAACGGCCAGGCGGGAGAGGTTTGAGCGGGTCTCTCGGGAGAGTGGTCGAGACGAGGAGCCGAGGGAGGGGGGAGGGGGTGGGGAGCAGCCAGGCCCTCATGGTCTCGACGCACCCTCACAGGACGGATTACAAAATGGCATCCCCCTATCCAACCGCAGGTAGACATGCGGGATGATAGTAAGGGATAGAGCTGATTGAAGGAGAACGGCAGGGACGCCTCTCCCACGGTTTCGATGTAATGCCAAAGTAATACCGAGCCTGGGGGGGTGGGGAGGAATCCGGGTTTAGTGGGTTTGCGAGTCTCACACTAGTCACGCAGACTGCTAGTGGCGCATGTGCATCATGCATTACCGAAACCTCCCAGAACAAAAAAAAAAAAAAAAAAAAAGGTGTTACAAGCTGCTATGTTATTTTATTTTAAAACCAATTTCTCCCGTTATTTGCTTGTTTTGCGAAACTTGGCTATATTTGTCCTTCAAGCAGGTGTCGCAGACCTCGCTTTCTGTATGTTCGAAAATTGAGAACTTAATGGAGTCGGAGACTTTTTAATGCTTGTGAAAAGTTTTTTGACATGCCAACTCAATTGACTACCACTTCTTAAACAATTTGACTAGCTTAAAAGGGGATATCCTCCCCCCCCTCTGCCAAACATATATATATATATATTGCGGTTGTTAAACCATATCTAAATGCATTTCCGTGGCAAGAAATAGATTGATTCCTACAACGTTTGCTACATTGGCAAACATAGCGGAGCATGTACAAAATGAACAATATTTTTTGTCACACTTTCTTACAGAAGTATGTGTAAATATTCAGATTTGTTCTTTACGAGGGCTGTGTCGACGATGAGGGTGACTCTTGCAGCAGCAGCCATACAGTCATTTGTCTGAGCGCAAACTGCAACTCGTTCCTCTTGGCAGGACAGAACAAATGAAATAATAACTCGTAGTCGGCTCTCGTTTACGCCTTGATTTCCGCCAAACTTGCAGAGCTCCATGAAAGAGGAGGCGAGGAAAAGGAGGCGAGGTCGAGGGCAATCCGCGAGTCAACTCGTGACTGCTTCGAGTGGAACTCCAAATGGACAGAGTGCCGAACTGGCGTAGCTGACTATGCGTGTGCGATGGGTGTGCTACAACAGTGGTCGTCCATGGCGAGACTTCCGTCAAATCATGGCCAAAGTAGAATACTGGTGGCAGCGGCCGAACTGCCGACGGCCACGACGCTGTTGTTGACGCTAGTTAGCGCGCTGTACGAACTAGCTTGTCGCTTGATTATGGCATTAGAAGTGTGAGTTCTGAACTCTGTGGACAACTACTCTCCAACTTTACCCAGGCTGGCTGGACGCTCGCGCGGAAGGCGGAAGACGGAAGCGTGTGCGGCATTTGGCACTCGTAAATCGAGCGCCATGAGCCGGGACCGTTTGGACGCGTTAGCTATTGGGCCTGCTGTGTCCTCTGGCCTACTGGTTAGCAGTCGTCACTATTCAGCCGTCATAGAGAGAGAGAGAGAGAGAGAGAGAGAGAGCAAGAGAGAAGAGTGACCGAGCGTGGCTGCTCTAGGTCGGGACCTAGCTTGTCCCTACTCAAGCGGAACTGGGTCAAACGTCCTAAGCATTGTAACACCACAGCGTCCTGAGCATCGTGACACCAACAGCGTCCTGAGCATCGTGACACCAATATCGTCGCAGCACCGTAACACGCCAAGTGGCAGCAGAAGTAACGAGTCAGAAAAAAGCTTCGCATGTAAGCCGCTACTTACATATGTTATAGCGTGTTTCGCAAGAAACACCGTGTGCGTATGCATGCGTGTGTCTTGAGCGCATGCGCTGTGTACTTCATTACTGGTGATGCAGGGCATTTGTCAGTACACCACGCGGAGACGCGCCGATGGCTCGATGCGCGTACATAGATTACAGCCCCGTTTTTTTCATTGTTTACACATAAGCGGCTGCAATGCATCGCGGGTGCAAGTCATATTGAAGTGTCGTGGCGCTTGAGGTGGCAGAACATCGCTTGGGAACTAGCGCCCTGAATGAAGGAACTTGCCCAAAAACGACACCAAGCTGCACAGTACGAAACTCGGGCTTAGGCTCGAAACAACAGCGAGCTGGATGTTTAAACAACCTCGTCGAGTCTAGTAGAAGCAACGGTGCGGCTGCGAACAGCAACCAGTGCGCAGGCGGACTGCTAATGCTAGGAAAAGTATTAATATTAAAATAAAATATAAAATAGACCCTCTACTTACAAAATAGTGGGTCAGACGAAAGTGAAATGCAGGATAAACTGCCAAGCCGCCATTTTGTGCGATCTTCTGGCTACACGCCACCCAAACACGTTATCGATAATTGCGATACATTTAGGTAAAAATATGATTTGGCTCTTATGATTGCTTACTCGCAGATTAAAAAACAATTAATAATATATGAGTTCACGAACCAAGAACCTCTACTCTACAGAGCCTTTTCAAGAAGCCTTCTCTGAACACCCTGAATTATACATATGTGTTCCTACGTACATAGACATCAGAAGTGTGGGCAATATAAAAGTCTAGAAAACACAATTGATTTATACATACAAAGCATAAACACGTGCATAAAAAACACAGATGTTGAGACACACATCCGTGCAGTGCATGTGTCAAAATATTATTTGCAGATATATTATTGGTTATGTGTCCAACTAGTATTCCTCATACTATTGACTATGTGTCTGACTAGTATTACAATATGACAGTACTTGTAGGACAACTAAAAATTTGCATTACAAGTTGTGCAAAAACAGCGAATTTAAAAAAAATATAGCACAGATGCCATTAGGTGTGTGACTGCATGTGGGTTTCAGGCACAAGCGTTGCAAATAATTGTTATATCCATTAGACGGCGACAGGCAAGTCGCGGCAGATCGTAGAATCGAAGGTGTGCACATGGATGAGGCGGAGGTTACTGGAATAGGATTGAATGAAGATAAGGAATGAGATGCTACTAGTTCAGCCTTCTCTTCGTTTGTCGATGCCGAGTGCAAGGCTGATTCCAGGTTGGTGGAGACGCACTGCTGGCGACACGCAAGTTGACGTAGCGGAAAATGATAATGAAATAGGAACGGCTGTCTTTGACGCAGATGCTTATTTTAGTCAGGATGCTCAAAAACGCGTTATTGCTTTTAAAAGTTTCCGATGGTATGCAATGGACACGGCAGATCCTGGATACAAAGAACCGATCGTGGGGTCGCAGATGCAAATGCTGTCAATGGCTCAGAGTGAGTCGTCAAGCGAATATTTAAGGGGAGAACCGAATAATGCGTCAGACAATTCTTAAGCTAGACCAGATTGCTCACAACGCTGCAATTCAGTCGAAATAAGCTCTCAATGACTCAGCAATGGAGGCTTCCGCAGTAGCCCGCCGATCCGGAATAGATTAGAATCGCCAATTATGGCCACGGGTCGGTCAAGCTGACAGTTCCCCTCAAGTCACAATACAGCAACCGAAAACATCAGGAAGTTCAGAGAGAGAGAGAGAGAGAGAGAGAGCTATCGTTTAGAAAGAGATAGCTATTGTTTCAAACGGGATAGCGATCGTTTAGAAAGAAATAGCTATCGTTTAGGGAAATAGATAGCCCGGGGTCCGTTATGGACTGGTCGAGCCAGGCCTCACAAAGAAAAAAAATGAGATCAACATCGTTAGATATACAATCAAGTGCACCTGGTCCATCCCACTGACGAGTGCTTAAATAAATACAGTTTAAACGTCTACCATTTGTTCGGAGGTTGCCTCATTAGAGGACTCTCCGTGGGACTCTCTCGCGGGCGAGACTGTCACTGTTAGTAGCACAACGGTAGCAACACCATCGTCGCATTCGTCAGCCACCGACTTGTGCGGCAGATGACCAACGAAACACAAAGATGACAGCCCCCCGGATAGATTTTTCTTCTACCGCCTCCACTGTTGCTAGCACGGCCCGACAATTGGGGGGGGGGGGGGGGGGAGGTTTGGTGACCCCAATGTCGCGTACCTTCGGCGAAAAGACAACAACCGCATATACTACCTTAAAGATCGAGTACACACAGAGTCGTTGCAGCAAGTCGTTAGTCTCCTGGTTTGATGCATTTGCTGCTGCTGTTGTTGTTGCTGTCGCCGCCGCCTCGGCTGCTGCTTTTCAAGCTGTCGCCGGTGCGCGGTTTCAATAGCGGAAACATTACTTGACATCGTTTAGCTTATGTTTCCAGCGGCGGCGTGGTCTAGGGGTGGGCTAGTGCGCTAGTCATGGTTGTCATGGCTACCGGGGCGTCGCCGGTTCGATCCCTGTTCTTGCTCGATTCATTTTCTTTGAGCGATGCTCAGTGAGAATGGATGATAAATCATACCGCCGAGAGTCACCGGCCATGCTGCCGCAAGGACTGTTGGGGAAACCCTAGATATCTCAACATGTCTGGCCCTCGGCGCATTGAAGGTAAACCACACGGTGAGTGCCAAACACGTAGGGGGCGGAAGATGGTCTAGAATTAACTCACAACCTTCTTAAAAATGTTTTAATTCTAGCTTATGTTTCCAGCATTTTCCTGCTAGCTTAGGCTTAGTTGGTTTTCAATCTCTCGCGTGCGTACACGCATACTGCTTGATCCGAGCAGCGCTTCGGCCCATGAAGACACTCGTGACATAATAGAGACCGGCGGAACACTAAACAGATACGCACGCAAACAAACAAAAATAGACAGCTGACACAAAAATAGAAAACTGACACGAGACAATCAACACGAAAGCACAGCGAGCGGAGAAAATGACGGTGTCCTAAGACGCTGCCGCAAGACGATGGCGCTTTAGGTGATTTAGGTAGCGGCGGCGATTTAGGTGGAGGCGGCGATTTAGGTGACGTGTCCGTTGATTGTGTACACAGCGCGTCAATCGCAGCAAAACGAAGTTGCAATAATGCACTGAACGCTTCTAGCAAAATCCTCGTCAAACCAGTGTTCTACTGTGTCAAAGTATACCCACACTCACGTGGCCGTGTCGACGCACCACCATCATAGGCGTACGCACGTGACATGAGCAAACTGCTTTTGTTAATGCATCTCACCGTAAGCACCACAAGAGTTACTGTTCTGCGGAAATCTTAAAAATATCCTTGTTAAAAATAACCTCATAAAGTGTATATTACACTGTATTTGAGGGAATAGACAGAATTGACTTGACAAAGCATATCCTTGTTTTCAACTATACACACTATAATGAAGATTCTGTGAGAAACGTCTATGCTATATGTATGCTGCCGTAGATATCAGAGGTAGCGTGACTCTTCTTCAGTATAGCTAACGTAATCATAAGCCCAACCTGCCTTTGGTAGGTAGGTGTCTGTAGTCGGAAAGAAACGCGGGCATGGCTATAATGTTCTATGTTCGGTGCATACAACAGGTGTCTATGACAGGTGCTGTGTCTGTGAGCAGTGCACCTGATGTAAAGCGACATAGGATATGCCACCCGGTGCAATGCCCCAATATCTGCAATGCAATTCTATCAGGACTTAATCCTATCACAATAAATTATGAACCATCTTGAAATGCAATGTTATTGCGAAATAAACCATTTATATAATCCTATCACAATCTGCCTTTAGACCACTGAACACAAAAGCATTGAGCTGTCACGGTGATGCGGATACAGTAGGGTGTCAGTTTTCCATCCAAGTTTGGCACCGATCACAATATCAAAAATCACGGAGCAGTGACACGTACACTTAAGAGACACATTTTTGCATTGCAAGAATTTCTCGTTTTGGCTTCTGCGTTTGGCAGAGCGGTACATTGTCAAATCTATCGCTGTTATCCAGAATATATCATTTGTCATCATAGTGTGTGATAATGATGACCATTTATGGTAAACAAAGCTATACATAAGTTAAACTTATTGTAAACATAAAGTTTTCGGGCTGACCCTCAGCCAAGATTTAACGTCCACGGGACTGCTTTTCGCATTACTTCATAGACGAACCCCCATAAATGCGAATGTGCAACGGTGGGGCTCGAACCCGCGCATCTATGTGTCTCGTCCGGTTGCGAGACGCAGACGAATGCACCACGCTACCGGGCTCGACCAACTTATTGCAAACGTGCACATGTATATCTAGAATAGCAGCACCACAAACCTGGGCACCGCAAACACATTATTAATGCAGTTGCATTATTTACGCCAGGAGCTGCTCCACAGCACACGACCCGACTGCTGATGGCTGTGTGTGGTCGCAGAGCGGCCGGCGGGCAACCGGGCCTATGTAGTCACGACCAGTGATCGAACGATGAGTGTATCCGATGATTTATCATGCGCCGACCCGCCAGCTAAGAACCGCCCCCGTACGATCCGTCACAGACCCCCCAATATGTACTACTAGATTGTCATACCGACCACCAGTCAACCGGCGAGATGGCTAATCAATGGCCCTGTCGACAGTTATTATCAACTTGTTAATTAGGCCAGCTGTAAAATGTGAAGCTGGCCGCGTTTCCACGATGAGAGGGCATGCTCACGCGGGCACTCAGCCAGGCGGCAATGCGCACACGTACACGCGGGCTTAGTCACCTTCCACGACGCGTGCTGAGAGGTGAAATAGCAATTCGAGTAATTTCGATATAGTTGAGGCACACATGTTATTTTGTGTTGTGTTTATGATTTATGATACTCCATGATTGACTTATTTTGTGGCTGTTTATGACTGAGAGTTAACAATTCATCTTCTATTTGTTTAATTATTACCTATATTTTTTTTAATGAGAACTAAAGCATTGTATTATGCAGTTCCTATAATAAACCACGTTTTGAATCTTGAATCTTGAATTAGTGCTGCTGCTGTTGTTGTATGGCTGTTCTTGCTGGAGTTGTCCTCCTCTCTGAGCTTCAAATCTTTTCACTGGCTCGACTCTCCACCGACATCTGGACCGTTAGCTGGAAATCCTCGAGGCAAGCCCGAAAAGAGTTGTTCTGCTGGGTGAGCGCGATCTGAAAGTTTGTGATGTTTGTGGCTACGATGAAATTGCAACTGCAGGCAACGATCGTTTTTGTAGGAACGTAGAAAACATCTTTAGTTATCCTCTTAATAGAGACCGAAGGAAAAACTAAAACGAAAATTGTACTGGCAGGGAGTAAGAACCAGGGAGAACGAGACATTGGATGGAAACTACGACAGGGTAGGCCAAAAAGCCTGGAATAGAACACAGATCGTCCATCGACGGAAACGCCTGAGGGGGGGGGGTAGAATGAGAGGGGGCGCAGAGAAGTGGCCTTTAGTCAACCGCAAATTGTCGGTCAAGACCAAGAAGAAAGAAAAAAGCCAAGAAACACAACGTGAAGTTGGGAAGAATCCAACAGAGAAGAGGAACGGTATAAAGAGGGGCGGGGGGGGCAGAGCAGAAGGAAAGAGACATAAAATGTGGAACAATTTTTTGCAGTAATTAACCTAACGGTGCTGCTCTACTGGAAGATTGAGCTCGTTCAGAACCTCGTCGTGGAGCTAATTAGTTGAGATCGGTTGTATGATGGACAGCAACAAAGCCGATCGAATGAATCTACGAACTTTGCAGCTAAAAACAACGTGCAGGCAAAGCTCTGTTTATCGTTCAGACTAAACCTCAAATCAGTGTTTACTTTCTCAAGGTTTTGTGCCGTTCCCAACGACTTAGAAGTGCACCGTAGTAGTTCTGCCAGTAATACGTGATAGTAATATGACAATATGAACAACAACTGTGATATGCTGGTGAGCTGTGACAATCTTGTAGGAGTTACGGCCCTAACACGTCATGTCCACAGGTCACATTCTGGGATAAACCTTACTCGTCAAACAGTGTACCCAGGAACTATTATTCAGAAGCGTATCGCTCACGCAGTCTTGCTCGGTGCTTAACAATGGCTTAAGCGACTAAAGCAACGCTGCAAAGGGCGGAGCACTGCCATAGCAACGGTTTTCTTCGCCGTTGATCTGTTGGATCTGGTTGCACACTGTCCTGCCGTTACATTCCTCTATTGAAACAAGCCTAGTATGCAAAGCTATGGCTTAGCTAAAGGCCGAAACAGCGTCACCACATACAGTAGTCTCTGGCCCGTCAACACGGACGATTAACTGATTCGATTATGTCCAGAACTCCTCCCTGACGAACCTTGATGTTTTTGACCGCCGCTACCTTTCTGAAGAAAGCCGCGTAGGAGTTGGGCCTTAGTGGCGAGTTTGAATAGCTAAAATAACACAGCATCTTGATAAAGGGCCGTCTTGTAGAAGCCAAGGGCGCACTAAACCTAATTCGCTTTTCTGATCACTTTGGTCGATGCTGTTCTATTACGGTTATGTTATTTATCACGAATTAAGTACGTCGTGCTTTTTAAATTAGGCTTAATTTCATTAATCGCAGACTAACGTCTAACATTACAGACAACAGGTCTGCCAAGTTCACGCGAGCAGGCTGAAATAAACCAACACAGTTAATATGCAATGGCTTCGACAAGCTGCAGAACTTAACAGAACTTACATCTGGTGGTTGGAATACTTGTATGTGCCGCCATACTTAATAAAGATGATACATACGGCAGATCTGTCACCTTTGCTGGCATAGCCTATATAAACTAAACGTATGAGTATTATTATAATAATATTATTAAACCAATAAATATTTGATCTGATTAGTAGAATGAGCACTGCGCTGAAAAGTCGCCGCAAGTCCTCTATACGCATGTACGCCAATGCACCAGGCAACTTCCCAGGGACAGGAGCCAAATAATGATTCTATGCCGAATATACTAGATCACAAGTATGCTTGCAAACATTTGTGTATATATATATGGTCGAAAAATAGTTGGATATCTTACACTAACATGAACATTTGAGTGTTTACGATATTTTTAAAAACTTTAATCTTAAGACAAATACAATTGGATACAATAAATTAAATACCATATCGATGAGGAGGTGACCTGCTTGGCTTTCACAAGCTGTATACGGGCCACTCAATTTTTAAGCACCCCTTCACACTAATATAACTCAATCACAATAATGCGCGCTTCAATATTGGTTTTCAGTTTGTTATTGGTTCATCATTACATATTATTACGTACACTTTACTCCTGAAAAAACCTTACAGGAAATAACTAATGGCGTTAAACCGCAATATATTAAAGGCTAGTGAATGCCCCTGTTACGCGAGATTCGGGACATTATACTCCAATTCATTCAAGCTTAATGGTCTCGCCGGCTATGTGGCTTATGTTATATTCTACTGCTGAAACCACAGTCTACTAGCATAGATTCCGTATTCTAAATTCGGCCAAAGACAATTAAGGACCATACTACGTCAACGCTCGCTATTCACCGTGGACTGACAGACATAGGGTTCAATGATTCCATTGGTCCAAAGGCTACGCAAAACTGTCACGTAATATACTTTTGACGGCTCTTTATAGAGAGTTCTCGGTTGCCCAGATGCGACAGCTTTTTGTTTACTTAAAGTTCCATGCAGGTAAAAATAGACTAAACCTCCCAGATAAGAAAAAAAGGAGCTCTTGCGTCTGTTGAAAATGCCTATATAGATGCTTCGCTAGATTCGACCTCAATATACATCATAAAACATCATATACATAATCTACCAATAATGGTGAATAAATATCAACAATATACACCAGGTTGACGGCGCCAAGGGCTCAGTTGTTAGGCATGTTGCTGAACCGATAATTCCGGACATTGTTCCATATTATCGGCCACAGCGGCGACATTTTCAGCCGAACGAGCGCTCCGTGGTATTCACGGCATGGTACATCACGTAACTCTTGCACAAGTTCACGAATGGTGTACTCACAAGACCGGTTATGCCGACTGTAAATTGCACAAATATATATATGTTTTTAATAATTGCTATGATGCACACCGGAGGACGTCGATGTTAAAGCCACGATGGTGTGGGACTTTCAAACTCATTAAAATCTAGTCACTGTTTTAACCTCTTGCCTCTAAACACTCGGGGGGCAGCCGCAAAACCCTCTTCTTGAGATTACTTTACCGGAGCAATTTAACTTGCCATTACGGCAGCTCGACTTTGTGAGGTTAGTTGCGCTACGGTACAGTCTCTGGTAAGAACTGAGACATGATAAACACTGTGGTACCAAGACCGACTCGGCGCCAAGACCAGCTAAGATATATATACGCCTTTATCGTAGAAGCCATGGAGCTTCCTCAAGTGGTATTTGAGCAATGCATAGGTAGTTGCCTTTGCGAGTTATCTTCAGAACTCCAAGGGCAAATGCCACTTCTGGCGCCATCTTTTTAGTGAGCCCGTTGGGAATGTTCTTGGGCTGAACTAACTCATTTAGGCCTTTGAGACCACTTAATTTTCCTTTCTTTGGTGTAGGAGTTCGCCAGTGGCATCCGCGATTGCCATTCGCACAATCAGGCGTGTTTCGCCTACAGCTGTTCTTAAAACGTATTTGACGTCTACCACAGCGGTCGCTGGATCAACAACGCATTTGCTGATTTCACGACAACCGCGGCGGAAGAGTCAGGCTTTTTCTTTTGTTTTCATCGTGTGTGATTTCTGTTTTCTGGTGTTTGGCAAGTGTATCCAGGGTTATGCCTGCATATTGCAAGAGGGTTTGCTCCAAGGCTTTCTTTATGAGAATGAGCTCAGCTGTTGCCGCTGTCTCAGCGCTTCTAGACCTAAGGGAGCTCCTGATGCCTGTGACAGTATAGGTGCACGCAGGCCATTCCGTATGACGGGGAAAACTTGATGGCGGGGTGCAGGAGAAAAGGATGGAGCTTCGTTGTTAGGCTGAGGAAGCCTGAAGGCCTGCTTGCTCAAAATAACATTTCTTCATTCGGATATCGATTAAAGAACCCGCTTGCACACCAGTCCGAAGGGACGCGTACTGACTGTTCGCAAATATCTGCTTAATATATCTAGTAAGCGTGTTCAATTTCGCCATATTGATATTTGTAAGACCTTCGCCCCTTACATGGAAATCCAACGGATTGAAATGTATTAAGGTGCTGTTAGATGGCCGACCACGCCTGCACAAGATGGCCCGCGTGAGCGGTCGCGCCATCTTTTTAGAAAAAGCATAGAAAAAGAAAAGGCCCCTCTCACTAGAAACCCCCTCTTACGAAACATTCAGAACCTGTACATAGGCTGGCATTTGGGTTTCCCTCACAATGGAAACATATTTTTGGGAGTCCAAAAAAAATATTGTTTTACTTGAAGTCCATCCAGCACGACAGGTTTCAGCAATAGTTTATTGTCGGCTTCAAATAACAAAATAGTAAGTCCTTTTAAGATGTGTGTGTGCTATTCCGTCATAGCCGCTATACTCTATACAAAGGTTAAGTCTGTTGCCAAGGATGACAATGAGCGCGTATCTAATTTAACGGGCAGAGCGTTAGTCTTTGTCCCAACTTAAGGGAAGCCTACATAGTGCCAACACTCTTACGCTTAGTACGTTATGAATACAATCAAGGGTATTTTTACAACCAGGCAACAATACATAAAAACAACTACTTGACTGAATCTATCGTTAACTCTTGATAAGATCTCTGAACTAACGAAAATTTTAGAAATTTAAACGAATTGTTTAAACATAGTAGGTACGCCCATACTGTCACACAAATTCAATAAACTTACAACTGAATACACGTTTTGCCATTGCTTTATCGTAGTACTTAGGTGTATGAGTTGTGTATATGTATATGTAACAGTAAGATTTACGGAGACTTTAGAACGCCGATCGCGACTACAGCTGCATGTGTATTAAGCATATAAATGTTATTTCTAACTATACACTTGTAGGTACAAAGTACATTGTGGCGCAGTATTTTTAGATTATACACGCTATGCACCAACATATATTAACAGTACCTACGCCAATCAATAAAAGCAGCCGTATCGAGCATATAGTCCCCTGACTGTGCTTATCAGTAGAGTTAGAAGTGGTGCCGCTTTGCTGGCACGCATGTGCTTTCCCGCGCAAGTCTTTTGTTGCGTGTTACATGCATGCGTAAGGCTAAATCGCTGTAATGACGTAACGACCAAGAACTATGCAATTATATTTTAAGCGATGGCGGCACGTGCAGTAGAAATAGTTCAACAGGGTCTTGGTACGGTCATAGGCAGTTGCCTTCGAAGTTCTTAGAGATAATTTGTTCAGAAACTTTGCCTAACTTTGCATATGTCTTGTCTTGGCAAAACTATCGCCGGCCTATATCCAGATATCACGCAATTACACCATTGCAAGCGTGTCCTTCTAAGTTACATGTAGGTACTTGCAAACAGAAGCAACCCCCCACACATTTAACACCATTAAACGACATTCCATCAAAATAAGACGGACAACGAAATGGAAATTGGAGCCAATAAAAGTGACCTCCAGTAAAGCAGGTCGTCGACTGTGTGCCTTTCGCGCAAAATGACAAAATGAGCATTTTGAGCATTGTAGGAAGGTTGTTGAGAAGCATAAAGCCGCGTAAAATTGCTGTTCACCGACTGCGCCGCACTAAACGAGCCTATTTCGTACCAGAAACAGAAGCGTCTAGAAGGCAAGGCTCTCCCCGCTGGAAGCGCGCCGAGTTGACACTCGAGATGACAAGCTAGCATGAATAGGGCCGAGTCAAATTGCCTTTTCTCACTCTTTACCTTCCAAGGTCGCGTGCATGACAATTCCTCTCCTATCTTCGTGTCGTTGCTTCGGCTCGTATGTAGCATACGCTTTACGCCCCTCCCATCCTATTTCATTATGTGTCGTTTTACAGGTGGCCTATTGTGTCTGTCAGATGAAATTCATTTAGGCGAAAGGGCAGACGGAAGGATGCCCAGAGGCCTCGGAGGAACAAGACGGAACGACGAAGCTACCGCCAGAGCTCCTCGGGCCAGGTCACCGCAACTCCGGCTTTACGATGAACAAGCGCCCAGAAGCACCTCCGCCGGCAGTAACTGTCGGTTGCTAAGCTTGTATTGCGAAGCAGCAACAGTATGACAGACGTTTCAAACTAGAGGACGAATAAACGCTCACAGAACCAAGGGAACGCCTTGCATTATAGGGGCATGCAGCCGGTATGTATGTAGTTACAGGTTAGCCACGTCCGGTTCCAGACGACGCTTGCCAATGCACAGCATACACCGTTGTGCTCATGTTCTCACATGTTCTCCGAATCCACGAATTGAAGAGGCAGGGCCACTTTCAACGTGAGTTGCGTTCGTCCAATTGAAACATGCTACGAATGTGCACCTCATCAGTGGTGGTACTCGTGCGTTATATTGAATACAGGGCTGGACAAATGGTGTTCTTCTCAACATGATCTGCAGTATCTACCATCATGTGTTTGTTAAGATGATTGGTTGGTAAGATAAATTGGTACAAATATTGAACCAAGGCTCTCTTTTAAGCTCTCTTTAAAGTAGGTTGCAAACGTTTTTCATAAACGTGAAAGGGTACTCCGAAACTCAGATTTCCGAGGTAGGCAGGCCGACTCAGAGACACCTTATAGACTTGGCTAGAAAACACATGGAGTCAAATCAAGCATTAGCGCCTGTCTACAAGCTACCGTGCGGAAAAACAAGGCTTAGGACTGCGTTTAACAGTGCATTGCGCGACTTTCTACCTAATAAACAGAACGCCGGACAACAGTGATCCGCATAGTGCAGACATATGCCATCAGTTAAGGTGTGTGTAGTCGATGGCTTATTATGGTGCAATCCCGTGCGCCTTGCGACTGGAGGAGACGCATAGGGGGTGTACGGATTTGATCCCCGCCGTTGCACGTTTACTTTTATGCTCTACAAAAACATTTGAACGTAGTGATCTACTACACGCTAGCAAACAAACGAAGGACGATATCTGACTTTACGCACTCGATCGACTTTAGTCGGTAAGTTGGTCCATTTGAAGCATATCGTTGTTTTTTCGTTGTTGTTGTTTGTCATCTGTTTTTGTTGTTTATGTTGTTGACGTTCTTCTTGATGTGGTTATTGCTGCGGCTCTTGCTGCAGTGTGACGGACATTGAGCGTCTTCGGGTAGAGGGTTGTGGTGAGCAGTGAAGTCCTAAAGCACGTGGTTGAGGCTTGTCGACAAGATGAGGCAAAATGCGAGTGCAATGCTGTGCGCCGGTAGCTAGCTATCTATACGCGGACTCAGTCACCAAACGCAGGAGGACCTTACGCGAGCCTCAACCGAGCTCGCCGCATGGGCGAGCTCGTCTTCTCCGATCTCTTCCGACAGCTATCTACTCACCGAACTGGGCGCGAGCAAACTCCTAATTGCTCGTACGGCAGCACCGACATCGATGGAGGAAGAAGAGTGTCGATGCAGCCCAAACTTTGATTTTATTACAGCGAAAACTTCTTGGCACAGCGGCACCGTTCCAGCCTTCCCTGGCCAACGAACGGAGAAATAAAAAGCGGATGAGGAAGGAGAAAGAGCCCAGGGAGCACGGCACATACAGAGGTAGTTCTGTCTGTATACCCCTTAACACTACTGCCCGTGGTCGAGTGCCCCCTCTCCTGCCTGATGTACCAAACGGTAGAACATCGGTCTTTTCCTATGTGTGTTTGCACGTTAAATATATATATATATATATATATATATATATATGAAAAGTAACATTTACCGACGCCGTATTTTTTAAATGTAGAAAGCTACCGGTAGACACAATGTTAACCAATGTATGTTTAACATGCGTGCTTAGCATAAACAAAGTTTTGTAGTTTTATGTACTCCAGTCACCCATTTTGAATGTAAGTTAATGTATACATGAAAAACTAAGCTACCAATTGATACTTGAACTTATATATAGAAACTTAGAATATTTTGAGGCTATTTTTATGTAACCGCACGAACCTCTTGTTTTAACTTAAGTCCGCGTCATTGTAGAAAACATGGTATGGCGCATCTAGTTAGCAATACTGCTTGTTGTTTACTTGGTGATATTTGTCGCGTTTAAGGAATAAAACGATATAGAGACAGACATCATTACAAGCGACAAAATAGCTTTAATACTACTAACTGGGCATATGAAAAAAATGGGCAAGCGTAGGGTTTTTTGTTAGATGACTAACTGAAAGATGCGGTGCACACACGGACACCACAACAGGAAAGCTTAACTGCAAATATGGGCCGGTAGTGTAGGGCTCCAAACTACTAAACACCAACCTTATCCTCCACATTCAACTGGGAACCGCGCAAGCAATACTTTAAACAATTGGATAGGGCGGCGGAGGGAGGGGTAAATAGTCGCGTGCTCATCTCAGCTGCCCTGGAATACTATCCTACGAGTACGCTACGGAACACCCTACAGGGATTTGTCAAGTAAAAATTCGTTTTTATTTCTAGACTTGCACAGTGCTTTCGATAGCGTGAGCTTTAGGATTTCAGCCATTACGTTCGTTTACAAGAAGGTTTATCGGCTTTTTCAAACTGCCGTCACTTGCTGTTGTTAAATCTGTGCATAAAAGAGCCCATCGTATAGTAGGGTTTAGGTTTAACTTAACAGTTACTACAGTGCTGGATAGCAGCCTGCGAAAACCATCATCTGGCAGGCTACTGGTACACGCTATGAGTGCCACCCCTTCTATTAGGTTCCATTATTTATGCTTTTACGCCGCACACGTATACTCTATGACATAAAACAACTGCGGGAAGTTAAATTAATGTGTTATAAACTCTAATTTCTTATAAACGCAAACCCTTTACGTGAGACGCGTTTCTTTGCAGCTTTGCAAATGCACCGGCATTGACAGACTTTATGCTGCTTTACATAAATGAGGTAAACAGTCACAAATTGGCTAAAAGTGAAATGTTGTTTTTGGCAACTTTTCTCAATTTACTCCTAAGTTAAACGTTAAGATGTCTGACTGATCAACCTTTTGTCAGCATGTCTGATTAGGAACGCCCTACAGAATTCTAACAGTGTTAGAAAGGTTGTTTAAATTAAACAATAAACATAAGTACGAAGTGGGTACGTATGGCGGAAAAGTGGTTTTAGCAAATACTTACCTTGTGCGTACTCTGCCCTGGATAATGTATTGATTGACTGCCGTCATGAACTTTCTCATTCTTTGTAAAAGTACCCTCTGCATTCAACGAACAGATGTACTCGCACGAAGATAATCGAATAGGAAAAAAGGCCCCTTTACTTCGTACTAAATGAAGTGAAGTGCTTTATCGTAAGGACCTAAATACGCGAGCTAAATATGTCGTTTAGCTTTTCAGTAGGTTTAGTACTCCGTGTAGGTGTATGCTAACATGTGCTCGACGTTTATTTTTACCAAGGATATTTCTCTTGGAGTTCCGCATAATAGCTTTACCCATCTAGCCGTGCGTTTTCAAAACATGTCTTAAATATGCGCCGCTGAATGCCAGAGAACTGTTGAAATAATATTAAAGCAAACCCCGGCAAATATTGAACACGTTTAGTCGGATAATAGCTTGGATGAGGACAAGCGGCCGTACCCCATTAAATTAAGCAAGACGTTTTTCTAAACTTTCTTCAAAGAGACATAGTAGACATGCACGTATAAACCGGAACTGTTTTATACTAGATAGATCAAAGGTATTTAATAAAGTTTTAACTTTATAGGCACACGCTATTAACATACGCTGCTAATAAGATATATTTTTAAGCACTTGAAGTAAAATAGCTAGAAAAAAATGGCCTCTAAGTTACAATTGCATGTAATAGGACGGAAATAAATAAAGCTATAAATAATATAACTTAACTGCTTATTTTTTAAGCAGTTAAATATCCCTCCAAGGTCCTCGCTATATTGATATCAAGCGTTTAACTTTGCTTAACAACAAAAGCGTTTAACTTTGCCTCAGATGTATTTTATTAAACGTAGGTTGTACGAAGAAGCCTAATTAGGTTTTCTTTTGCACTGAGCAGCGCTTACAAAAGCATTAAATTTCTATTCGCATTTGGTTGAGGAGGAACTTGAGAACGTTAGCTTTGGGTGCTCAGCGTCAAGTCGCAAATCCGCAAACATAAAACCTCAAAATTTTGGCAGATGATATAACGAGCTAAGAAAATATAAGGAGAACCTGACGCAGAACGCCCAGCTTTAACAGTTTTATTTTCTGAGCATTTTGTAAAAATTAAGATAATTGTATTTGAATATATACACATATTATAATAATATAGAATATATACCAAGGATCGTATTGATGTCCCTCTCATTTGGCTTATTTTATATGTATACTTTGATATTCAAGGTTAAATATCAGCTTACAATATAGGTATTTATTGCCTGTTTTCCGATCTGGTTCGCACCAGAGCGAATTTCTGGAATTGCCGACTTTTGCGTTGCTCCTTTGGGAGCCTTTATTAGGCTGCTTCCATTCGCTTCATCTATGCCCGCTGGTGAAGTCAGAAGCATTGTTTTGTGGGAATGCTTTACGTTTCTTTTCGTACAGTCCGTGACTAGCGTCTTGT
Organism: Dermanyssus gallinae; assembly: GCA_003439945.1. NCBI lineage: Eukaryota > Metazoa > Arthropoda > Arachnida > Mesostigmata > Dermanyssidae > Dermanyssus > Dermanyssus gallinae. The sequence goes on along the minus strand of QVRM01001542.1, from coordinate 177,602 downwards.
ACATCAGAGTCATCACCGAATAGGCTGCTAGACTTTCTCTTTGAATTCTGTATACTACCTTTGGCCCGCTAGGTCTGGATGGTACTTGGACTTTATTACCTGACTAAATTAGGGCTATGCATGTGAAAGGGCACTTGTCACAACCACTGCCAAGCACACACCACAACAACAAACACAATGGCGCGTGTATAAAACAATTGTGTTATCCGGAGGGTTATATTGCTGCCCCGTCTGAAGCCTATACGTGTGCAAGTACCTAGGCATGATTGAAGGCGCTTATAGAGTATGTTTCCTGAAAAGGCTCTGTAGAATATGTGATATGAAGCCGAATGTTATAAACCTTTCATCGCTGTTTTTTTAGAACAACAACGCGCCAGCACTATCGCAGCTTATAAGAGCTGATCTTATTGACCGCGTCTCCGATGTGGCAATGCACAATCGTAGAGGCTGAGTTATGCTTTTCCTTAAATGTTATGCAGGACTTGAAATAATTAATACTATGTTAGTCTGGCGCGTAGCCAGAAAATCGCACCACAAAACGGCTTCGCGGGCTTCCGCACCCTTCACCCTACTTTCGCCTTTTGTTCGCTAAATAAAGACGTTTTTTTTGGAACAAAGGCATTTATTTATTATGTACACGTTTACAACGGTATGTTATTTCATATATTTACAAATATTGCAAGGAGTCTATAGTAAATTAAACCTTCTACAGTTACCATTGTGTTGGAAAAAGTTGCAATCATTGTACACCTTGTGTCTAGATCATTATATAGCTATAATATTATCATTATATATCTTGGTCTAGATCGAATTAAATGCTTCATCATGTCTTCGTCTCGTATATGTAGAAGGAAAGCTAACCTTTATTGTGTCAAAGGGTGGACAATACAAGTGCGGCGTTAATTACACGCAACAACAGTTAGTGTAATTAACACTTGCAGTCAATAGTAATTCAACCCTACAAATATCTCAGCTGCGCAAGCTGCGTGTTACGCGCTATGAAAATACATTATTGATTTTATTCGACTTGGCTGTTTGTACTCGTGATACGGTGCGAGTTTTAAAATACTTAAAAACGTTTTCTGATTTTTCATTATGATTGTACATTCGCAGGTCCGCCTTGGTAAGGAGATCCGTTGTAGGGTTTAATGGTGTACTCGTATGTAGCAGACCACTCAGTACTACATCTGACATCTATCCTTCGCATGAATTTAGACACCAAACGCTCATTGCTTCTGTGTGTTTCTTGAGATACGGCCGTCGGATTTCTCTACAGTATGCAAATTTTGGTATGACTAGACTTTCACACAAATTAAAATAAAATAACACGTACGTTGTATAAGATGTCTGAAAGTATTGTACTCTGGTTTCGACGTCTTGTATAAGACGTCTGAAAGTATTGTATCTCTGGTTTCGACGTCACCGTAACGTGTTCTTATGTGCTCCACAATAAGGATGGCCAATCTATTCAGAGTGTATATTTGTCTTTCAGGCATAGTTCTGCACACTGAGGCTCTAATATCATCATGCCGTTCATATTACACCATGCGGATATAGCGTCATTGGCACTCTGAAGTTCTGCCGGAGAGCCCATATAATGTCTTTTATGTTAAAGATAGAAATACAAAGTAAAATAGGGCCAATATAAGATCATTGTGGAATCTCTGAGAGACATACCTCATACCTGCTAAAGCCGTTATGCGTACAGACACAGATATTGCTATAATCTTACTATTTCCAAAATAAAAGGAATTCCAAATAATAAAATGTTTTTAATTTATTATATGAAATTATATATGGTTTATTTCGCAATAACATTGCATTTCAAGATGGTACATAATTTCAATACAATTCATTCCATTTATACACTTTAAACACTTCAGCGACCGTCCCACCCGGCGAAAAAGTGCAAAGACCGCCGATGCTTCTGGCAGCTCGCTGCGTGGTATTTAGCGCATATCTGCGAGCAGAACCGGCAACGACATTGATCGTCAACTTGGTGAAATCCTTGAGTCGAACATACCAAGTGATGATAGCCATGCACAATGTATCTTGTGTACACGTGCCGGCTAGTGCATGCCATTCCATCCCAAAGCTCCCTGGCGAGGTACACATCCAATTGCGCTACCTCTGCCGAGGCCTCGGTCACTTTTCCCTGCCACTCCAACAAAAATTGTTGAAGTGGTCCAGTAATAGGTGACCTAAGCCTGACTCTGATTGTTTCCACTGCCGGCCCGCAACCCGCTAGCAGGTACACGAAGCGGCTTTTTGCCGTCCGGGGTAAGCAAAGGACCCGCTTCATATATATTGTGAAGCATCTTTCTAGCTGCGCAAAATTTGCCGCTGAAAGATGGCCCCACACCCTGCCAAGGCTGTAGCTCAACATTGGCACAATCTTAAGCTCATAAAGACGCACGGCCGCACTCACAGACAGTCGTCGAGGGTCTCTCACCTCTGTGTGAATAGAGGTAATAGCCGCTCGACACCTGTCGGCGATGTGCTGGGTAAAGGTCGTTCCCGTATAGTGTAGCCTCAGACCCAGATACGGGAAAGAGTTGACAAACTCCAGCGGTTGGCCACAACAGGGTATTACGTCTACTGCGGCCAATCGCCCCCCACGGCGAAACTTCATGGCTTTCGTCTTCCGCGCATTTATTTGCAGGCCCTTACGGTGAAGGTAACTTTCGACGTCACCGACAATTCGACGAATGGCACCGCGGTTCCGGTGGGCCACTACTATGTCATCCGCATACATGACGACGACGGCGTTTCTAAACTCCTCCCGCACATGGCGAGCTAGGTCTGCGATGAGCAAGGAGAATGCCAGGCAACTGAGAGGGTCCCCTTGGGGGGTCCCTACGTTTTGACAGAGCTGCAAGGTGTCTTCGCCCCTTACGTTTACTTCAAGGCGGTCTTCAGCAAAGAAGCTGGAGAGCACTCGTAGGAAAGAACCACCCACCCCAGCATGTCGAAATGAATCGACTAGTAGGTGACGGGGAGCTTTGTCGAAGGCCTTGACACAATCGATAAAGACGGCGTACAAGTGACCCCCGGGCACAGCCAGCACCCGTTCAACTTCCGACTGGAGTACGTGGATCGCGTCCTGTGTACCTCGGCCTTTCCTGAATCCGAATTGCTCCGGAGGTAAGGCCTTCTCCACAGTTGGAAGCACCCTCGAGATAATCAACTTGGCGAAGATTTTCTTGAGAGTGCGTTCCGACGCGATACCCCGATAGAGATTTGGATCGTCCACGTTGTCACCGTTTTTGCCCTTGAATAGCAGAGTAAGCCTGGCCTCGTGCCAAACCTGGGGTATGTGTCCCCCGCTGAGTATCTGATTAAACAGCTTACACAGCTCCTCCGCTAAAACATCGGACGACTTAGCCCAATGTTCGTAATAGATCCCATCAGGACCACTACTCTTTTTCTTGGGTAACCCGCGCAAGATCTGCACAACTTCCTCCACCGTAAACGGCGAATTCATGTCGTGCTGCTCCAGAGTGAGCGGTTGCTCAATAACTGGGTTAGGCGCGGGGGCGTTTGCATCGAGCAGAAGGGCAGTGAAGTGCTGCCGCAACTGCTCCTTTGTCATGCTGTGCATGCTTCTGTTTTGCCGGCGAACAATGTAGACATGGGGTTCGCGCTCTGCTCTCTCAAGCAAACGAAACTCCTCCTCCTATATTATATGAAATTTGACTACTTAAACCCATTTAACAATTTGGTATCCTTCATTCTATCACACGCTCTAGAGATATCAAAATAAATGTAGTCAAAAGTGTTAATTAATTGCAATATTGTAAAATGTTCCTTTTCATTTGTGAAAGCTTTTAATTTACGCTCAGACAACTACATTTTACTAAGTTGCCTGTGGCACGATGTCGTCTAAATGCATCTATCGTCATTGCATTCTCGTACTGGATTTATATAGGCTTTCTCCAGCAGAAGTGTGTATCAGCAGGGTAACGATAACCACGTCCAACAAATACAACAAACGGTTCTCATCTAAAAAGCTTTCCAATGACAAAGAAGAATAAACATTAAACATACAGGTAGTTCAATAAGTTCTTAGAATGAGCTTTTTAGAATTCGAATTTTGGCACGCTTTCACCGCTAATAGGAACTGCAACTTTTTGACTGCTAGCACTCAATATATTATGGTGATTGGCCGTTGCGATTTCGTTTGATAGCTTTTCCCGTGCAACGTATCGGCGTGATTTTTAAAAATTGAGAAAAAAGAGTTTCGAGTGGTTATCAAGCATTTTTATTTCAAAGGTTGGAATGCGACCCAAGTAAAAATTGAGTTAGACGAGACGTACAGTGACTCTGCGCCATGTTTTGCCACTGTTTCCAACTGGATTAATGTGTTAAAAAGAGGTCGCAGGAGCACCGAGGATGAACTACGTCCAGGAGGCCAAAAAACGGCAACTGATGAGGAAAACGTAGAGAAAGTGCGAAAAATGCTTGGCACAGATAAACGAATGAACATTAAGGAAATAGCGGAGGCATTAGGGATTAGTTTAGGCAGTGTGCATTTTATCCTACACGAAAACTTGAAGATGAAAGAGCTTAGAGCAAAATGGCTGCCGCATTTGCTCAACCAAGGCCAAAAAGACGCGCCTGTTTTGGCTTTACAGCGAAATTTGGCCAAGATGTCGAACAATCTGTCGGATTTTTGGTGCAGATTCATGACCGTCGATGAAAGCCGGGTTCATCACTACACTCCCGAGACCCAAGAAGCATCTTGCCAATGGTGTGCACCTGATGAAGGACCTCCGAAGAGGGTGCGGACAACGGCATTGACAGGTGGAAAGGTGATGGCTACAGTTTTTTAAGACCAACGTAGAATAATGCTGGTCGACTACCTTGAGAGCTGTAAAACGATCACAGGAGAATATTATGCAAGACTGTTGGACTGCCGTTAGCAAGAACTCATCGTGAAACGGCCCGCTTTGCAGAAGAAGGTTGTCCCGTTTCACCAGGGCAATGCTCCTGCACACAAGTCCCGGCAAGCATCGGCAAAACTGGCCCAACTGAGGTTCGAACTTATTGAACAACCCTCCTATTCTCCAGACCTGTCCCCCTCTGATTATTTCCTCTTTGGACATTTGAAGAATAGTCTCGGTGGAAAGCGTTTTTCCAGCAATGAAGAGGTTAAGGCTGCTGTCAATGCCTATTTTCAGTCTAACGACGCGGAATTCTACTCAAGAGGTATGAAAGCTCTGAAATCTCGGTGGGAAAAGTGTATTGAGCTTCTCGGGGAGTATATCGAATAAGAAAAATTTAAAAACATGATTTGGAAAATTCTCGGTTTTCATTCTAAGAACTTATTGAACTACCTGTATATTAAACTAGCAATTCTTCAAATGATGATTGCGCAACCGGTCTTTAGTTATCTCTATTTAACCTGTTGCTTTTTATACAGGAGTTACCACCGACTGTCTAATAAAATTAGGTGCTATTGCATCTCCAGATAAACTGAAGTGACACTAGGTGTAGGCAGTGACTTTATGGCCCTCAAAATATTATATTTAGTTATATTCTTGTATGGCAGTTTTAAGGTGACTTAAAATGGCCCACCGTTATACATGTAGCATTGTCTTGTGCATTAAAAACCGGATATTTTGTTCGGTTATTTATCATGGGTTGCGAGCAACCGACTGAAAGGGATTCTTTCCTTTCAGTCGGTTGTTCGCAAACTTGAAAAATTATTTTGAATTCTGAGAGTTGATTTTATATTAGTCAAGGTTTCGTAGCCTCGTATTGGCTTTACAAAGCTTTGATTCATTGCCAAAGTTGAGCTCCTTTTTTCATTAGAGATTTCAATTTGTTTACATAATCCCCAAGCTTCATATCCTTACTATTCACCTTTGCGCATACTTTTGAAAAGTGTTCGTTAATCACAACTAGACGAATCCAATATAAATAATTTTACATGTACTCCGTACACTCTTGCATACGTTTGCAGTTGAAAAGTTAGTTCCCATTAGAGGATTCGAGAAAGCGTAGTCATCTTTCCAAACGTTCCAAAAGTCCCCCCACACTTTTTGGGAAGGTACCGACAACGGAAAGACTTTCACATTAATCAAAACAGCGTTATGACATCGCGTTATGATCAGGAGAAATGGAGGAGCTAAAAGGTTTCTCCAATACTTTCGAGTAAGTTGTAAGAATCAAATCAATTAGTGTGCAACCCAATGAGTTGTTTGTTGATTGTAAGCTCTAATACTAACACTGAGGGCGAGTAATTTCCTCCATTGTTTGGTGTAATCCATTGTTCACGCAGGAATTGATCAACATTGTTCATAGTAGCGGAATCCGATAAGGCGATTTCAGGTCAGTCGGTCAGAGTCAGTTGGTCAGCCAATGGAAAGGCTTAAATATTCAATTATTACTATAAGTCCGCTTAAATCACAGATGGTATCAATTGCATCATAAACACTCTTGATGCGCCTTTTGTGTTCTATCAGCGTGCCGTGCCACTATTTGTTACATAAAACAAACAAATTAAATAAAGCCGAATTTAACACATATATCGACACCAACAGCTTCCCTGTTGCTACCTAACACGCCTTCACAGTATTTTAGATGTCTTTATTTCATAGGCAAACTTCACTACGCTATGAGTCACAGTCACAACGTACTACTAAGGATCGGCCACCACAAGTCCGTTCTCTATCTGATGCATTACTAGCCATGATTCGGTTTTAAATATAAAAAAAAATATATTAAATCAATAGTATGCACAGACGTGTATACATTTAATAAGTCTATGGCGCCGGGCTTAGCAATTAAGCGTGCATTGAAAGTATATATATATATATATATATATATATATATATATATATATATATATATATATATTAGTAGATATTCGTCCGCAGGTTCTAAAAAAGCAATGACCTGGTAAGAGCAGTGGCAAAAAGTATGCGTTAGCACATGATCACCAGTAAAAAACAACTCGGAGCGTACCACAGATGCCACATAAATAACTTAAATAAAACGAAAAAAAAGTGTCTGCTCGTGTTTTAGCACAGCTCGCAACTATTAAAAGCAATAACGCCAGAAAGATGGCAAAAGTATAGTAAGTACAACCGGTAAGCTAAGGGTGCGATATGTGCACATGCGTACATGTGATGATATGCGCTAAAAAGTGCCGTGTCGCAGTCCTGCGTATAGAGGACGCGTCGTGGCTTTTACGTAACTCGTCAGCTAGATCGGGCAAACAACTTTTGCAAACATCTTGTCAGTGGTGTCACAAAAAGTTACCATTAACAGCGTGTTGGTGCTTAGATCAGTCATTTAATCAATCTTCCTTACCCCGAGACAGACAAAGTAATCGAAAATAAAAACGACTATTAATATCACTTGCCCTTTTCCCTATACGTGTATGTCGGTTGCTCGGTCGTTTAGGGTTCGAATCCAATGTGTCGAGACATGCTGTCTCTTGACCTGAGCACGCAATGGTGCTGGCATATGTAGTTGTTGATTCATTTGAGTTTAACGGTGTAATGTAAAGGACACGTCAATATATATATATATATATATATATATATATATATATGCATAGGCAACATATGTATGTTATTTATGCATACACATTTGTATCAGCTACTCAATAATATGACGCTCAAACATTCTAATGGGAGTTTCCTACATATTGGCGTCAGTTTGTACGACTTAGGATAATTCCAATTTATTCTACAAATAGAAACTGTACACTCGGTACCGTGTGGCAATGTTTTCCCTAGGAACTGTCCCCTTCCGTCAATTCTTAGAAGTTATGTGTCTATTTAGTTCGAATATAAGGGAGCATGCTTTTTGTATATCAACAAGTAGGGCCGAATGACCATTTGCGGCGTAGGTGAAACGTTATTTTCTTTCAAATGTAACGATTTCTGTTCTGTCTGCTTGTCTATTTCGGCGTTGTCGCCTGCCCTTCTTGGCCCATTCTTTATTATGTAGGACATTGCAACAACCAGATTGCCACATCCCATGCAAAGTATTCGCACGAGTATAAAAAGGCGGTTTTTGTCTAAGTTCTCCTCATGGCCGTAGATGCCAGGTTCTTTGGCGTATGTGTAAATATTATTCTTACTCTTTTAAGGGCTGTCATGTCATACTGTCAGGTTCCCTGTGCATCGTAAACGTCCTAGCACTTTTAACGCAGTCACGCGTATGTAAGCCATTCAACCATATAGTCTCGTCGTAAAGCCTGCAGATATAAGAATGTTTAGCACCTTTCCTCATAGCTAACTTACTATGAAATGAGTTAGAACCTAGGCTATTATATATATATATATATTATAGTGGCGAGCTTAGCTAAAGCTTTGCGAATGAACTAATTTATGCAATGCGTTCATGCGATATATACAATCTAGATAGCACAAAATGAGTAACAACTAAATGTTTGCATTTATCAACAAATAAAGAGCAACATTCGTATATATATATATATATATATATATATATATATCTAACTGTCTTTTGACATGCAAAGTTATTTTAGCTGCTTAGTTAGTTATTTTAATATTATTGTATATTTATATACCTTTTTTATGTTAGCACTTTGGAGTGAACAATTGTTGTCTCCGCGTGAACGTATATATATATATATATATATATATATATATATATATGTATATATAAATAAATAACTAACGATTGTTCTCCTTGCTCGCGTGTTCGATGAGTTCCGAGGATCAGAGCTTAAGATTAAGTCCCGGACGTTGAACTCAGTTAGACAATGTTGCTACGGACGCGACTACGTTGTCTCTTTTTATATTATACAAAGCGGGAGCCATTGGAGCAGGAGGTGGCTGGACCTGGTATTTCAGGTTGTTGGGAAGTATGTTTTCCGTGCACTTAGCCTATTGCATTGGTCATTAATACTCTCTGGCCTCTATCTCAATTGCATTTTGTAAATATATTGGGATTGTTTGGGTTATAGCTCTCTCCGGTTAAGTGTGTATCGAAAATAGCTATAAACAATTACGACAGTTGCATAACGCATCCCCGCAAAATGCTTTTGCTCAAATGGCCTTCACTGTATTAGTAAGGTCGTTTGGCTACGTATGGTTGCTTTGCCTTTTTAGCTGTATCGTGTCGAGGTAAACCTGTTTTATGTTGACAATGACCTTTAGTTTGCTTGTTTCGAACTGCTCGCGCAGACGACAGTACATTAACGCAACTTGATTTTTAGAAACTTTGCTTTTATTTTAAGGGGATCTAATTTATAGATCGATTCGGCCGGCCGCACACACAGATGGAACGATACTAGACAATGGGAAAGACCAAGCGGCTAGTCAAATTGCCATTTTTGCCAATGAACAGACAACCATCTAGTTGACTCAACGATTATAGTCAATAAGTTACAGTGCAATCGGCGAACTAATTCATTAGTTCCAGTTTACTAAATAATTAATTAGAAATCGCTAACTCGATAAGGTCATCGATCACTGATACGCCCAGCGCACAACTAGGCACTATAGCACATAACATTTGGCGACAGTGCGTGTATTGCACCACTTTATGATGGCAATAGCAAGGTTTCCAAACAAAATTTGGCCAGCCTTTGGGGGATTGCAGATTTTGTTAAATTAATAATTGTTTTCTAGTGGAATAGAAAGAGGAAATGTTTCATCTAGGAGTGACAGTGAAGTGACTTATTTCTGTCATACCGATGTGCCTGGGCGGATGGAACATCAAACAACGGACAATTGCATCAATCATAGGCTAGCAGAAGGCAAATAGTCACATTAAATGCGTTAGCGAAAATCGAGGTCCTGCGACGTCTCATTTTGAAATTTTCATTATTATAACATTTTTCCATTACGCTTATAAGACACATTCGCTAAGACAATGTGAGGGGGGGGGATTTGAGTAAAAATATGGGGATAATTTTATTGTCAAATCAATAATGATTGGGTTCCTTATCTGATTACTGTGAGCCGTCTTTCGCCGCTCTCCGATGTCGGATTCCTGTAGAGTTTAATGTCAACAGCGATGGAGTCGCTAGAGTCCAATGTTAACAACGAAAGGACCCGTAGAGTCTAATGTTAACAGCTAGTGTACGGGTCTGTTCTCGGCGCTGTTTCACAAAGTGAACGAACAGCAGTGCCCAGAACTAGACCGTGTACGTTTTCACTTCATCAGCCAATCCACCGATCCCCGAATCCTCTAGGTGAGCACGTATCGCATGGCGCGACGTTGCTCTATGGTGCTCAAACAAAATCTTCGAACGAATACTTTTGGAACATTTACCAACAGTTCTGGTAAGGTCATTCTCCTTAGCACTTTACTAAGAAATGTGTGCTGTAAGTATACCCTCTAGTGTAAACAAAACTTCATCTTCAAAAAGCTTAAGTGCCGGAAATTCAGTCTGGGTTTATTCTTCTGCAAAATCTAACAAGAGTTAATGGCTGTAATCTGTAGGCTGCAAGGCTTGAGCCCAACTCCACACTTGTGCTTTTCTTAAATGAAGCTTTGTTCACACAAAAATTTTCTTTAAAAAGTGCGCATGTTTATGTTTTTTTTTAGCATAAAGGCAAGTTTTAAAGCATTCAAGGCGAAATATATATATATATATATATAACAGGATCTGGATTTTTGCAAAGTTAATTCTTCGAACATAATGAAATTTCGTATTATGTTGAAAATACATACAAAATTGACACTACTTTCGATTTTTATCTCTCACATGTTGTAAAGTGATGTCCAGCTAATCACACTGTTTTTCCACCATCCCCCCTAAACCAGACACATATACCGCTGGCACAATGTGTGTGGAAGAATAGCTTCTGTGTGGGCCTCTCGACAATGAGAGTGGTTGTTCTCTACCTCTGCCCAAAATCTTGACGTGGCAGAGGTCGCTGACACGTTGAAATTTGGTGAATTATGTTTCCACTGTCAACTGTGTCATCGGTGGCGACTTTAATGTCCATACTGATGGTGAGACTACTAACAATAACGGAGAGGTGCTATTCCAGTTAATGGAATACTTTGATCTGAGATGTGCAAATGCACGCAAAGATCACATTTATTTAAGTCATAACGGAAGCAGCACCGTTGATCTACTGTATCACATCTTGTTGATGGCGAAGTTAAACATTTCGATATTCTCGAAGTGGCTGCAAGGAAATATCTACCGGTGTCAGCAGTTATAAGTATGGCTGATATGCGCGGAAAAACTTCGAGATGATCCTCACTTTTAGTTACCACGAGGCATGTGGACCTTATTCTTTTAGCGGGTAACAACATCGAGGTAGGCCGTGATGTGGACACTTGCTGTAAACGGTTTTCTCAGGCTTGCTATTTCGCTCAACGTAGGGTGCTCGAGCTCTTATGTTAAGTGAAGGACAAGACGAACCCTTGACTCTCTCTTTCTCTTGGTGATTGGGTCAATAGTGCCCGCACTGTTGGCTTTAGGAGGCTTTTCATTTTGGCCTGTGAAAGATTTTTGTTTGAGCATGCGCGTGATATACACCGAACAAGATGGCTTAGTGGCAAAGTGTTTGCCTTGCATTCGGGAGGACTGGGTTCGAGACCCAGATCGGCCACTCTTATATTAATTTGCATGGTTTCCAATTTAGACAAGGTAAATGCCGGAGTGGAATAAAAATTAGTAATGATATGAAAAACCGTGCACGGGCATTAGCCTTACGGAAAAAGCTAAAAACAAATATATATATATATATATATAACGACCCCATGCTGACGTTCCCGATCCTAAGCATGCAATTTATAATATTGCTAATTGACATATATATATATATATATATATATATATAGAAATTGGGTACACACCGGTAAAAGACGTAACTAGAAAGCCATAACTGGGAGTATCTACAAAGTCACGAAGTCTACAATCATTATTTTTCACGAACGACAATATTACTCATTCTGTATAATACCTTGTGTATATGTTATACATATCACGAAGGATTAGCTACGATCTGAACATAAGCCAATAATATATGCATTTCTATTTCGATTTCGAAATCTTCTCGGCGCGTTTGTCAATGAGTTAACCTGATACAGTTAGCTCCACGATTACTATTGCCAAGCGAATTATATTTGCATGCATATATACTAGTATAGTGGCTGCTTTATATGCAACGCTCATGACTCATGATATGAAATATTGTAATGATTTATTAATCATTTACAATACTTTTGCACACTCGGCAGTGCTCGCATTAATAAAAATGATGGTAAAAAGGTGTCACGTGAAGTTAAGAATCAGTTGTCCGTGTCCTTGTTTGATGGTAGCCCCCGCTCTTATGGACCCGGTGCGAGCGGTATATCCTCAAGGTTCCTTGCAAAGTTAAAACGGTGAGATCCATAAGATTCCTCTTCGTGACGCCGAGCCCCAAGAGCGTCCTCGCAGATTCGGAGTCCCATACACCACTCATAGAGATAGTGATGGATCCGAATCTGCGAGGTTTTTGCGGGTTGGGGAGCGCCGCTCTTAGGAACTCGACGTCATATTTGGTGATCTTGTTCTGCCGCGCTTTTGCCAGGTCCCGGTTCGGGCCGCAAACCTCGGCATCTAAAACCCAGACCTTAGTAGATGTTGTTATTACGAGGTCGGGCTTTAGACCCGGTGCGCCCGGTCGACGGAATACTCGCTCACGAACCACCTCATGACTCCTTTTGCGGAGAAGACGCGCCACGCAATCACAGACGTCGTCATGTCTGTTTATGGTTTGTTTGTGTGTTGTATCGCACATCTGAGCGACATGAACCAACGTCTCAGGCGCATGACACCCGTGCCTACAACGTTTGTTGTAGCCCGGGCGTCCCCTGGCCAATCTGGCACGCGTTGGTAGTGCGTTGATCCTAAGCTTTAGTAGGTTTAAATACGCCTTACCAGATAGGTAGGGCATACCCTTAATCCAGTAATATACAAAGGGCGTTTCCTGTGCTTTTTTAAAATGTGCCCCATCGAACGTGTTGTGTAGTTGTTGAGACCAGTAATCGGTCTCTTGTGTAGCGGTCTCAATGGAGGTTCCCAAGCGCTCGCAAAGAAGTCTTGTTTTCGCAAGATCTTTTTTGAAGTGCTCGGTGGTTAGCATCCATTGGACCCCAAGGTGCGTGGAGTGTTGTAGTGCTGTCAGGCGGGAGAGGCGGAGTCTGGGAATGAATGTTTGGAGGCAGGGGATGTCCAGACCGCCGTGCGCTGTGTGCGTGTACAGATAGGCGTTCGGCATCGAGTTTTCGAGCTTAAGCCATTTCGACTTAACAACCTTTCTGATCTCTTTATCTAGGTCGCTAAGGAGTGCGTAAGATGGTCTGGGACCGATTACCAGTTTATATAGAAGACGGGGAATGAGAAAGTCTTTCAAAAATATGAGTCTTTGGTGGGGTTTAAGGGGAGCTATCGTGAGTCTGTTGAGTAAATTAAGGAGTATATTCTTGGTGGAGTCAACTCTGCCATTGTTGTCAAAGTCGACTCCAAGATGTCTCCATCGATCGCTCATACCTTTAGCTGGCAATTGCCGATATCCAACTTTAAATTCTGGTACGGTGTTGATTAAACCTTTACCTTCCTTCCTATTAAATAGGTGGGAGATAGTAAAGCTTTTATTAGTATTAATTTTAAGGCTTCGGGATTTCAAAAGTGCGTCCGCAATATTGAGGAGCCGTTGGAGAGTAGATTTCGTGGAGGCTAGAAGGATGAGATCATCCGCAAAGGCTAAGCCCATAAAACGGAAGTCATCAGTCAGTTGGTACCCGATATTAGTTTTGTCTAATTTTAAAAGAATGTCGTCGAGAACTAGGTTAAATAAAAGGAGGGACAGAGGATCTCCCTGCCTAACACCCCTAGTTGGCCGAAATGTGCGACATTCGTGTCCAAATTCTATGAGAGTTTTAGATGAGAGGTACAAGCGTTCGATATAATAATAAAGTATTTTAAGATGTTCTCTTTTTTTTTTTTTATTGTAAGTTCGGCCCTTTATTCTTAACGTATGATATATTATTCATATATATAATTTAGTAAGATTACCGATAGAGCGACAATTGTCTCCTGAGAACGTGTGCACTGGGAATATTACTCTATCTCGTATAGAGTGGGTTGGCACCACTTCAGCAGCGTGCCGCGGACGGACGCCGCGTTCCCTCGTTGGACGTCGAGATCAAGGCGCTGTCTCAAGAAAGCCGCGGATCTCTTGTCTCCAGCTGCGAGGTTTAGCTGCTCGCCGACTCTGTGGAGGAGTTTGCAGGTTAGGTTGCCTGGGTCGCCCAAGGTCTCAAACGCTAGCGGTTGAAATTCATGTGGGTACTCTATTGAAGCGTATTTTGCGAGCTTCCTTGTCTCGGCTAGATCACCAGCGTAACCTGCCGAGGCTGCCCCGCCACCGACCATTGAAGGTGCTAATGAGTCGGTAACTGTGGCGTCCCAGACAAGCATCCTGCCCCGGCTGAAGGGGGTTAGAGTCATTCCGTCCGGGCGTTTGCCGTCGTCGGCGGAAAGACCCTGGGGCTCTAGAATACAGGGAAATCCGCTAGATCGGAGAGCTCGGCTAAAAGTGTCGTTAATACTGGCATGTCGGGCACGCCGTCCTGCACTCATGACGCACGACAACCCATGATGGGCTAACTTGTCAACCGGTTGACCACACTTGCATTGGTGAGGAGTTACAAGATCACAGCCGAGCCGAAGTCCTGCCCCGATTCGGGTAGTTTCGTCGTCCAAAAGGGTGCCCAGTGGGGCGCTTGGAAGCGCATGCAGCCAGGCTCCGGATCCCTTAGCTGCGACCGCCCGAAGACGAGCCTTTGCGGCGTCGTCAATGGCGTCCGCGAGTAAGCCGCAATATGCTTTTTCGTGCAACAACGCGCTCCAGTCGTGTTGGCTTCGAGGATTGTCCGGGGCACCACTGCAAATTGTTTTTAACTCCTCTTGAAGGCGTCTTGTGAGGTCCTTGTACTGAACAGCGCCGGCTTCGTCTAGAAGTGCAATGACCTTGTTCTCAGATCGAAGAAGGGAGGAGACTATCGCTGGGCCAGCCGAGATAAGTGGATCCGGGATCCCCAGGCCTCCCTTGGAAATCAGTAGTTGCGCCTGCTTTCGAGCGGGGGGTGCCAGCGAAAGATTAAGGAGGGACTCGAGGGTGTTCAGCGTTAACTCGTTTAATGGACGAAGGTCGTCCAATTGCCCTGTTAGATTCGCTCCTCGAAGAAGGTGGTTGACCCTAGTGGCTGAGAACGACGAACGAAGTAAAAAGAGAGCGCGATGAGCGCCGAGCGGGGTGAGGTTGTTAGCGACGTCCTTTAACACGCTTTGCCATTTTTTGAGAACGCGTGGGAGTCCTTGCGGTCGGAGGGGGACTCCCAGAAGCTCCAGGTCGTAGTCGTGGGTAATCTTACAACCCGGCAATAAAGCTTGGAGGGGACGGAGGTCAGGCGCCTGCGCACTATCACCCGTAACGTAGATCTCGCACTTCTCGGGATTCAGCTCCAAGCCTGAAATCTGGCGAAATTCAAGCACGCGCCGAATATCTTCGGCAACCATGGATGCGTCTCCCCCCAGTACGCCATCATCAAGGTACCAAATGTTTAGTGAGCTGTTAAGGGAGTCAACAAGCTCTTTGATGCTCAGGCAAAACAATGGAGGAGCCAGAGGGTCGCCCTGTTGCAGTCCCGTGACCGAAGAAATGAGATCATCCGGGAGAATCAGGTGAGAAGAGTAACAATACGCTTGATGGACATGGTGTGCCAACTGGGGGCAGTGCGCCCCGACCGCCTTTAACAAGTGATCCCGTCTTACAGAGTTGAAGGCATTCCTAAAATCCAGCTTTACGAGAACCCCAGGTAGTGAGCGTGAATCGATAAAGGCTCGGGCGGCATGCACGGCGGCCTCGGCCCCGGCTTGTGCCGCAAAGCCAAGCTGGTGGGGACCAATCGCCTCGCGGATCCTATCTCTGGTTCTATTACAAGCAATCTTTGCGGCTAGCCTGCGCAGGGTGGAGGAGCACGCAATTGGCCTCACTGACCCGTCTTTCTTCTGTAAGGCAAAAAGCCTGGCTCCAAAGATTATAGGTCGCAGTTGAGGTGGAGAAACGCCCCACAAAAGCAAATCTACGATTTTGGCCAATGCGGCTGCCAACCGGCCGGCTGTGTCCCCCAATGTCGGAGAGAGTAGGTCTATTAGCAGTCGTGGTCGGATGAAGTCAAGACCCCCGGCGGAGCTTCGGGCAAAACTCTTGACTGCGGCAATAACTTCTTCTCCCGAAGTGGTACATGGAAGCGGAATCCCGGGGAGGTCTGGCCAGTCCAGGTCTGGCGGGGCCGGGGGGTGCTTATTGCGAAGGGCTGCCAGGTGATCTGTGCCGGGAGCCAGTACGTCCGACGATCCAATCAACCTAGCTGCCCCTGAAACGTCACCCTCAGTTAGCTTAAGAATAGTCTGGCGGACACGGTCATTCTTAAAAGTGCGGTTTTTCTTAGTGACCGGGGCTACGACATCGGCTAGCCGCAATCCATTGGAGAATTCCCGCAAATTATGACGAATAATGACGGAGAGTGATTGCGTATCGTTGCGGGAGAGAGGAAGCCGAAGAACCACTGGCACGAACGAGAAAAGCGTACACCACGCTTGTTGGTTATTATCGGCTATGACTCCCGAAAGAACATTTGCCAATGCCTCCGCTACCTGTTTCCTTACGGATTTCGGAACAATTCTTAACAGTCTTGACCTCTTTGCTACACCCTGGATATCTTCGATGATGCGGGCGGTCTGTTGTGCGTTGTTATCGATCGGCGTGGAGGAAGTTGCGAATGAGCTGAGTGAGGCTGATGGATGCTTGGCGGCTATATGCCTCGTAAGCCCTCTTCTTGTGTACTGTCCGTTGCATAGGGGGCATGCTGTTTGCTGTGAGTGTGTCGTCGACCCAGTTGATCCGCCGCTAGATATGTTGTTGGGGTCGTGCTGCATCATTATTGCATTATTCGTTTAAGGCCCTCCAACATTGGCAAAAGCTGCAGGAGGGGTTCTAAAGCTTGCACTAAAGCCCTGAGCTGGCCCAACAGGTCTGATCCGCCTCCTGGCACGACTTGCGACAAATGAGTCGCAGCGTCGGCCAAGACATGGATAGGCCGCGCGGATTTGGGTGCTCGGCGGGCTGTGGCGCAGTTTAGCCGTCGCCGTGGGGCAAATGTCTCCCTGTTGGCGTAAGGTCTCCCTGTACGCTTCTTTAGCTTCTTGGCGAGGAGTGGCCTTGGAGCAGGCAGCAGCAGCTGCGGGTCAGGGTCCTCGGGAGACTGAGAAATTCCGCGAACCACGTTGGCGTACGTTGGTTGCCCCCTTGGATGTTGCTGTGACGTGTCTGATTGGGGCGTGAGGCTTGGTCGACCATCGGTGATCTCTGCTGCTGGGTGCGTTACCCGAACCTGTTGCAAAGTTCTGGCTTCGAGAAATAGCCTGTTCCTTTCTCTGAGATAGGCTAAGCGGGGGCACGAAGGCGACCCGGACGGGTGAGCGCCCCGACAGTTGATACACCGCGCCTGATTAGTACAGTCTGCAGCAAGATGACCTGAGCTGCCGCACTTTTTGCAAACTTGCTGTTGTGTACACCGTTCTGCGAAGTGCCCAGGCCGTAGGCATTTGTGGCAGAGCCTAGGCTGGTCAGGTTCAAGCACGACCTGGTGTGATTGAAATCCCAAAAATAATGATGTTGGGGGTTGTTGGGTAAACGAAAGGATCACTTTACCCATAGGGACCCTAGCACCGCCGTTGTTCTCTTAGTTTGCTCTGCAAGCACGCCTGATGTAAAATTGAAACATGGTATTCAGGTACACATTATATATATATATATATATATATATACGCGTGCCAGATTGGCCAGGGGACGCCTGGGCTACAACAAACGTTGTAGGCACGGGTTTCATGCGCCTGAGACGTTGGCTCATGTCGCTCAGATGTGCGATACAACACACAAACAAACCATAAAGAGACATGACGACGTCTGGAATCGCGTGGCGCGTCTTCTCCGCGAAAGGGGTCATAAGGTGGTTCGTGAGCGAGTATTCCGTCGACCGGGCGCACCGGGTCTAAAGCCCGACCTCGTAATAACAACACCTACCGAGGGCTGGGTTTTAGATGCCGAGGTTTGCGGTCTGAACCGAGACCTGGCAAAAGCACGGCAAGACAAGATCGCCAAATATGACGTCGAGTTCCTAAGAGCGGCGCTCCCCGACCCGCAAAAGCCTCGCAGATTCGGATCCATCACTATCTCTATGAGTGGTGTATGGGACTCCGAATCTGCGAGGACGCTCTTGGGACTCGGCGTCACGAAGAGGAATCTTATGGATCTCACCGTTTTAACTTTGCAAGGAACCTTGATGATATACCGCTCGCACCGGGTCCATAAGAGCGGGGGCTACCATCAAGCAAGGACACGGACAACTGAGTCTTAACTTTACGTGGCATCTTTTTACCACCATTTTTATTAAGGCGAGCACTGCCGAGTGTGCAAACGTATTGTAAATGATTAATAAATCATCACAATATTTTCTATATATATATATATTTTATGGACATCCTATAGTCAAATCCAATGACTACATCATTAAAATAATTAAACTACCTTAAAAACGCGACCAGAACATTGAAACAATACGTCCCGTTTTCAAACATATAAACCAGTAAACTGGACAATCGCTCGGATATGTAAGTGTAACGACGCGTCTAATAAAACGTTTCTTGTCGAACCCGGTGGCGTGGTGCATTTGCGTCCGCCTTGCGACTGAGGAGACACATAGATGCGCGGGTTCGATTTTTGCTAGATGTTAAATGTAGGCTGAGAGTCAGCTTGAAATTGTTTTTTGGGTATAATGTTTTTTCAGTACATCAAGGACACTACTCATTAAAGGAGCCCACACAAAGTTCTGATAAATGGATACAACGCTAGAGAGAGCCGCCTCAATCGTTGCTTTGCTTGAATGTGGAAGTTAACGTTCTGTAGCTCGTCAACAATATTAAAAACAACCTCTTTAAAAATTGCTTTTTTAATTCTAGCTCGTCAACAGAACCCCCAGAACCAATCCACCGTTTGCAGAGACTACCAGTGGTACTAACTCACGTGCAGTGTCCCTCGTAGAGAAGGTAGAGAGGACTCAAGCTGCAACTAATTGAGATACCTGTTTCCTTGTAACGAATATGTGTAAAATCGCCCACTCTACGCCGACAAGTGACCACAGCGAGTCACAAGAGAATACATAAATGTCCTTAGGCAAGAAAACTTGTTTTTAACTTAATGGGTGGGGGGGTTGTATGGTAATGCACCATCTCTTTTTATTGAGACATCTGTGCTTTCCTTTTTTTCCAATCATGGTCAATTTTCAATCCAATCCGGTATTAACCTTGTTTAAATTGAGAACTATGAAAACCAATTTAGGAGTGGCCGGTCTGGGTTTCGAACCCAGGCCTCCCGAATGCAAGGCAAATGCTTTTGCCACTAAGCCATCTTGCTCGGTAACTAACCTCGTATGAGTGGGATGAGATAAAACGACGGGTTAGAGCCAGAAATCCAGCTCCAGCAACATTTCTGGAGAAGCTCATGAACGCTACGCGCAGAGAGTGTAATAAGATTTGTTGCATCAATGTTTTTTTAGCTTTATTGTTGAAAGACCAAAATTTTCATTGTTGAGATTATGGGTTCAATCATTGTTAAGTCGCAATCAACAAAACTAAGCAGGACTGTGCTTTTTGACTGGGCCTGCTTTGACGTAAAGTCTATACAGATTTGCTTCACTCCGTTGAGTGCAGAACCCAACGGCCGAGTGAGTCAGTCGATCAGAGAACAGCCGAAGTGCATTGGTAAGGATATTGGTAAGGTTACCTGAGGGCGAGGGGGCCTGTTTGTTTCTCTCGGCTCCGTCGACCATTGCGATTGGTAGTCGGTTGGTGCGAAGTCCCCGTGAGGCTCCGAATGCTGTGTCAGCAGAAACTCCGCTCAGCGGGAGCGCTTCACGTAGCCCACCGCAGCAGCCCTAGGGAGCGGAGCTAAAGGTATCACATTTAGATGATTTTGTTGTACGGAAAAGCTGCTCGCACACGACGTTTGACGATCGCACATCTCCGCCGACCTCTTGTATAAATCTATTAGGAAGGACCTGCAATGAAAATCAGAAGGAGAACATTGCCAAAAATGTTCAAGCTCAACGTATTAGAAAAACTTACACAATCCCGTTCGCTCAGCTAGGGTTAGCAACATTGTAATTACTCGTGGTGTTAGAGATATTTTAGGCGTGTGTTTTTTAGTACAAAGTATTTCGACATCATAAGCGCTTACACAAATCGCAGACGTCATCGCTTAGACGTAAATGTAGGCGTTATAATACTTTGTAGTTCTATAGAAGCTGACCGAATATAACAGATATTTGATACCACGAATTAACGTCCACGGAAATGCTTTCGCATTTCTGCGTAATACGGACCTTATAAATACAAGTGTATTTACAAGCGGAGAATTGTACAAATTGGAGATCGAACCCTTGCTACTATGTGTCTCCTCCGGTCGCAAGGCTCACCAGCAACATATATTTACATTAAATGTGGCTTGTCAACATAAGTTCTTGACAGGAACAGTATTTGTAACATATGCCTTGATATTCGACTGTACATCGTATATTGTAAGATATGACTAACCCGAATCAGACTTGTCAAACTAGATAGTATTCGTTCTTGGGAGGTTTTTAGCGGGACCAGCCTCATATTGTCATCGAGCAAGAGAAGGTCTTTAAGTCGACCCATCATCTTCCATCTTGTTTCACCTCGCGTCTCAACACGATGTCCACAAGGACACCACACTACGTTCGTCCGGTGCCGGCAAATATAGATATTCATGGTAATGAACTGCAAATGTATTTGCATATAGTTCGATTGCAGCCGTTAGCAGTCAACGGTGTGGTGACCGAGCAAGATGGCTTAGTGGCAACAGCCTTTGCCCTGCATTCGGGAGGCCTGGGTTCGAGACCCAGACGGGCCACTTCTAAATTGGTTTTCATGGTCCCCAATTTAAACAAGGTGAATGCCGGAGTGGATTAAAAATCGACCATAATCGAAAAAAAAACGGGGAGCACAGATGTCTCAATAAAAAGATATGGTGCATTACCATCCAACCCCCCCCCCTCCCACCAAGTGGTACCTCAGTGACAATGTTTGCTGGCGTTGGCGGATCAATTCCGATAGAGAGTTTTGGCTAGATGGCAAAGAAAGCTATATATATATATATATATATCCATTTTTACATGTATGGCTAGCTCCGTTTTTACATCTATAGCCTTGCACTAAATCGAACGTCATTTTACGACAATGTTATTCGGCGAATCATAACAAAAAAGCCTAACGAGTACGCGCGCGAAGACAGCGTCTTCGATCAGTAAGTATCCCGTGTCCACCATTGCTACCGTTGTGCTAGTAGGCCATCCATCCGTACCGTGCAACAACAGAGCATGAAATAAGATTCAGAACATCTGAATCTGTAAATTGCTTGCAGGAAATAGTTGACGTCGGACTGTCGCGCTAGCAACCGGCATAATGCTTAGCTATTCACCGACAATTACTATTAGCTAGATTCTCTCCATATCTCTCCATATGCATAGTTAAACCGCCCGCCCGCTTAGATAGAGTGATATGTTTTGGAAAAACATACCTTAAACACAGATAAACAAACTTTATCGTTTGGTTGTGTGTGTTTAATCTATACGAAACGTTTATGTAATCTATTGCCCAGCGGCAGTGACGACCGCAATGGTCGATGCCAGGAGGCGCGGTGTCACCGAACGAAGAACGAGTACCGTTGGATCGTTTCTAAATGCAATTAGGAGAACTGAACACGAAAAATCCAAGTTGTCGATATCCCGAAGAAGCTTCAAATTCTACTCGTACCTAACTAGCATATTAGTTAAGTACAACTAAAGTAGGGTGTCGCACGATGTTGTATTGTTTTTCATTACATAAGAGATAGGCATTAAGGGCACCAATTTGGTAGACCCGTTGTTGAGCAGTTCCTGTTGTATACAGGATGTATGTTAACTAATGTAAATATTTATGTAACGGTAAGCTCCCACCCCTTCTTGTTGGGCCATCGTTAAACTCTAATTATGTGGCTATTCTATACTAATTAGAGCACCGTCATTTTAGTAGGAAAATAGGTCTTACAAGTTAAGCATTTGCTCAAATGTTTGTTGTTTGTGGTCGTAATGGCAAACGTCTGGACGTATAACTTAACAATAAGATTACAACAATCTCAATTTTTGCAAACTGTTTAAAATGCAACAATTTCACATTTGCTAGAAAGCGTCAAATTACATTTAGACAGAGCAGATTTTGTGGCCACATTCATCATTTTATTTAGTCCCATCAAACAACCTATACTGTTGACCCCTAGAAAGACGGCACGCTCTCTTGTTAATGTTACGCTATTCATTATTTTTCTTGCAGACTTCTTTGTTCTGTAAGCGTCAAGAAAATGTTTGTTCACGTGCTCTCTTAGAGGGGGCTTTTTTTTATAATAATAATAATAATAATAATAATAATAATAATAATAATAATAATAATAATATAATAATAATAATATAATATTATTATTATTATTATTATTATTATTATTATTATTATTTATGCCAAGCCTAAAAGACTAAATGACCTCCTGTTTTTGCGTTATCTGATTAAACCTACTGCGCAGTTGGCACTTTCCTGGTATAAACAATCCAAAATAGTAACTCTTCTAGGAACTGTCTTCCCAGGTATCTTGTATCGCCGACATTTTCTTCCATACATCTTCTCCTAGTTGTGCAAGTTGGATTTCCTTTTACTTGTATTCGACTAACGCGAGCGAGAGGTTTTGGCAAAAGGTCTGACCGACCCACGATCGTGTGACCATCCCCGACCACACGCCGACTTGTCGTTCTCTGTCGACAGATTCAGCCGTAATGGCGATCCTGCTCTTACGTATCCACGCCATGCTGCTTCGTAACCTCTGAAGGCCTGCAGTCGTCTTTTTTGTCATGGCCCTGCCCGATGGCATCTTGCACCTCGGGCCCTCTACTCTATGCCTGACCAAACCGACGTCTCTGCGGACGTAGGATTAGGTTGCCTTCGTTGCGTGATCTACCTCGACCGTTCGGATTTTTTCCCTCGCTTCCGCTGCAAGGCCGGCACGTAAAGGCTTTGGACCAGCAATGGTGGTCGTCGTGAGGTAATCCGTGGCTGGGTGGGTGCTACTAGACCGAACGAGTTCGATTTTCGCATGGTGCTGAGCTTAGGCCAAACAGAAGCGACTCAAGCCAAATTACGCCAAAGACGTTTCGTTTCGCCAGCCAGACAGACGGTCGCATATTGACCCCCACAGAACCTCCGGAAAACTCATATAGTTTGCAACTATATGCTGCTACTAGAACTTATGGGAGCGGGCTGGGCTGAATCATCATAAATACGCTCCAATCCCTCACGGCCGATTCTTTTCGACAACAAGATTATTTTATTATGCGTTTTGCTTACTCAGTTTAGCTCGCACCTGTTTGATCTGACGGAGAAGATCAGGTCGTCAGGTCGTTCTACAATGTGGAGATAATGCCGATATCAGCCGTGCCAAGGCATCAACGAAGGGGAATTGTTCGTGGACCCCTCTCAATTCTAGAGGCCAAGAAAGAAGAGCAACAAATATCCCAGCCTAGGCTAATTTGCAAAATATTTGTTTGCTTAGCAAACGGGGTCGTTTAGGCGGATTGCCGACGATGGTGGGGCGCACCGAATGCATTGCGGGTTACGGCGGATAGCCGGCCGTGCCACGATGAGCACTCCCGCCCTCGATTTCATGTATGAGCGAAAAGCTCGAGCGTGCGACAGGCTGGCATGACTGTATCGCTACTTCTATTTATATCCCTCTTTCGTGCTTGTGGGTAATCATGCGCGCGGTGCGGTGTGCGATCAGTAGTCGTACAACAGCGATATTCTCGATTCTCGCTCGATGTGTCCTGGCGACTTTCTTGGCGTTCTTTTTTTTTGGCCGCTACTGCTTTACCACTTGTGTCTCCTCTTTTTCTCTAGATGGCTTGTTTTAGCTTTCTCCATATAGCGTGTTTCCTTCGTTCTTTTTTTTTGGCTGGAAAAGTACAGGCTGTAGAACTTTCTCGGGTGGTGCCGTTAGACGGCGGTAGACGTCCTTTACTGACAATATGCTGCCAACAGGTCCCTGGCCTGGTCGAGCCCGGTGGCGTGGTGGGTGCATGTGACTGCGCCTTGCGACCGAAGGAGACACGTAAGTGCGCGGGTTCGAGCCCCACCGTTGCACATTTGTATTTATGGGGACCGTCCGTCTATGAAGCAATGCGAAAAGCAGTCCCATGGACGTTACAAATATGTAGATGATAAACCATACCGCTGACAGTCAGCCGCCACGCTGCCACAAGGACTATTGGGGAAGCCCTAGATATCTCAACATGTCCGGCCCTCGGTGCCTTGAAGATACACCCAACGGCGAGTTCCAAGCCAGTAGGGGACGGAGGATGGTCTAGAATTAAAAACAACCTGCTTAAAAATCGTTTTAATGTTTCTGGGTCCCTTGTATAAACCGTTTATACGCCGAGTGTCTGTGATGACTATTAGTGGTACTAGAACAAATCGAAGTAACATATTATGTCAGTGATAGACAAGGACACCACATATACGCCGGTGTATAGTAAACGTGTAAGCACACTGAATAGTCCTAGTGTTGACTTTCGGATCTTGCCTGTATTAGGTTTTTGTTATACCCATAAATGCCTAATGTACCGTTATACTCAATTTGAGTGAAATAAACAGAATTGTAATATAAATGCCTAATGTACTCGTAAGCTAGCCGTAGTCGACAGATAGGCCAATTGAGAAAAGACGGGTAGATGATTTGTAGAGAGGTAGTTTGCGTAGGTTTGCGGCTTTCACGTTTTGTACAACTGCTTTAACGTGTTAATACACACGCCACTCCGATTGCGACATGGGGTTAGGGCTATATAAACGTTGTAGGTCTATTAGTAGCCTAATCATACATTTGAAAGTAGAATGGCCGAACCATACAATCAAAAAATCTACTTCATTCTAGTTTATATACAAACAACAGCAACTTAATGCTGATGCCTAGCAGGTGATTGAGATACATAGTGAGAATGCCAAATAACAAGGTACATGCGTTCCTTAAAGGTAGAACGAAATGCCAGCGTGCATAACCCGCAGAACAGGCATTTTCGGCAGATAAGCTCCACTTCGCGGTAATGCAGGTATTTATAGCAGAGTCGTCAGCGTAGACGTTCAAGTCTCGTAGCCGAAACGTACAAATGAGAAGACCAAAAAAACACGTAACGATGAGTTGCGTTGAATAGAATAAAGGCTTATAAGCCTCAACACCACATGAAAACGCGCCTGTTGTGTGGCACGGTCGAGACATTCCGATGCTAGATGGAGGCATTCCGAATTTGTTGACTAGATATCCGTAATTCCAAAAAGTAGATTTGATTAAAGTGATCCGTATGGCATGTTGCATCTGGCATAAGTAGGATACTTCCAATAACTAAGGATTATCCTTGTAGAAGCGAGCAATTTTTAATGTCGTTGTGCACTTAATAAAAAAAAAAATATATATATATATATATATATATATCTACATACATATATATTTTTATTTTAGATCAGACCACGCGAACGTCTAGACTTTTTGCAATGGTCAACAAGAAGAAATACGGATATCTAGATGACATGATAGCACAAGATATATACATAAGTACATGTCTCTGTTAATATATATATATATATATATATATATATATATATATATAAATGGAAATCAATTCACACACGAATGTATTTACACCTATATATATGTATATATATATATATATATATATATATATATATATATATATATATATATAGGTGTAAATACATTCGTGTGTGAATTGATTTCCATTTATATATATATATGTATATATATATATATATATATATACAGAAACATGTACTTATGTATATATCTTGTGCTATCATGTCATCTAGATATCCGTATTTCTTCTTGTTGACCATTGCAAAAAGTCTAGACGTATATATATATATATATATATGGAAATCAAATGACACAGGAATGTATTTACACCTCGCTGTGTGGGCATATATTTATATATTTATATATCTACTAGAAGTACTCGGATGGTAGCAGGTGTGTATGTATATCCGTGTCTGTGGGTGTCGAGTAAACCCCGGCTGCGAGAGAGCGGAGATATATTAGCACTTAGCTATAGTGCTCCATACCTTGTTAATGAGAAGGGTAATGTCGTGACGAAATCGAGCCGGGCTATCTTGTCATAGTAGACAATGCACACGTAGTATCTACCCAAGTACTTCTAGTACAAATAGCCACCCACACGGTGAGGTGTAAACATATATATATATATATATATATATATATATATATATATATATATATATATATATATATATATGAGTAAAAATTTTGCTGCGTAGGCGGGTATTTATAATACGAGTACTCGAGTAGGTATAAGGTGTATACGTTTATGTCGATAAAGGCAGGCATATATATAATATGTACTTCTGATGTTACTTCCTCTACAGGTTTCTGTATATGAAGATATGCACATACTTACGTCGGAGATAAATATTGCAGTGGTGATGTGTGTTTATAAATATATATATATATATATATATATATACATGTGTGCGTGTATACACAGATATGTATTTACACATTGCTGTGTGGGCTGATGTTTATACCAGGAGTACTCGGGTAAGTACTTGGAGTGTATCGCCTGCTATAACGACGATGACGACGACGACGGCGATTACGACAAGATAGTTCGGCTCGCTTTCGTCACGACGTAACGCTTCTCATCAACAAGGTGCAGCACTAAAGCTAAGTGCCAATATATCTTCTCTCGTCGTTGGCCGGCCCTTACCTCGTCATCGTCGTGCTTGTCGTCGCCGCCGCCGCCGCCGCCGTTGATGTTGTTGCTGTTGTTGTTGATGCTGTTATTGTTGTTGTCTAGTCCAGTGTCGTCGTCCATCTCCTGTGCTGCTACAGCTGGCCGCGCGCCAAACTCCGACGGTTATTTCAGCGATGGCATCGACAGCAACCGACGCATAACGGCCCTTTTCTCGCGCCTTGACTTTGGCAGGGTTACGAGGGAAGGCTCAGCTTCATCGGTTCGACCATCCATCGACCCTACTGCTGATCTCACCCCCCCACCCGGCCAGCCGCTTGCCGAGAACCCCAAACAGCCCCGGCCGTTGCGCCTCCGATGATCACTCTGGCTGCCTGTCTGCCTGCCGGTAGGCCTCTTGCTCTATTTCCTTAGCCCACGCAGCGTTTCCCGTAGAGCTATGGAAAGGGGGTAAATAGCTAACAGTGATGGCATGTATGCAGGTGGAACGTTGGCTGGTTTTCATCGACCCATTCTATCAGTTATCTCTCTCTCTCTCCCTCTTTTCCCCTTTATGATATCTTCGTATTACTACTTAATTCAGGGTATCTCTTTTCTTTCTCTCTCCCTTTCCTTCCCTCTTTTTATTCTTCCCTCTACACCCTTGTTACACCCCTACCCACTCAACTTTTGAAATTCACCTTGAGCTAGCCATGTCGCGAACAAAATCAGATTGTTGCTTTACCCTCAGAGAGGCGGTCGGTCGTTTATAGTATTTCTCTTTCGCTGTTTCTCTTGTTATGCCTCATTCTTTTTACTACCATTCGGCCTCCGCCTGATCGCCCCCGACCTACGGGGCTACTACGACCACGAAGGCTATTTTTTATTCGACCGGCTACGTCCTCTCTCTGATCGCATCGTTGTCCGTCGTTTGCCCTTGTTCGCGGTCGATGGGCGTCTGCACCACGCCGCCGCTCCGTGATCAACGCCTGCGAGTTTCGACCTCCACAGAAGCCACACCACCTACGAAGTAGGGGCCCAGGCCCATCTACCTATCAATCGAACGAGGCAGGCACGAAGGCAGAGGAGCGGGAAGCAGGAAGACACCGACACAGGTTAGGCGCCGTCTTGCCTGGTCTAATAATCAAGCAACCGTGCCGCAGTCGCTTTTTGTGTTTTGTTGTTTTCGTTGCTGTCGTTATTGCAGTTGTTGTTGTTGGCTTCGACGCTGTTATCGATATTGTTGTTGTTGTTGCTGTTCCTTAATGCGGTTGGCTATAATCCCATGTTCAGCCGAGTGTTTATAGCCATTTGTGGTTTGTCTCGTCGCGCGGCCCGACCGCTGGTCGCATGACTACCGTTAGGTTTTCGCCGTAACCACTATCGTCACCACCACCACCACCACCACTACTTCTGCAACTACTACTTCTTCTGCTACTACTATGATCATGGAGACCCTTCGAGACCCTGGAGAACCCCTTCGAGATACTGAACATGAGCGCGACGCGTGATGGTTGCTGTTACATCTGCATTATGTCCCGTCATACATCGGAGCGCGATCGATATTCGATAACTGAACCTGATAATGACTACTACAACTGGCTATAGGTAGGTTCAGTAGACACGCATGTAGTGAATGACGCCGTAGTAGATCAAGCCCCTTTGGCTCTCCGGATCTGGCCAGCCCGTCTCCTCCGTCCGCTCCACTTCTTCGAGTAGCTCTCTGTATAGCTACATAGCACCCATTTCACTGTCGGGATGAGGCTAGCGATAAGCTAGGCTGTTGTTGCCTTTGGTTCCGGGTCCATGCGGTGGTAGAGGCCGTCCCCGACAAAGTGATACCTTCGCCAACGGTTCCAAGGACATCGGCTGTTCTTTTTCTTCGTCGTACTGTCCTTTTTTGTTTTTTTCTTCTGCTCGATAACGTCCAGTCGTTGTATATGGTACTACGCCTTACCGTATGGGCTAGACGCAATCAAGTCAACTCCTTCCTAGTGCTGGCAAATAGAATATTACCCAGATCCTGACAGGCCATGGCGACCTCCAGTCCTACTTGTTCAGGATCGGAAAGGCTCCCTCCCACCTCAAGTGCATCCACCTGCGGCGATGGACCGCAGAGAAGACACCAAGGTCAAATGAATACACACAGGCTTTTAACTTACGCGATCTCTGCAAAAAAATGACGGAATCGCTCTTACACTGGAACATCATAACTGAAACCTTCAAATCCATTTTGCAGAAGAAAACACACCCGTTAGGAAACTATAGTTGATTTGCAACCACACGTCTGAATGCAACATAATTCCTATGATCCCGCACACCTATTTTACAACAATACTGCATTATTAGTATAATATTGCGTGTCATGATTGCAGTCATACAACCAGCTTGTTTAAGGTTTTCTTAGATTAGATACCTAATCAATTTTTCCGCCGCTTATTTCTTGGTAGTCATTTCAGTCAGCTGTTTCCTTTTGTTTTTTTTGTGTAAAAACAACGGCCGAGAAAGAGATGTATGCCGTAGTGTTAAAAGGGTGCCGCAATACGTTACGATTGGCTAAATGTAAACACTAAAGCGCTGTTGAGAAAAACAAAGTAAAAAGCAGGAGTCCAAATGGCATCATATTTAATTAAGTTTTAAGTTCAAATTAATTGTGGATATATATATATATATATATATATATATATATATATATATATATATATATATATATGGTGTATTAGGCATCCGTTGCAGGACGCTGGTCGGTTTAGGTGCAGTCGTAAGGGTCGATTGAACTTGATAAGTGTTATCATCGTTTGTAAATATACGCGCCAACGCACGCAATCAGGATTGCCTCAACAATGTCTGCTACCGACCATTATTTCAAGCGTCTCATGTCAATTCCCTTTAGAAATTTTGTTTTTTTTATATATATAACTATTTGTTACGTCGTCGGCTACAGTCGCCAATGACCGCTAACAATGGACGTCGTTTCTTAGCGTTGTTGAGTGTAACATAACGTAAAATCTTAACTGTCATATAAAAGGGGGTATGCGTACAATTATCGTAATAATATATGTATTGTTTTCAATATACGTACTCCTGAAAAAGAACTTCGCAGGAAATCGTGTCCCTCTGACAGTTTTTGTTATACGTTTCTATTTAAAAGAGAATGGCGGGGGTGCTGCCGAGTATATAAAATCGTTACCCATGTCACCCAGTGCGTACTGTTTCTTGGCTTTCTGCCTAATCGCGTAGCTATAATGGTCTGGGCAACTAAAAACTGGAGCGCTACCTTGTAGTACAATTGCATCCTTCTCGGATAGGGCCGTTTAACCTTCCTTAATTGTGAATCTGGTTAAGCATTATACAGCTGCTACATCTGTCTGCTAGAAAATACCCATATGAGAGCAAATAAACAGGATTGTATATATGTGAAGTTACGGCATATGATAGTCGCCTGCAAACCAACGCTACGAAGATGTGGATAGATTATGCCTGACCCTCCTTCCGCTGACGAATGAGTGCGCAGGAATGATTACGGTCGGCCGAGGTGAGTCACGTAGCGTCTGATAGGATTGGAACTCTGTGCGGATCCTCAAAGCCCTTCATTTTTTAACTTAACCTCTCCTGGCTACCGCATTTTCTTGGTTTGCTTCCTTCCCCTCTTCCTCCCCCTCCTCTACGCCCCCCCCCCCCCATCTCCTTTGTTCTGCTACAGTTAATGCTCGTTATCATTAGAAGACATCTATAATCGCTAGAAAAAAAAGTCTTTTTGTACCTTAGATAGACGATTATTTTATAAAGTACAGATGAACCTTTTTAAATAATAGGGTAAGCTAGCGCCGCAACTACCCTAACCTCGACTACCACAGTCGCGACCGTTCCCTCTTCTCCGTGCTGTTTGACCACTGTTGTCATCTTCGAGATTATCGTCGCCGTTGAGCTGTCATTGTTGTATCTGTCGCCGGCATTCTCGTAGCTCGTAGCATCTCGTTGTCCTAGTTGCACTCTGTCTCCTGGCTGTTTACGTAGTTTTTAATTTTTGTTTTGAAGATATCAATGCAGTGTGTTCCTCTGTGGGGGTCCACCTGGCGTGCATGCGTGCGAGCGTCTCCTTTGGCTTTGGCCCGGTCTGGCGCGCAGCTCGGCCTGGCAGGGGCTGGGTAGATGGCCAAAAGTACTATTTGATGTCGGTCGCCGTTCCAGTGTTGCTTAATCGCTGTTGTTGTTGTCGGTTCGTTGGCAAGGCTCCCGAAAACGAAACGAAATTTGGCCCGAACGATACGGACATACGTCTGTTTACAAGCTGTTAAAACTACTCACTAACGACGACTGCCGCCACATTGGCTACAAGAATACTGCTCCTGCTACTGCGGTTTCTATAGTGACCACTGCTGCTACTGACGTGCTGGCGTCACATGCCGCACGAACAGCACGAAAGACCAAAAACGCCACACTCACTCCGTACGGCGAAGAAAACGACTTGATGGTGAACGAAGGAGGGGGGTCAACAACGAAATGGTAGGAAGGTTGTGGGTGCCAAGATGCCGGCCCGGCAAGGGATGGGAGTGCCGGTATTGTTTCACTGCTTGCAGAACGCGCAACCCGAGGCGATATTGTCGTCATCTTCAAGACACATGTCAAGATCTTCTTCAACAATAGCCAGTAGCTGTTGCTGCCGTAGTTGGTGATAGTAGTTAGTGGCTGCGGTCGCGGTTTGTGGTGAGAGCATGCCAAGATAAATATCGGCACATTTTTTTGTTGCCTTTGGAAAACCTCGTCAAACGAATCTACTACAGAAATTTTCCTTGGGTAGATGGATATACTTAAGTATACTTAAGTACATATGCTTACAGTCTCACACCTACTTGGCAACCTGCTAGCGAAGCACTCACGTAACAGAGGCAAACCACATCAAATGCCACGGCGATTAGAATCAACGGCAGTTCTTGACGGGGTGAAGGTCACGAGGCGATGAAAACCGTATACGCTTTAACGGCATATTGTTGGAGAACAATAGAAAGTCGTTCAAATCCAATGTATGTAATTCCTGTGTAGCCTAGCAGTATGCTCAAAGTGGTCAACAAGATTAGCCTTACGGCGTTGTCTTACTTTGTTTTTGGGCACGTTTGTTCTAATGTAGGTCAGTTTGACTTGTCTATAAAATGTTCTGCTCGCAACACTTTCAAACTTTTATATTTAGGTCCAAGATCAATATCACACGCAGCCTTTCATTTGGCTATACAGTTGTAACTACCGGTTGTAACTGTAGGAAGTGTTTGGAGCCTTACAACTTTTTATAGTGCACAAACCCTGTACGCTTCTCGGAGATTATGGCCACCTAGCATCGGCTACGTATCTTAGCCAGTAACCAGAGAAGAGCTGTCCAAACTGAAATGCTATTATAACGCAGGGAAACTTTAAGACAGCTGCAGAAATTGAAAATCAAGTATGAGAAGCGACGCATCATCTAAGAAGCAATCAAAGTGACATATATATGTTTGTAGATCGCCAGACTAACGAATTGCTTGGCGTATCTCGCACGTTGAGGGGTTCCTCAGCAAACGCATGGCTGTGCCCTGTCACAACTACATCGAATGTGATAGTTAAGAGCTACGGCAGTTGATACAAAGCCAAATGTCGGTGTACATTAGTACGCCCGGCAGGACAACAATACGATCGAAGCGCCTGGAATGACCCTGCTAGCCCGGCATGGCTCATCGCGCCTCGTCTTCATGAATAGGAGGCGCCCAAATGCTTGTTGTTGGGGGGCAAGGGAGCGATGTTAGGGGCCCGGCTGAAGATAACTCTCTGAAAAGATTGCAGAAGACCAGATCCGGGTGTCGCCGCCGCTGTAGTGGATGCCTGGGGGGGGGGCACTACTACCATTGGGGGCGCCAATGCAATGGCAGGGCCTTAGCCTGGGCCGTCGTAATTAATGTCATCACCTCTACTCTCCGGCCGAGCGTGGGAGCCGAGCAGCCGACGGCGAAAATGGTCCACATTCTTATCTACTACAGAGCTTACTGGTAGGAGTTAGAGGCTGGCCAAGCATTGATATGCTTCTGCTCAGATCAGAGCATCTCCGCGCCATGAGACCCGACGTTAAATTTAACCGC
Source organism: Dermanyssus gallinae (assembly GCA_003439945.1). Classification (NCBI taxonomy): domain Eukaryota; kingdom Metazoa; phylum Arthropoda; class Arachnida; order Mesostigmata; family Dermanyssidae; genus Dermanyssus; species Dermanyssus gallinae. Next base: position 144,591 of record QVRM01001542.1, on the reverse strand, counting down.
CTCGAACGAATGCCAAAGAAATCGATGATCAAGCCTGCTGGCTCGCTCGTGAGAATGGCTAATAGAGCTACATGTGGTTTTAAATTTCGACTACATAGAAGGCGAAGACGCAGTATTATTGCGGTTGGTTAACGACTTTAACCGAGACTATCGCCTCTCCTATTAGACATAAGGTAGAAGTTCCGCAAAATCTGTCCTTCCGAGAGTAATTAGACAAAATACGAGTATGTAAATACGCGTATCTCCTAATTATCATGGAATCCTTTCATGTCGACTTTCTGTTATTTCCCCGTTTATTTTAGAGTGTAATCCTTCTGTGTGTACCACATTGTGTCTGTAGTTCGCGCGTCATTAAGGTCACCCCACTAAATATGAACGTTTCTATTTCATTAAAAATTAGCTAACCGCAAAGCCCGTTTCATAGAGAAAAATCCTACTCTATTCAGTAACGATAGAATGGCCTCCCCTTTTTTTCTATATGGGTGGTATACCGAATGTTGCTAGCTGGATAATGGTCTCCTCTTTTGCCACATAGGCGGTACACCGAGTGTTGGTATTGGTTCTATTTTAATCTTGAGTCGAACTTTTTATGTACATTTTTAACGCTTTTATCTGAGTGGATAGGATATAAACTATTTCTGACGGTACATGTTACGTCTCTTGTAATAAATACTGACGAAATATTGTCAAAGCATCTGCCAGTGCGGTGACGCGGCGCTCCGCCAGGATGCTTCAAAGCAAATTATGGGCGCGTCTTCCCTGGTCTCTCCGCTCCGTGCAGAGCATAAAAGCAGAATAGTAACAACAAAAAAAGAACATTTTTGTCACAAAACACGGCGAAACGACGGCGATGATAGCAGGAACAGTTACCTTCAGATGAACTGCAGTGTTCACACTAATGGAACACGCACGGCATGCATGTTGGCGAGTATATGGCTTGTCGCTGTCACAAGTCCACACCACATACGACGCCGTCGAACGCTTGAAGCACGCCCACCCGGCACAGGCCAACACTCGCCAAACGAGACCTCAGGAATTCGGCTAGACTATAGCTGCAGTAAGCGCGCAGCAATTCTTAGATGCTTCCCTTGGGGGCAACTTTGTTTCTAGTAGTTCGACATGACGGAACTCTGTTCCCAACAAGCGAGGCTCAAAATAATGCAAGGCACTTTCTCTTAAACCCCAAGTGTATCGGCTTTTGCGTTGTTGTTGTTGTTGTTGTTGTTGTTGTTGTTATTGTTGTTGTTGGATAGGCAAGCGGTTACTGCGCTGTTATCAGAGCTACTGCTCTCTCTCTATAGCCCTGTGTCGGTGCATCGACTTGGTGATCTAATTTGGCTTTTACCGACGTGCGTATGCATTCATGTACGTATGTGGAATGTTGTATGTGGGTGCGCCCATAAATACAAGCCTCTAACATGTATGAGCAGTTGACGCCTAAGAAGCCATTTGCATTTTGCGTGCATTCACATGTGGCCACTTCACGAGCAAACGGCATTCGATCGGAGTGCGAAACCGACGAACGCTTCTCGTTGTCGTCGGGGGGTGTTCGTAGGAAAAATATGGGTTTTATTGCACCCCATCGGAGAGTTCTGTCGCCTGTCTAGCCGCACATTGGATTTGGACTACTGGTCAACCTACGTTTTTGCCTTAAGAGCCAGTGTGCGTAAATGGCGCCGCTCGAGACGCAACCTGATTTGTTGAGTGTTTTCCGGACCACGGCGACGTTCCATCATAGCCACTACGCGTTGTTGCTGTTGATGCTGCTGCTGCAGCAACAACAGAAACAGCAACAACTGCAATTACTCAACAACTACCCTTGCTGATGCTATTCGAACTACCATATTTGGTACTCTACTACTGCTAATAGCAAAATAAGCCATCCATGGAAAACGATGTAATTAATTAACCAGGCGTACTTTCCGGTGGTCCGAGCAGTAAACGTAGATGTTGGCAAGGACATTCACGTCCTGAGCAATGAAACGAAGGACTGGTAGTCTGCCAGAGCGCGTAATAGCTTACAGCAACAACAATATCAACAACAACAACAACAATAATAATAACAAAGTGTTTTCTCGAGAGTTTCTACTGAGAAAGACCAAATATCCTTATGGCAAGTCGCTCGGAGCCAGGCATCTGTATCTGCATCCAGAGCCATCTGGATCCCGCCGATAAAAACCGACAAACGCCAACATTTCTAGCGCCTTTTCTCAAGTCAGCTAGCAAGCAGATGCGACCGAGGAAAGCTTTCGCTGTGCATAGATCTTGGCTTCGGCTAACTACTTGGAGACACGCGTTGCATAGTCGCCATTTTAGGGAAAGGCCATAAACCAGCATAAAGAGAATGGCGCCAAAAGGATTGCTCCAACCAAATCTATGTAAGATTATGAGATGACGTGAAACTAGAGCGACGCGGTGTGTATAGAAGGGTTGAGCATAACTAAAACTATTTCACAAATTCCGATAAATGGATGGGTTCCGACCGGATGGTGCTCGGGTGCGCCTCATCATTGAGTTTACGAAGGTCGTCACAACAGGTGTATGTAACAGCTTTACGGATCATACACGCGATCTGATAACAGTTTTGAAACACCCGCTTCCAGGTGGGGCCAAAGCTAGTACCTATAAGTACCCTTTGTAGTATCCATCATGACTAAAAATAGCGAAAGCGGATTTTTATACAAAGGAAGTTTCAAGACTGATTCAGAGTCGAAGTGGCCTATTTAGATTCATACGACGGCCGCAAACTGGCTGACAAAAAGTACATAGCGGAGACACTTTGGGCGCACCTCTCAAACGGAGGAACTTCAGAACGTTTACATCAAGGTCCACACGAAGGCCTTGAGAGCTATTATACCTCTGATTGCCGCTTCGTAGAAAAAATTAAAAAAAAAAAAAAAATATATATATATATATATATATATATATGCTGTTTATTTGGCGAGTTTCGAAATCAGCTGGACATTAACAAAACACGGCCGGAGTTATCGGCGCAGCGGGCTGCTTGATGCGTTCAGAGCAGCTGCGATTCATGGCGCGCACCCTAAGGATGTGGAATTCATGAGCTTGCAAGTGGTATCCAGGACTATTATCCACGATTGTCGATGTCGGGCGATGTTTTCAGACTTTTACCATTGACACATTTTGTCACTTCTTTATAGAAGTACATGGAGTGCAGTATTTGTATTATCTACAGTTTGCTATAGTAGTACCAAGAAAATAAAGACTTGAACATTTGTGTGCATATGAAAAATATACGACTGAGACTGTTCTGCTAACCCTCAATATCTCAGATGTGATCCTGGAGTAGGAGCTTTATGGGACTAAAAATCGGTGCGCAAATATATACAGGGTGTTTCAGGAATATTTAGAGCGCGAAATATAGAATTGTAGAGCTCGTTAAAGCAGATGTGTTTTCAATGGTGAATAGTCTCTGAGAAGTCTTATTTCGGAGTGAGAGTGAAATTACTACAATTTGTAAGACTGGTGTTTTTGCTCGACATAGGAGCACAAAATGTGCAATGGCGAGGCAACTAGTCCTTCTATAAGCACACCGTCGTGTTCGTGACAAAAATTTGCTTCCTCCGAAGAACATATAATATCGCCCAGAAGATGCGACACGGTCGTTTAGAATAATAATTTGCCAAAAAAGTAAGTTCGTTTTTTAGTCTTTACGTTCAGTATCTCAAAATCAAAAGCCTACGACCAATTACAGCGCTCATAACTAACAAAATGCGCATTTTATGCCGATCATGTTGGTACCAAGCACATGGCAATGCGAGCCGTGATTGCGGAGTAATCGAGATTGAATGAATGAATAAATAACCTACTCTATCAAATAAAGCACTCTACGTCATTTATGTATGCACTCAATCTCGACATGCCCTCCAAAAAATATTAATTACTCCGCAACCGCGGCTCGCATTGCCATAAGTTTAGTATCATGATCGTCATGAAATGTACGTTTGCCCGATTGTGCTAGTTTTAAGCGCTGTGAGTGGTCGTAGGGTAATGGGTTTAAGGTATTTGGTGTAAAAGCTAATAAAATAACTCAATTTTTGCGAATTCTGTTCTAAACGACTATGTCGCATCTTGTAGGACGGCGTTATATGTTCTTCAGTTTTAACGAGCTTTGCAATTCCATATATCGCCCTTCAAATATTCCTGAAACACCCTGTGTATGCTTAACGGTATGCTCCTTATTTACACAATAAAACGGAATAGATCATTTTTGAAACGAGATAAAATATTGCTCGCTAGTTTGCTTTGGTAGTACCACGAAAATAAAGACTTGCTCATTTGCGTGCATGTGGAAAACATACGAGGGAGACTATTCCGCTAATCCTCAATATCTTAGATGTGATCCTGAAGTAGGAGCTTTATAAGACTTTTTCTTTCCTGAAACGTCACTTTCGTGTACGAACAGTGAGTACTCTCAACAAGTCTATGGGGTTTTGAATCGGTAGTGCGCAAGTATATATATATATATATATATATATATATATATATATACATTTCCATTAGATTCTTTGCCTTTGACTGAGCAAACCCTGGTCTCATTGAACCGCGTTCCGGTTCTGTAAGCTCTGTTTTGGTAGGAGCTATCCTTAGAACGGGTTATCGAGTCTCCTTAGTTGACTAGAACGCTAGCTCGTGGTCGTGCTTGCTTAACGGTATGTTCCTTATTTAAAAAAATAATAATAATAATAATCAAACGGGGTAGATCATTTTTGAAGCGAGCTAAAATATTGCTTGAACGTAAGTCATTCTTCTGACGTTCGTTGGAAATTTAGTGATCTGCTGAGGCACAACTATAGCCTTTCAATTGATGTCGCCCCTCACAGCAGGAATCGCCGCCGTAATCGAAAAGTCTTTGCAATGCTGGAGCTAATCGAGCACTCAGGGGAATCGTGAAAAGCAGACATCCTAACGAGTTTCGAACGTGCAGGCTTCGTCTCAGGCGCTTTTTACGTAACTCACCGGGGTCTATTCATGTAATAACCTTCCACCATTATTTTTATTGCTAGTCTGATTTTATGACAGGGCAGCAATTTCTTTCAGGCTATACACTGGATTAGAAGTCAATGGGTCCAATTAGTAGGGTAGATGATAAGTATGCTGGTTATTCATTTGGTATTGCTGTCGTGTATCGCTTAGGCTATCACGTTCGTTAGCGATATACCGCTCCTGAACACAGCTAGGGGGTGAGACAAATCACACGACTCTCTACACAACTTGTACTTGCACTCGGTTGATATTTCATAAACCCCATATCGTATGCATAGCTTCATATGAATTCCAGAAACGTAGTTTTTTAGAACATAGTTCAGTAGTTTGTGGTCTAATATTACTCTTCACCACAAAGTTTGTATACACAAGCATTAAATATGCCCGGAGCAGTCGCTGTTTATGCAGATAAACTGATGGTATCCGTGTCATGTTAGTCTGCCTAACACCGTTCTACTTTGTTGCGCTGTCTTCTTTTACCTTTCAGAAAGAAACATAGGGCCGGTTTTTATAGCTACAATTTGCAAAAGTGATTCTTTGGTTGTCTCTGTGGTTTCGGTACGCAGGTAACGTTTCCTTCTTAAACATTACTTTTTGTCCGTATTAAGTCCGTAATGGGGTCATGTTCCCAACTCGAATGTGTGTGTTCACCAATGAACATTGGTGAACACACACAACAGCTCTGGCGCAAATGCCGTCGACGCATTCAGACCTGTATACAGTGATGAATAATAAAAACTGTTGAAAATGTACATCCTTATTATGTTTATGGCCGCATGAACCTATGAAACTCAGCCAGATCGTTGAGTTTTCCTTGTAGCATTGTTAGAGCAATTGACGTTGCCCTGATTAATTTTATCAGCCTATTGAAACCATTTAAGGTGTTACCACTGACTACAGATGAGTATAATGATTTACGCGTTTTTTTTTCATCATAACATCATCTGCAGCTAAGGCTCATACGTGAGAAAGCTGCTGCATAGGCTCATACGTAGAGAAAGCACATTTGTTTACGATATTACAATATATTGTTTGTGAATCTGCTCGTTTGGCACTATTTTGCAGTGGTGCCCATTGTGGTGGAACTAGAAGGCAGTGTGGGCTCTTGGCAAGTGTCACAAGGTTATCCGTATAAAGCTCGTGCGGTGTTTTAATATCTCGTAGTGTGTCTGCGAGGTGGACCATGTCGCCATCGTATATCACAAAATCGTTACAAATGCCTCAATAGCCCGCAGTAATAAACAAATGATTAAAATAACAATAGACGGGCGGAATGGATTCGAACTGAATAATGAGCTTAAAGGCAAGTCAACGGGATAACGGGACAACTTTGGAGCGATTAACTTGCGCTGCAAGCAGTTCTGTAAGCAGCAATTAGCGAAATATGCTTCCCGCTTCGAATCGAACGCCAAGTATACTAACCGTTGTCCTGCTTGACAAGCACATTGTCAGGGAAACTAAAAATAAGTGCACACAATACTAACTGCTCTGCTAATCTGTCAGTTAGACAGCAGCCCTATGTTTAGCACGCTTTACCGATGTGAGTGTGGGCCAGCCCTGCTTGGATATGAATCCGATCTACTTTACTGCTAGCAAATTTCGGTGGAACGGAGACAAATTGCACATAAACGTATACACCACCAGTTGAGTAGTTCACCGCAGACGTAGGTACCCCTATTTAATCTAACTGAGAACGAAACCGGCTTCGAAACATGGCAACAAGCATCGAAAAAACTGTACACTCGGTCGCGCCTATGGAGCTTAACAGCGGAGCGTGAGTCATCTGGGGTAATTCCAGTCCTACCGGCAAGACATATGGCTTGAGCCACGAGCTTATTGGAGTAGAAAACTAATCTTCAGACGCAACACATGATTTAGTCAGCCATATGCGACTTGGTTAGTATATCTAATTTCTACTTTCCAGTTAGAAATCATTGTTATGCTTTGTTTCTGCTTTATTTTTAAGGTCCATAGAACTCAAGACAACATCAATCGAAACAGTTTTGCGCCTCAACAAATCAACATAAACAGTTATTGGTGAATAAAATGTGAACAATTTACGTTGTTATCACACGTTTTGCGTAAACGTTTTTTTCTGAACAGCAGCAGGCTTATCGCCTCTGCTGTTTAGGACTGAAGCCTTTGTTTCTAGTCAAATTCTGCATTTGATGTGGCCTAGCAATAACTATATATACACAGGGTTGTGTTATTAGGTCTATTATTGTTTTATCTGCACGCAGCGCTATGCAAATATATAATTCATTTCACACATTTGCGTCATCATATTCTTGTTAAAATGTGCTTATCCGCGAGGGTCCCGAAATTTTTTTCCGTAGTTTAAATACGTCTCATATAAGCTAACTAATCGTAGGGTTCCGGCAAAACAATGTGGTAAAGTAAGTTTAGACTCTTATTATACATAGGGCAGACACACTATATATAATAAGAGTCTGAACTTAAATTAAGAAAAGCTGTATCGGACCCGCCTTACCCTCAATCTGCTTATTCAGTGAACGGCTTATACATTTTTTATTCGCAAACCGTTGAAGCTAGAGAAGCGGTTGGAATCGGCTGTATCGACTCTGTCGTGTCTCGTGTTTCGTAAAGATTAGCAACTGGCCAGTGCAGAAACGAGATCAAAGGTCACTCGTATTACCTCGGGCGGGCTGTAATTCCCATGCGATTACCGCTAGATGATGAGAATAAAAGGGTGGAGGTGATGCTGGCGATAGCTTCACCATCACGTCTGGTCCTGTTAGCGGGGTGACGGCGGCATTCTGAGCTAGTTAGGTTAACAACAGCTAGTTAGGTTAACAATAGTCGACAGAACATCGACAAGCCATTGCCGCTTATGGTCATTACAACATATTCTTAGCAGAGCTTGAATAAACACTCTAATTTTCCTTTGTCCTATCTCAAAATCTCTCGGGTTGAATGACTCGTATCGCTACTGGGAAGCTTTGCCAAGTCGCTCCTGGCAGCTGTGCTACATGTGATGACAGCTGCTTTAGTAACGCCTAGTTTCCTAGGTGTGTTTATATTATCTTTAACATCTACATGTCACATACTACGTGCGCTGAGTGTTTTTGCAAGCATATATATTTATGACGATTCAATGGCAGCTTCCTATTGTCGCCCTAGCCACTGCCCTGAAATGCCTATCAGTACGAAATACAAAATTGCTAAGGCATTCAGTAACTCGCTATCACTTATGATTTACAATTTCCCGCAACGCAACACGGCTAATTCCTGCCTACATTCTCATTCATCGGGGGAGGGTAGAAACTGCACCAACCGAGTCTTCACCGTCATCTTCAAGTGAATCAATACAAGTATACAATACATTCGTTGGAACGCCATGTAGTAGAAGCTCTGCAAAATGCGAAGAAGCGAGAGCCAACACGTGGCAAATTTGTTTTCTCCAGTAACAGCATGTTTGTACTTTGGGAAATGGGCACTTTAACAACGTTTGGGCATCTCTATTTTCGCGACCTACATTCTACTTCATGTGCCCTTATCCTTTTGAAGTAGTGCAGCTATTAAGGGGCACTTGAAATTAACGCACAAAACCGGTTGTGCCTTAACAATATCAGTACGTTTTTTGGATGGTTCAACAACTTGCACAACGACAGTAAAAATTTTTGTTGATTCTTTTTGCCACTTCACTTACATCGAGTGTGGTTAAATTCTTGCAAGTGTTGAGAACGTCGTGTTATTTATATCTAAAGCATCGCATAACACAAAGGCGCAGGCATTATTACATTTAAAAAAAAAGCGTTTTATACGTGTATCGTATTATGACATAATTCGTTCATAGTGTGATATAATTAGCGTATGAAGCATGCGCTAAGCAACGAAACAGGCTGCGATGGATTGAGTTCTTGCGTACCCACCTGGCCATCCGCAATGCAAACAAATCATTGAAGAATTTTGGAAAAGCCACAGCTTTAGAATTCGCGGTATGTTAGGATCTTAAGTTATTTAATAACAAGCCTATTTTTATATACAACATATGTGGAAGAAGTACTTACATATATGATCGACTTTAGGAAAGCAACATCAAGTCTTGAAAGCTTAGGATATTTGATTTCTTTAAAATTATTAACAAAAAACTGCATTCCCTTAAGGAGTTTCATATATTTTTTTGGTTGGGGTTCCCAGACCGGGGACGATGCTTACGTTTGTCATGAGGCGGTAACTAAAATTAAGATTTGCAGTGATGTGAACTCTTACATAACTGCCGGTAACAAAAAATATATATATATATATGATTACATTTCATCAAATGTATACATACATTTAAAGGTTTATGTGAATTCACGCGCGCCGTGTTTTATGAATAACATTGGCTACTGTGAAATCATTGACGTTGGTCTGCTGACTTGCCAGTTAAAACACATTTTCCACTGTCGCATTGGGCATTCCCAGAAATAACATTTTCTAATATATTTCCTGCCTCATTTCCAAACCTACATCCCTGTCCTAGACTATAGCAGTCCGTTCTGGTGGTACTATTTTGGCTATCTACTATAAAACGTGTTGTTCACGTAGTCTAAATTAGTTAAAGCAGGTTACAAAAAAGTCCCACTCTGCTTTTGTGATGCTCAGTTACCTGTTCGGACTCATCGTGTTTTAATTCGTTCTTTCGTAACTGGCCCCGCTTTTAAACTAGTTACTTTTCGTCTTTCTGGACAACCTTATTTTTTGTAAAAAGCAATGCAGTATTGTATTACTTGGAGTACAGAACGGGCTTTTTAGCAGCGACCCTATTTGATTTGCATTATTGTAGCATGGTAGACCTGCGGACATCTGCGGTCTGTGTGTCCTGCTCGCCTTCGAACCAAACCGGCGTAGGATCATCTATCAGTAGAATAGGCCGATGTCACAGATGTCCACAGATAGAGAACGACATTGCCGCATGTCATAAGCGACCCCCCCCCCCCCCCCCGTAGTGACAGCCCAGCGCCTAAAGTCCACCATAGTGAGGGTAGGAATGGGGTGTATTAATATTGAGACAATATAAGCGACCAACAGATGCTGTGGCCATATCGGATTTTGTCTCTCGCCCTCTCGTATAACGGAATGATATTATGGGCTCCGCTCGGTCGTGTTCGGATATATATATATATATATATCGTCAGAATTAACGATCTGTCAGCCCATTTCTCCCATATATAAATAAATATATATATAAATATATATATATATATATATATATATATATATATATATATATGTGGAGGAAATGGGCTGAATCGCGAATTCTGACGATGCCAGTAGTTGCTCGACAAACTAAGCAATTGGCTTTTCCGTTCTATTCTGATAACATTGTGATCGACTGGCCGGCCTCGTTCGACACCGAAAAGCATTGCCGATCGAGATAACATTGTTCTAAAATTCTGATAAATGGAGAAAAGATAATAAACGTTTTTTTTTCTCTATTCCTAAAGAAATTCCGCTTATTAACACTGTTGATAACCTACCTGGATAATATATGTTCGTCGGTGCCCGACTGAACAGCACGACTAAACAAACTTACTCTGTATACATACTTCACAAGTCTATACATATATATACTATACAAGTGTATATACACTGTGCAAGTCCACTATACGAGTACAAGTGAAGCCACGCGGTGCCCGCTGCGCTTCTGTAAATACTGCTAGCGTTTTGCGCTTATTGTGAATCATCGTTTAATTCCGTCTGCGAGATTCGCCTGCTCCAAGCCTACGGTCGACCTATGTAAACGAATATTGATAGATTGACTTAGAGTTGTGTGTGTCTATTACGTGTCTTTGTCGTATGTCACTAGACAAAACAATTATCTCCATGTTGCTGGGCCATGTCGTGCCGCTGTGCTTCTGTTTTGGGGTTGAGCTTCTCTTTCAGTAACGAGGATGGCCTATGTTTGCCTATGTTTAACGGCAACCCTTGTTGCCGAATATAGCCTGACTGGGTGCAGCAGGAGCGCCGACAGCGCGATTTACAGCCTTCCCGTCTGCTTCGTTTACTCACCAGCCTCTGCGTCTAGAAGACGTGTGTAGCCATAACGTGGCCGTACTCACAGCACCGACAACGATCGGAACCAATTTAAGCGGCCTGCTATCATTGCCACAACGCCAACAGGCACTGCTTTCGTTCACACAGACAAATTCGCATTGACTGGTGTAGTAATCAAGAATGCGATGCGTTTTTAATAATACATTTATTATTATTATGGACCGACATAGCTCGCCGGCAAATTTCATTGTCCATGTTGTCTGTTATCATTTATTATTATTATTATTATTATTATTATTATTATTATTATTATTATTATTATTATTATTATTATTATTATTATTATTATTATTATTATTATTATTATTATTATTATTTATGTGTTAAAACAATGCAATTGTGAAGTGTGAATGTGTATCCTTGTTATTTCATGGTTACCATCTAGCTATTCTCAGCCCATCGCACCTAATATCGACGCGGCAGTTCCTCTGCAAACTGCCAGTGAAAGCAGCTGCCTCATTATTATTATTATTATTATTATTATTATTATTATTATTATTATTACATGTTAAATAACGTTACAATTGTGAGGTCTGAACGTATTATTGCAAATTCTTTAAATAATTATTTCACTCCATGGCGCCTAAAATAGATGCCGCGTTTCCTCTGCAAACGGCCAAAGACAACGCTTGCCTCAAGAATTGACCCTCTCTTTGGTCGCCTGTGACCTCCTGAATTCGCTTACTCAAATCTTTGAGAAATGCTTCGGTTCCCTTGCTGATTGGTCCTAGCGTCTCCATGGCAATAGGCACGAAAGTATATCTTGTTTCCAGTCCAGTGTATTTAACGCGTTTTCTGGCTTCCGCATGCTTTGCCACCCACCCCGGCTCAACTGAGCTGTGGTGTAAATAGGAAGCCGCGGTGGTGCACGAAACCGTTGCATCCCAAGCAAGGGACTTCCCATGAGACCATAATGCAATGGTCACCCCATCAGGTCTTTCTTCGCCAGCGGGCACTTAACCTCTCGGTTCAAGTGTAGATGGTATACCGGCTTTCCTAAGAGACCTTATAATAACCTTGTTTAATTCAGCATGTCTGGAGGATCTACCGGCACTCTTCGGGCAACTCAATGGGTGTAGGCCACTGGAATCTACCGTTTCTCCACACAGTTTGCACTGAAACGGCTCGCAGACGGGGGCGCCGATTCTAAGTGCTGACATCATGCGGAAATGGTTGGGATCCAGCATGGTGCCGAGCTGAGGTGAGGGTAAGGCTTTAAGCCAACCCCCACTGAAGTTATCTTGTGCTGCTAAGAATACGGCGCGGTCTCTCTGGGTAACAAGCCCCTCTAAGATCTCCCTGCTCTTTTTTTTGCTTTTGAGCTCATCGAGGTTATATTGGCTGGGATATTCTTCCAAAGGCCCCGGGTCCAACATGGTTCTAATGGTATTCCGCGCTTTACTAGTTTCATTTTTTATTTGTGGTCGAACTGCCTCCTCCACTAACGAGGCTGCGACCGGACCAAATCGGATCAGTGAAGCAGCGTAGCAGACAGGAGCTAGGTCAATAGCACTTCGTATTCCCAGACCACCTCCACGTATTGGGAGACTTGCTCTCTGCCAGGTGTTGTCTTCCAAATTGACGTTTAGGACTTCACTAAGTATATCTCTGCTAACGTCATCATACGCGGCTAATTCTTTAGAGCACACTATAGCAGGGCATGAACGCAGTGTGTAGTTAAACTTTGAAGACCCCAGACTATATCTCCAAATGCACAGCGCGGCCTTATTATTATTATTATTATTATTATTATTATTATTATTATTATTATTATTATTATTATTATTACTATTATTATTATTATTATTTAATATGTCTTAGAGCAATACAGTTGTGAGGTGTGAACGTGTATCCTCATTATTTTATAGTTTCTTTCTTGCTGTCGTCAGCCCATTGCACCTAATATCGACGCGGCGTTTCCTCTGCAAACTGCCAATGAAAGCAGCTGCCTCAGAAAGTCGCCTTCGCGTGCATCTCCGGTGTTTGCTTGTATTCAATCACTTAAATCTTTAATAAATGTCCTTGTTCTTCTGCTGACTGGGCCCATTGTCTCCATTGCAATCGGCACGAAATTGTATCTAGACTCTACCTCTGTGTATTTACGCCACTTTTCTTTCTCTGCGTGTTCGGCCACCCATCCCGCCTCGGTAGCGCTGTGGCACACATAAGACGGTGCGGCTGTGCAGGAGACTGTCGCATCCCAAACCAGGCATTTGCCTTTTTTCCACGGCGGAATAGGGACACCGTCGGGCCTTTTATCGTCATGAAGTCCTAGTCTGGGTTTCAGCATGCTAGGTATTCCCGCTCTCCGGAGAGCTCTTTGAATCACTGCATTTATTTCTGCGTGCCTGGGAGCCCGACCTTGGCTCTTGATGCAGCTCAACGGGTGGAGGCCACTCTTCTCTACTGGTTTTCCACAGGCCTTGCAAATGTGTGGTTCGCATATCGACCCGCCGATTCTGAGAGCCGACACCATGCGGAATGAGACGTTGTCCAGCATGGTGCCGAGCTGTGGCGACGGGAGAGCCCTAAGGAATCCACCGCTGAAGGTGTATCGTGCGGCCAAGAAGACTGCCTTCTCCGTAGAAGACTCAAGGCGTTCGGTGATCTCACGGGCTATAACTTTACATCTGTAGTTATCAAGCACTCTCTGCGTTACACGTTTCTCCCAAGGACCTGGATCCAACTTCAGCTTGACAAGTGACTCTGCCTCCTGCTTAGCTATGTGCAGCCGGTGGTGAGCACTTGGGTCGACTAGCGCCTCTGCCAGCGGGCTGAATTCTAGCACAGACGCTGCGTAACATATCCTAATATAACAGTCCACCTTCTCTTATGGGGAGGCTTGCTCTTCGCCACGTATCGTCCGTGATATCGATGTTAAGGACTTCACTCAGTATGTCTCTCGTAGAGTCGTCATACGCTTGCAGGGCGTCGGGACATTGGCGAGGTGCGCAATGTGTAGTTGAATTTCGGGGAACCTAAACTATATCTCCAAAGACATAGTGCAGCTTGTGAGTGCATGGCCAACAAACGAGGTCGTGTCTGCAGCAACGCCCGGCGTTTTTCTGTTAAGGTCTTGTAAATACTTTGTGGACTAAGTGGAGCCCGAAGAACTTCTAACTCGGCCGGGTTAACTTGCTTACAGCCTGGTAGAACGGCAGCAATGGTTTTGCGTGCTTCGTCTCGTTCCTGGGTGTCCCCCCCAACCGTTATAACTTCGCACTTGGAAAGATTGAGGATTGTCCCTCCTTCATTTGCAAACTCTATTACCTTATTATTATTATTATTATTATTATTATTATTATTATTATTATTATTATTATTATTATTATTATTATTATTATTATTATTACTAGTAAATGTAATACCTAATAATAATACATTCTTGTTGAAAATTATTATTATTAGCTGTTGGCTGCATTCTGTCTATCTAATGATGTACTAGGCATATTCTCTTGCGTTTAACATTTTTCTACCGCAAACGTCAAGCAGCTGACATTCAGGGTCTCTTCATTCTACCTCGACGAGGGCGCCCTTCTTGATAGCGATCCTTCTGTGTGGTGCTCACAGACATCAAAGGTCTGAGAGCTTTCGAGCATTGGAGCGGGCTGCAGCTCAATGCTTTTAAATGCGAGCTACTTCTACTGAAGATCAAGGACGAAGAGAGACAGCATGTGATCGCTACTTGAACAGCAAGCTTCGGAGTGTTCTTGTAAAGGACTGGTGGGTACGGCGGTATACCCCAAGGTGGTCAGTTCGGTACTGGCTGAGCAGGAGAACAACTTTCCTGGCTCTACCAGCAGCTGGGCCCAGCCAGGAGACCAAGCCATCTTTCTGCTCCGGCGCGCAATAGAAGTGCGACAAGTCATACACACTTGTCTTCAACTACCTTCCTTCTGCCGGCAGAAAATTTGGGGCAAGGATGCACTCAGACCGACGAACGAGCTTAGGAAGAAGCTCTTTAAGGCTACAGCGAAGCCAAGATCAACCGTGTTTCTTCGACGAAGGGCGTTGTCGGGACTATAGAGAGGCAATAAATCCAGAATGATGTTAAATAGTCGCCAATCTCCGAGCAATACTAATAATAATAGTATTAGTATTTATTAACAGTGTTTAAGTGTTACAATTATGAGGTGCGAACGTGTACGCCTTGTCTTCTCCTATAATAGTATTGTAAATAATAAATAATTAATAGAGTAATAACTGTGATACTTTTTCATTTAGGTAACAGAACACCCTATATAAACACGAGGACGGATTGGCATCACCATGTCGTCCGGTCTGTTTTGCTTCGAAGCGCCGTAAAGTTTTACGCAGGCTCTTAAACATCTGCGTTCTTTTAAGCCAAACCACCAAAACTCATCTTTGAAAGATCTTATAACTACGGCGCTATGCCCGACCATTTAAGACGTAGTCTTGTCACCCCGGTCGAAAATAAATGCCGAGAACTGCCGGCCAGTTTCGAAATGCTCAATACTATGCTGCATTTTTAGAACGTTTTAGTTAACCACATCAATAAGTTTTTAATTTCAAACCGCTTACTTGACCCTGGCCAGCACGGCTTTACCATCCACCGTTCTACAGGCAAACAGTTTTTGGAAATGACGCAGGACTGGGCTGTGTGTAAAAATGCTCAAAGAACGTTTCTCTGCACTTATTTTGACCAAACGAGCGCCGGAGTGGTGACCCACTTAATTCGACCATATCCTGCATTATCTGGCGTGTGCCTCAAGGGGGATGTTTGTCCCCCTTCTATACATGATTTTTGTTTTGAACATAAAGAAGTACTTGACGCCTGATGTCAAATATCTTGAATATGCAGATGACTTGAAACTTTATTATCCTGTTTGCTCTAGTGACTCCCATGCTGTTTGCAGTCAGCTGTCAACTTGATAATGTTCTGAAAATACCATGACTTTCTCATCCTCCAAGTGCGTTGTACTAGAACATGGTGCACTTGACACTGACTATAAAATTAACGACTGCATTTTACCGACTCTCTCTTATGCACGGAGTCTAGGGATATACATATATTACGCCTGATCTTAATTTTAGTCTTCCCCTCCCCAAGGTTATGGAGACATCATTGCGCATCATAAGTATCGTCTTCCGCTATTTCATTTTAACAACTCCTTATGTGTACATTCGCCTTTACAAAAAATTTGGTCTTCCCAAACTTACGAATTGCTCTCCTATCTGGAAGCCTTGTCTGTCTTAATACAGAAAGTTAGTGGAAAGCGTCCAAGACACGTTCCTGAGACGCCTGCGGATCAGGTGCCCTCAAAGCGTGTTAGATGACGTTGTTTCTAACATTGACTCACTTTTCATACAAGGTAACATATCTGCTCTACGTCAATTACGCAAATGTAAATTGCTAGGATACTTTTTATGCACGCTCCAATAACCTAAGAAGTCAACGATCAATCACTCCAAAAGCCGTGGCCCGCGGTGAGTTCGTGAACAAATTGTTTGCTTGGCGAATTATTAAGTGGGCGCATGCAGATTCAAATAGCACCGGCCTATTTGGCGATTCATTACGTCTTTTTTCCTTCAAAAGTACGTACATTAATAACAGTGCATGTGTTACCATGAAGATTAAATCGCACACCCCTTTATGTGACAATAAAAGTGATTTTTAAGTGTTTATAGATCAGCTGATGGCTTGCCTGAAGCGACAGCTCCAGCACTGTCGAAAAGAGCTTCCAAGATATTAACTATAAATCGTGTCTATTTTGTGTACAACTGGCACTCAAGGTAATTTTCGCTCTCACGCGCAGCAGTGCTAGAGAGACCCTTGTCACCACCGCGTGTCGCCTGCCCTACAGTGTTCTAGTAGGCTACAGATTGAATCTCGACCCTTTAGCCAGCCGTACAAAGAGACGCACGGTTTAGGAAGGAGGCATGCAGCGTCTACTTCACAACGGTAGTATTTGTCACGGCCGCGGTGACAGTTCATATTGGAATAGCATGCATAAGAGTCGGAGTGTATGTTGTGTAATCGTTCCGCGCCTGTCGTTGGTTTCGTAATTGCTTTTGTTGTTGGTGTATTTGTTGTTGTTGTTGTTGCTGTTGTTGTTGTTGTTGTTGTTGCTGTTGTTGTTGTTGCTGTTGCTGTTGTTGTTGTTGTTGCCATTGTTCCCGCCGTTTTCATTGCCGTTGTTGTTGTTGTTGTTGTTGACGTTATTACCCTTTTTATTGATGTTCCCCAGCACTGGTGGCCACATGCGTAGGCGGTGCCAGATGTTTGTGCAATTACTTGTGCCACTATTGCATCTACAACTATCGCTCTATAGTTGTCGGCAGCAATATTATAACAGCTTCGGACGTCAGAAGAGAAAAAACCTTTGAACGAGTACGAACGTTAGTAATGAAAGGCAAAGCCACTTGTGGCATTATATATATATATATATATATATATATATATATATATATATATATATATATATATATATAAATAATATATATATATATATATATATATATATATATATATATATATATATATATATATATATATATATATACATATGTTAGGCCAAATCTATTTCAACTAACTACATTCTAATAGTAACGTACTATGCGGCTATAGTAGCAGTTAACAAAATAAACTGACCTTAGAACAGCTTTGGTTTTCGTCTCTTGGTTATTACGTTCAACTGTAGAGATGCGGATGCCGTAGAAATGCCCGCCAGACAGTGCTCACCTAGAATAAGGTACAAGGACATTATTGTAAACGTGCACCTGTAGACGTCTTTTCTTCAGAAGCGTAACAAACGGATTGCCTAGTACGATATAAAATAATGGTAGTTTAAAGTTGTATTTATCGTTTTGCTACTCAACTAAATATTAAAGCAAATTGTTGTGTCACCAGGGCATCGAAATTTAGCAGTATAACGCAACATAATGTTGCTGCATCGATTTCACTGAGTTAACAACAAGGACTAGATAAACTAAAAGGGCGAGCCAGGCTTTAGATTTTGAAGAATGTACGCATCGTGCGTGAAACGGCGCTGCCATGTGCTGACTTGGATCGACCACTGTGCATGCACTGAGTGCGCTAAGTATATTAGTATCAATCAGCTCTCGACGAATTAGAACGACATTAGTTGTCGTTAACCTTAAACACATGTATGATGAGCTCTATGTGCATTTATCCAGGAAATATCATCGACCTAACACCTAAATAGTTGGCACTGATTGACATGCCTCATAATCAGATTTGATGAGAACGCGGCCGCAAAATGTACAGCGACACTCGTCGCAAGAGTTATGGAACCCCGGCACAATTTGTGGGTGGAAGCCGAGACGAAAGCGGTTTACACGGTCTTCGGTGAACGGCGTCATTCTCAGCAGACTGTGCGCTTTTAGGGAGGTTTAAGGTTCTCTTAGGGAACGTCACCGTAATCACTTAGGTATACCTAAATAAGTGCAATACCACATGATACCATTGGAGCCACCTTCAGGATGAACACCATTAGACGCCTTTACGGCAGGCTTCTGTGCAGGCACCGTTATTGAAGTGACGGCGGCAATGCGACTATGAGATACATGTGGGCAGATAACGATGATGATGCCGCTTGGATCTAGCCAAGTAAAATGGTAACGAACTGACACAGTGGAGGAATATCGCCACCAGTCGTGCATGTCATTGCTATACACACAGACTACAGCGGTGCGGACGGAGAGTAGCTTTACAGGCTAGGATTCGTTTCGTTTTGGATTTAAATTGCAAAATTGCTTCGATTACTTAACGCGTGTCTGTTTTGTAAACAGCAAGCACGTAGTCGACTTGTCGGATCTGATCTTTGCTTTGACTTACTACACATCATCAGTGTTGGGAGTACCATACGTAAGTATGCACAATTCATCAAATACGTTTGCTAGTCTGGGTAGCGGCCGCGCTCGCAACGGTAGTAGCAGAAACTCCCTTCCAAAAATGTGCAAATCAGTCCGAGTTTCCGCACCAACTGAGTGCCCACGGCATCGGGGAGCGACTCAATCTAACATTGGGTCGCTCTTGTGGCAGATAGGGTTCTGAATCCAAATCTCTCTCGTCCAATATTCATTTCTCGAGGCGGCGCCAATGAAGAGCAGTGGAGCAAAGCATAGAAGCATCGCCCCGGCGACGAAACTGGGGTTTTTTCCCGGGGAGGGGGGGGGGGGGCGAATACATTAAACTTGGTGAGCTGCTTCGATGAACGTGAACGCTTCAGAGCTATATAAATAAATAGGTTAAAAAATAT
Organism: Dermanyssus gallinae; assembly: GCA_003439945.1. Lineage (NCBI taxonomy): Eukaryota > Metazoa > Arthropoda > Arachnida > Mesostigmata > Dermanyssidae > Dermanyssus > Dermanyssus gallinae. The sequence goes on along the minus strand of QVRM01001542.1, from coordinate 125,281 downwards.
ATAGGTAGAAGTACAAACCTGTCAAGCGTTTAAATATCCGTCGAGCCACCCTGTCAATACCGCAGGTTTGCGCTGGAATCGTGTGCGTATTTCGGCGGAGATCGGCTTGAAAGTTAAACATTTTCAAGTTCGTTTGTGTATGCTTTAGTCAATATGGGTTTTGTTGTTTTTCCAAATACAAGGCTGTTACAATGTAGGCACAAAACCGCCGAATTTCAAGGCCACAACGCTATCGCTCACGAAGCTCAGCTCACAGAGGGTAGCTTTACTTCTTATCCGCGAAATAAATAGCTGTATGTATGTAAAACTGTAAATGTGTACTAAGCTTATGTGGATCATGTAGTTTGTTCACAATTTGTACCGAGACAACGGTTGCAATGCACGACGCCCTTATTAAAACGTGCGCTGGCAAACTAGCTTTTAGCTGACAGCATGACAGCTGAGTCTCTAATAGCTGGTCGTATCAGATGCATCAGATACAAGTCCACAAAATGCAGCAAATGGTGGCCACATGTTGTCCATTGATTAATGATGTATGTCTACTGCATTAATTATTTATTGACTAATATGTACCCGTATGACCTTACACACAAATTTATGTACAACTGTTAATACATCGCTAATATGTTGTAAAAGAAGTCGTCAACGTATGTGTAACGATTTCGCGTTTTCATCAGCAGTTGCACGCTATATCGTGATTGTCTCTGAAGTGATGATGATGATGATGATAATGATATGTGTAAGGCCTTCTCGCGTTCAGTGCGGTAGTTTTAAGTTAGCTGTTGTATTGTCTCTTTATGTGTGTTACTCTTATGTGCATGTGTAACTGTCTATCTATGTATCTATTTATCTGGCTGTCTGTCTGTGTGGTGAGGAGGGTGCTCGTTTTTCGTCAGGTTGACGGTGCGAACATATCGACTCACAGCCAGACAGCTCACGGTGGTCAGGACAGATCGAGTGGGTGCCGGCACGGACACCGTATTTTTCCTGCTCCCTCTCAGACATAGACCATCTGACCCGGCTGCATCTGTCAGGCACTCGGCTGCGCTCCTCTATATCTCTTGCCCAAGTTTGTCTCTCGCTCTATTTCTCTATCCATCGAACCATCTCTCTCCCTCTCCCTCTCTCTCTCTCTCTTTCTCTCTCTCGCGAGAAGCCCATCCCCGCGCTTTGTTCGTCTCGATCTCTACACTGCGTTTTCGGTGCACTGCATTTGCTTGCTGCTTCCGTCCTTCGCTCTTGTGCATCGTTCCGTTCTCCCGTATGATTATACTGGCTGAGGGGCCAAGCCAGCACAGCCAGTCACCAGCTAGCCAACCAGACACACAGACAACAGCAACAGTAGCAGCAGCAGCAGCACCAAAGTCGACCTGATTCGCCGACCAATAAAATGATTACAGTGCGGTAGTCCACTAGTCCACAAGTGCAAGCATGCGTAACGCCGGTAAGATCACGCACACACAGCGGTGGTAGCCATGGTGCCCTTGACGCACTCCAACGCTGTCCGTCTCCGTCGTTCTAATGCTCTCTATAGATTTCTCTGTGCTTGGGGCCTTTTCTTTATGTTCCTGCCCTCCTCTCTCCTTCCCCCCTTCGCTCTCTCTCTCTCTCTCTCTCTCTCTATATATATATATATATATATATTTATATATCTTGTGTGTCTTTTGAACCACCGTGCGTCCCTGACTTCGTCCAATGCGGCGGCGGCTGACCGACCGACGCCGTCTAAGGCGGCCCCTATCCCACGCTTTATCCTGGCCTGGGGAGCGAGGCGGCCTCGGCAGAAGAAGAAGAAGAAAAAAAGGAAGAGGAAAAAGTAAAGCTTCTTACCTTCTGCCATAACGGATAGACTATTCCCGCCTTCGTCCTTCTTTGCCTCTTCTGTTCTTCGCATCGTCCTTGTACTATGACCGCGTGCTCCTGCGTGCTGGTCGACACGGGGGGCAGACCTATGGACGACCGACCGACAACAACAACAGTAGCAGCAGCAGCAACAACAACGTCATCAATAACAACAACGACAATAACATTAACAACAACAACAACAGTGACATACAACCACCGCCAACGCAACCACAGAGCTCCAGACTCCGACCCGGTCTCGACCATCAACAGCGGCAGCAGCAGCAGAAGCAACGTATCTGTCGCTTGATGTTGGAAGCCGAGGACCTCCGAGTAATTTAATATGTCATGAGAACGAATATTAAATACATGTACGCTGAACTCGCTGTCGCAGGCCCTTAGTGTATGACATCCTGTGTATGACAAAGATGAAAATGCCATCCAAGCTCACAACGAGCAGAACTGTTAAAGCTGACGGCGGTCACGTCAGAATCAGCAGCAGCAGCAGCAGAAGCCGCAGCAGTACAGCATCTGTGGCAGAAGTAGCGACGAGCGACCGCGGGCTGTGCGCTCATTCCATTATTCATAGCGTACGTCGCGGTTGAGGCCGCCACATCAGGCATTACCGAGCTACGGCGGTGGTGGTGCCCTGGCCGCCAGGCAGGCATTCGCCTACCTTCCAGTCAAATTCTTCTGCTGCTCTTCTTGGCTCTACTCTGACTGTCGCTGCCGCAGCAGTTATATATATATATATATATATATATATATATATATTTATATATATACAAATATAAATATATATATATATATATATATACATATTTATATATATACAAATATAAATATATATATATATATATATATACATATTTCTATCTCTACCCATCTCCCTCTCTCTCTCTCTCCTCTCTACCTCTCTATCTCTCTCTCCCTCTTTCTCTCTCTCCCCCTCTCCCTCTCTCTCTCTCTCTCTCCCCTCTCTCTCTCTCTCTCTATCTCTCCCCTCTCCTCTCTCTCTCTCCTACTATCTCTATATATATACTACTCAGCTGTTGAGCCGGACGGTCGCACTGGTGCGAGCTCCCGCTTAAATTGCCTAGATCGCAAGTTATATCTGGCTTTTTAACGGGACAGACCATCGTGGCCACCAGTGTGACCGAACTGTGAGATCCACACCGTCAAACAGTTCCATTTTGCATTTAAAAGATGCAAAATTGTTATAATTCGCCGCGTCACTGTGTTAGATAGGTTAGCAGTGCGTTCACCATTGCAAAGGCCTTCTGAAGTCCACTTTAGCGTTTTTAAGTGGAAGTGATTGTGCGGTTTTTAGATTTAGGTAAGGTGAGTCTACCTATATAGTTGTTTAGTGAAATATAGCGGCCCTAATTATATTTCATTAATTTTAACTTCTATATAGGTAAAGTGTATACACTGGCTACAAAACCCAGACAGTGCATACATTGTATGGTGGTGTATCGATACGCTTTGTTTTGCTCTAAAATCGAACACTGCGTAGAGAATACAATAAGCAACGATATATTGGGCAGCCATATCGTGTTTTTAAACCACTATATATTTTAATTGACTACCTACATACCTACTATATATTTGTAATAGATGCTTCAATTCCACTGAATCGAAGAGACAGCAATTAATCTGTCTGATGCTAGTCTTCCATCTAATTACCACAAATATATATCTTAAACCGACACTACTATTGTACATATTAATGTGCAATTTTTAACTTCTACTTTTGACGCTATTTTGCATAAATACAGTACGTAACGAAATATGACATAGTGCTCCCTGGGTAGAGACGAACAGAATGATGGTCTAAAGACCGCTTCATTTTAGCGATTTTAACAACAACATCTGCGTAAAATCGCGCCATCGTTCGCGTACAAGACTTTTAAAGAAATCTTACCACCGCTGTGGACCAAGACAACGATGGCATCACGTGACGGCAGCAACACCGCCGGAAGACTCAGCTGCCAGACTTGCGGGCGAGTATGCAAATCTAGCGCGGGCCTCGCGAGCCACATTAGATTGACTCACAATCAACGAGAAGTTCGTGCCACCTCCCAAACTCCTAACCGATCACAGACTAATAATTTGATTTTAAGTTCCTCACAAAATGACACTGCTGCTTCTAATAATAATTTTAACCCCCCTAGTACTTCACGCGTCTCCCAGCCAAATTGTAAATGTCCATCTAGTACTTGCTTAAAGGTCTTTAATTCTAAATCAGGTCTTAATTTACACCGTCGTCGTGCCCATCCGGACGAATATAATGAGAACATTTTAGCCCCCCCTTCTAAGAAGGCCAGATGGAACCCACAAGACCGTGAACTTTTAGCAACATTAGAAGCAGATTTTATATTAGATAATAATAACGAAACTCCTAGAGAAATTTACCACCTTTTAGCTACTAATTTTAACTCACGCACACCTGGGGCGATTAGAGGCCAACGTAATTCTCAGGCGCATAAGGATCTGGTAGAGGAGCTCCTTAAAAAGAGGTCTCTCCTGGATTCCAACCTTGACGGATTTGAGCTTCCTGAGCGTAGTCGGCCTCGATACTCTGAATCAGATGGCCCCTATAATCCATCCCAAAAAGATATTATTATATCTAAAATACAAGCCCTCACAAACACATTTCCCAAACGCAACATAATTTCAACAGACCTTACTCATCTGTCAAATATAATTTGCTCAGGTGAGGACCACACTATCGCCTTAAACGAATTTCTGAACAAACATTTTACACACACTGTCCGACGTCGTGCCTTTAGAGAAACACCTTCCACTGAAGCGCGATTATCTAAAAGGCAACAGCGACGTCAAGAGTACGCAACCACTCAAAAACTTTTTAGCCAAAACCGATCCAAATGCGCTCATGAGGTGCTGGACGGCAAACACACCATACACAACATGCAGGCCACCGAAGTTGTAGAACACTGGGCCAACACGATGACACAACCACCCCCTGAACCACTCCCTTGCCCCGTATACACTCTTAACTCTGATCTCTTTGAGGTATCCCTCCCTATCTCCCTAAAGGAAACCCACGTAGCTCTCCGCGGACCTTCTAAAGCACTAGGCTTGGACGGGATTTGTCTTTCGTCCCTCCGTAAACTCCCGTTAGAAGTAGTCTGTTGTATTCTTAACATACTAATAATTAGCGATATTGCCTCAGCCCATGAAACTGCTCGCTTAGCGTTCATCCCTAAAATTAACAATGCCACATCCCCAAGCGATCTGCGACCCCTATCTATTAGTTCATACTTACAACGAACGCTTAACAAAATTCTCTCTAGACGCCTCCAGAACTCTATTAAGCTTCTCCCAATCCAGCGAGCGTTTCTCCCCTATAATGGTACCTTCGATAATCTTGCGGTTCTGGATGGTATCCTTAACGATGCCAAGTCTGCAGGACGTGAGCTCAGACTTGCCTCAATCGACCTCCGTAAGGCGTTCGACATGGTGAGTCATGACTCCGTCCTGTGGTCACTCCGGACTCGCGGATACCCGGAGGTATTCATTAACTATATCGAACGCTTGTACCTCTCATCTAAAACTCTCATAGAATTTGGACAAGAATGTCGCACATTTCGGCCAACTAGGGGTGTTAGGCAGGGAGATCCTCTGTCCCCCTCTTATTTAATCTAGTTCTCGACGACATTCTTTCAAAATTAGACAAAACTAATATCGGGTACCAACTTACTGATGACTTCCGCCTTATGGGCTTAGCCTTTGCGGATGATCTCATCCTCCTAGCCTCCACGAAATCCACTCTCCAACGGCTCCTTAATATTGCGGACCCACTTTTAAAATCCCGAGGCCTTGAAATTAATACTAATAAAAGCTTTACTATCTCCCACCTATTTAATAGGAAGGAAGGTAAAGGTTTTATCAATACCGTATCAGAATTTAACGTTGGAGATCGGCAATTGCCAGCTAAAGGTATGAGCGATCGATGGAGATATCTTGGAGTCGACTTTGACAGCAATGGCAGAGTTGACTCCACCAAGGATATACTCCTTAACTTACTCAACAGACTCACGATAGCTCCATTTAAACCCCACCAAAGACTCATATTTTTGAAAGACTTTCTCATTCCCCGTCTCCTATATAAACTGGTCTCCGGTCCCAGACCATCTTACGCACTCCTTAGTGACCTAGATAAAGAGATCAGAAAGGTTGTTAAGTCTAAATGGCTTAAGCTCGAAAACTCGGTGCCGAACGCCTACCTGTACACGCACACAGCACACGGCGGTCTGGACATCCCCTGCCTCCAAACATTCATTCCCAGAATCCGCCTCTCCCGCCTGACAGCACTACAACACTCCACGCACCTTGGGGTCCAATGGATGCTAACCACCGAGCACTTTAAAAAAGATCTTGCGAAAACAAGACTTCTTTGCGAGCGCTTGGGAACCTCCATTGAGACCGCTACACAAGAGACTGATTACTGGTCTCAACAACTACACAACACGTTCGATGGGGCACATTTTAAAAAAGCACACGAAACGCCCTTTGTACATTACTGGATTAAGGGTATGCCCTACCTATCTGGTAAGGAGTATTTAAACCTACTAAAGCTCAGGATCAACGCACTACCAACGCGTGCCAGATTGGCCAGGGGACGCCCGGGCTACAACAAACGTTGTAGGCACGGGTGTCATGCGCCTGAGACGTTGGCTCATGTCGCTCAGATGTGCGATATAACACACAAACAAACCATAAAGAGACATGACGACGTCTGTGATCGCGTGGCGCGTCTTCTCCGCGAAAGGGGTCATGAGGTGGTTCGTGAGCGAGTATTCCGTCGACCGGGCGCACCGGGTCTAAAGCCCGACCTCGTAATAACAACACCTACCGAGGTCTGGGTTTTAGATGCCGAGGTTTGCGGCCCGAACCGGGACCTGGCAAAAGCACGGCAAGACAAGATCGCCAAATATGACGTCGAGTTCCTAAGAGCGGCGCTCCCCTACCCGCAAAAACCTCGCAGATTCGGATCCATCACTATCTCTATGAGTGGTGTATGGGACTCCGAATCTGCGAGGACGCTCCTGGGGCTCGGCGTCACGAAGAGGAATCTTATGGATCTCACCGTTTTAACTTTGCAAGGGACCTTGAGGATATATCGCTCGCACCGGATCCATAAGAGCGGGGGCTACCATCAAGCAAGGACACGGACAACTGATTCTTAACTTCACGTGACACCTTTTTACCACCATTTTTATTAAGGCGAGCACTGCCGAGTGTGCAAACGTATTGTAAATGATGAATAAATCATCACAAAATTTTCTATACATATATATATATATCTATATATACATATATAATATATATATATATACATATATATAATATATATATATATATATATATACATATATATATATATATATATATATATATATATATACATATATATATATACTATATAAATATATATATATATATATCTATAATATATCTCTATATACATATATATATTATATATATATCCATCTATCATCTCCTCTCTCTCATCTATCTACTATTCTACTCTCTCTCTCTCTCTACTCTCTCTCTCTATCTCTCTCTACTCTCTCCTCTCTCTCTCTCTCTCCCTCTCTCTCTCTCTCTCTCTCTCTCTCTCTCTCTCTCTCTCTCTCATTCTCTCTCTCTCTCTCTCATCTCCTCTCTTCTCTCTCCCTCTCTCGCTCTCACCTCATACTCTCTCATCCTCCACCCCTGGTTCCCCGCCGGAAGTCATTTAAAACTTTCCCGTCTCTTTTCACTTTCAAAGCAAAGTCGATTTCACTGCTGGCTTAAAAACACTTTGGAGGAGGCTATCGAAGCCATGAAGGTATCAACTCTACATCTGACATCTCCGTAGTTCCAAGTGCCACGATCTGGTAGGGTAAAGCGCAAAACGTACTGAGTCTGATAACGGTTTGTGGATCAAGATATTATGTCTGCATGAATAAGCGTTAATTCAATTGCCCTCCTAAATCGGGCATGCTTCTCAATACATGCTACAAGTATTTAAAGCTTCGCGTCGCCCCAAATTAAACCGTAACGATGAAGCAACGGGTGAAAACCATGTGAACAATGCAGTAAATCTGGCACCTTTGCGGTAAACTGCACAACCTCAAATGCGTGAATTATAAGAGCTCTCGCGCATCGTTATCTGCTTCATAGCCATGTCGTGCATGTGGAATTGAAAACAGTAATGGCCCTTATGGAATGCCGGCCCATGCAGCATTGTCTCCAGAGCTTGCAAGCGCCGCACTTCTAAAAGTCGGCATGATTTTTGTTTCTCAAATCAAGTTAATAGCACCTTTATTCAGGAGACATTGTGCATTAATGTGCTAACTTTTAACAAAGAAATTTGACATTTAAATGTATAAAAGCATGCATTAGATTTGCTGATTTACAGACGGGAAAGTGTTATTATTATTATATTATTATTATTATTATTATTATTATTATTATTATTATTATTATTATTATTATTATTATTATTATTATTATTATTATTATTATTATCATTATCACTCAGTGCGCGACCTCCAGTGATCTAACACGTACTCTGCTCCGTTCATTATATTCATAATTAAACATGGTCAGTCTCGAGACAACTCAGCTCGTACACGCTCTATTGGCACAATATTACATCTTTTTGGCACTTGACTAATAGATTATGTTGTCTGTACCCTCTCAATTGTACTTATATCTTCTACCTTATAGGAAGCCGAAACCTGGATGTAGTTAAGAACTTTGGGTAAGACTTGAATTTTGCATCCGTTTACATAGAATTCCGGATTCTTCAAAATGGAACATGGAATTATGGTATGACAATATTGTGAGGCTGAAATGATATGTTTAGAGAAATTTTGTCTAGGAGTCACAATCACACCGAGATCATGAAAAAAATCAGCTATCGGTGTTACGTCGTTACCGAGTGTCTTGGGAGGCGAACCACCATCTAATAATACGACAGCACATTAGGGCACAGATATTTGCATTCTACTCTCACAACGCCAGCCCTCTATATTTGAAATTGCTAGCTGAATAATACTTGCAGAGTTGCCTACTGCTAAAATATTTTAAAGTTTCGGCAAGTAAGAGACTAGTGACATTCTTGAGTCAGTGTTGAGAGATCAACGACGTATATCCTGAAGAGCAGGGGGCCAATACACGATTCTTGCGGCACCCTGTTATTGAGTCTTCTTCTAGCAGTCGTCACGTGCGGTCGCGTTTGGCTTTGCTCCGTACAACTCGGTCGAAGAGTGCAGGAACCTGAGGCCTGAAAAGGCTGACCAATTGCACTCGACTAACTCAGCGGTAGGGAGTTCAACGCGACTAGTAATTACTGCAAAGGTACTGTGCAAAACTTGATTTTTTCTTGTTTTGTGTTCACGCGTGTTCGAAATTCGAACGTTCGAAAAGTTCGAACGTTGCCAGGCATCGTCCGTGCAGTGACCGGTAGGCCGGTTTAACCGGGCTTCCCGGCAGTGTTTATACACGTAGCCCACTGTGTACATAACTATCGGTGTATAGTACTAACTGTGTATATAAGTGCAAATGAGCGCTGCCTACTTAAGTGCTCATTTTCAACATTGTATATAACAACTACGACAAGCCGCCACGAAGAGTGATAGCGCGCGTGCCGAAGCGCTGCTGTGCACGGGGAGTGGATAGCAGAGTGGCAGCGTCGGCGATCACAGTACCGGTCTAAGCCAGACCGGTCTATGTTCAAATCGCAGCGGTGTTCTCTCTTTTTTTTTTATATAGTAGTTTTATACAGTTAGTTTTATATAGTTTCCCACTTTACACCTAACTTTTAATAGTCTAAATCCTAATAATTTGCCTACTTACATAGCATAGCTTACAATTCTCACTCTTAAATTTCTTAAACTTAAATTTATTTAGTTATCCCCGTAACTTTCGTGTTCTAAACTACTTTTCCTTAATTTGAACTCCTAGTAGTCTTTATTAGCACTATGTTTTCTCGGGCAAAAGACCCGGGCAAATGCAGCCCCCACCCGGGCCGCGAAGAAAACGCAAAGGACAACGATAACATCACTCCTGGCGGGGGTAACCCCGACGAAGCGGTCTCGGGCAACTACCTCGTCAAGATAGCCGCCATCGCACAAAGGCTCACTAACCACGCGGCCAGCAGAAAAAATATGGACGTAATGGTGAAAAACCTGGCTGAGGAACTTTGCGTCGCGACAAAAGAGGCCAAGGCACGAAGTAAGGATGTCGGCACACAGACCTTTAACGAGACCGCAGACTCGGGATGCCAGTGTACACCTGATACCCTTGCCCTGGAGCGGCAGGCGGACAACATCACTGCCATGATCGAGAAGTGCCAAACAGAAGAGGACCTCAAGCGCATCCTCTCTCTTAAATGGCCAGCAGCCGCCTACACAAGGGTGTCGCACCTCGGGGCCAGCATCCTGAAGGAGAGCCCCCTCCGGATCCTGGTTGCCCGGGAAGACGATCCTTCAGACAAGACCACATGGCAAAACATGGCCTGCCAGTTCCAGGGCATAGCCGGCGAGGCCGGCCGCAGGACAGGGGTGGTCATGTCGCGCCAAATTTGCGAATCGGGGGATGACGGCGAGCCCATCACTCGGGCCCTAGTGGCGATCACGCTCCCTAAGGACGCAACGCTCCTCCAGGACAAGAACCTCCTGGACCAGGCGCTGAAAAAAGCCAAGGCCCTTGCGGGCTCAAGGGACCTTGGGCCAATACCCTGCCACATGACAAGCCAGGGCGAGCGGAGGGGAGTCGGCAAACTCTTGGAATGCCTCTCCCGGGCACAAGACCTACATCTTGCCGTCACCCCTACGGCGCGCACAGACAGGGGGGGAAACGATGGTAAGAAGAGCTCGGCCAGCACCACAACAACTTTCCTTCTTAAAAAGAAGAAAGGCAAGACTTACGCCGACATGATCAAAGAGCTGGGTGTCAGGGTGAACCCCAATGCCCACAACGTGAGGGTAAGCCGAGTTCAACAACTGCCCAGCGAAGATGTGCGGTTGGTGGTGGCAGAGGCGGTACAAGGAGCGGCCAGCTCCTTTCTCCAGGCTCTGCAGTCAGCCGGGGAGGCGGACGCCAGCGTCGACAGAACGTCACTAAAGCGTCTCCTGATCAGGGATGTCATGGAGGGTACCACCCAGCAAGACATCGAGGCTGCCATCCGCAAGGCGCTGCCCATCGAGGGACCACTTGCCGTGGAACCCCCACACAAGGGGGCCACCGGCAGATGGACGTTCCTGGTCCGAGCGGCCCCTCCTGACGCCGCCAGGCTCCTAAACATCAAACGCATCCACATGGGGTGGTCCTCGTGCCCAATCTCGGAGTGGATCACCGTGCCGACGTGCCAGCGCTGCCAACGAGTGGGCCACTCTGCTCCCTCGTGCACTGGCGCGGTCGTCTCAGATAAGCGCTGCCACAGGTGCGGGGTAGTTGGGCACCTCTCAAGAGAATGCAAAGCGGCAGCGACCTGCTATAACTGCGGCGAAGCAGGACACGCGGCCAACGTCGCCGCTTGTCCAAAGTACAGAGAGCAACTGAAGGAGCTCCGCCGCCGCGGCACCCGGCCAACGGCCGCGCACCTCGCGATAACGCGAGTGCCAAACCCAACCCCGGCACCGGCTACCCACGAGGACCACCCCAGTGACGCCGTGGACGCCGAGGGGTTCACCCTGGTCACCCAAAAAAGCCGCAAGAGGGTACAGACATCGCCTCCTCTGGACCCTCGTGCAACGAAGGCATCTAACAAGCAAGCCACGCCCACCAACGACAATGACGCCAGTTCGTAAAGTTCTCCAGCTCAACTGCAATCGCAGCAGCGGCGCGCACAACATGCTCCAGGAGGTCACCAGCAGAGTAGGAGCCGACCTCTTGTTGCTCAGCGAGCCTAACATCCGGTGGGCAGAAAACCGTTCCCCGGACTGTTTTGCAGACGCCGACAGCGCTACGAGCATCGTACTTGACCATCGCAGCCAGATGCGCATCTCCGGACACGACTGCGGCTACGGTTTTACATGGGTTGACGTCGCAAACATCGGACGCTTTTATTCCTGCTACTGCAGTCCTAACGTTCCACTTGACAACCTTAACAGGCTTTTAGACGACCTACCTTCCTCTTTTAACCAAACTGACGCGCCACTTTTAGTAGTAACCGGAGATTTTAACGCCGCGGCCAGCGCATGGGGCTCGGCCGGAACCAGTCATAGGGGGCTCGCAATCCTCGACTGGTTAGCGGCTGAAGACCTCGTAGTTCTTAACAAAGGTACGCCCACCTTTCACAGGGCCGGGCGCACCTCATGTATCGATCTTACTATCACGCGCAGGACCGATGTCTTTTTTTTTTTTTTTTGTTCTGGGAGGTTTCGGTAATGCATGATGCACATGCGCCACTAGCAGCCTGCGTGACTAGTGTGAGACTCGCAAACCCACTAAACCCGGATTCCTCCCCACCCCCCCAGGCTCGGTATTACTTTGGCATTACATCGAAACCGTGGGAGAGGCGTCCCTGCCGTTCTCCTTCAATCAGCTCTATCCCTGACTATCATCCCGCATGTCTACCTGCGGTTGGATAGGGGGATGCCATTTTGTAATCCGTCCTGTGAGGGTGCGTCGAGACCATGAGGGCCTGGCTGCTCCCCACCCCCTCCCCCCTCCCTCGGCTCCTCGTCTCGACCACTCTCCCGAGAGACCCGCTCAAACCTCTCCCGCCTGGCCGTTTCCTTGGCTGTCTTGAGTGTCAAAACAGCGTCGAACAAGTTCGTCGCCTCCCTCCATGCCTCCGCCGAAGTCATCATATGGGAGACCACCTCCTTGATGGGTCGGAGGACCGATGTCTGTACCCTCTCAATTGTACTTATATCTTCTACCTTATAGGAAGCCGAAACCTGGATGTAGTTAAGAACTTTGGGTAAGACTTGAATTTTGCATCCGTTTACATAGAATTCTGGATTCTTCAAAATGGAACATGGAATTATAGTATGACAATATTGTGAGGCTGAAATGATATGTTTAGAGAAATTTTGTCTAGGAGTCACAATCACACCGAGATCATGAAAAAAATCAGCTATCGGTGTTACGTCGTTACCGAGTGTCTTGGGAGGCGAACCACCATCTAATAATACGACAGCACATTAGGGCACAGATATTTGCATTCTACTCTCACAACGCCAGCCCTCTATATTTGAAATTGCTAGCTGAATAATACTTGCAGAGTTGCCTACTGCTAAAATATTTTAAAGTTTCGGCAAGTAAGAGACTAGTGACATTCTTGAGTCAGTGTTGAGAGATCAACGACGTATATCCTGAAGAGCAGGGGGCCAATACACGATTCTTGCGGCACCCTGTTATTGAGTCTTCTTCTAGCAGTCGTCACGTGCGGTCGCGTTTGGCTTTGCTCCGTACAACTCGGTCGAAGAGTGCAGGAACCTGAGGCCTGAAAAGGCTGACCAATTGCACTCGACTAACTCAGCGGCAGGGAGTTCAACGCGACTAGTAATTACTGCAAAGGTACTGTGCAAAACTCGATTTTTTCTTGTTTTGTGTTCACGCGTGTTCGAAATTCGAACGTTCGAAAAGTTCGAACGTTGCCAGGCATCGTCCGTGCAGTGACCGGTAGGCCGGTTTAACCGGGCTTCCCGGCAGTGTTTATACACGTAGCCCACTGTGTACATAACTATCGGTGTATAGTACTAACTGTGTATATAAGTGCAAATGAGCGCTGCCTACTTAAGTGCTCATTTTCAACATTGTATATAACAACTACGACAAGCCGCCACGAAGAGTGATAGCGCGCGTGCCGAAGCGCTGCTGTGCACGGGGAGTGGATAGCAGAGTGGCAGCGTCGGCGATCACAGTACCGGTCTAAGCCAGACCGGTCTATGTTCAAATCGCAGCGGTGTTCTCTCTTTTTTTTTTTATAGTAGTTTTATACAGTTAGTTTTATATAGTTTCCCACTTTACACCTAACTTTTAATAGTCTAAATCCTAATAATTTGCCTACTTACATAGCATAGCTTACAATTCTCACTCTTAAATTTCTTTATTAGCACTATGTTTTCTCGGGCAAAAGACCCGGGCAAATGCAGCCCCCACCCGGTCCGCGAAGAAAACGCAAAGGACGACGATAACATCACTCCTGGCGGGGGTAACCCCGACGAAGCGGTCTCGGGCAACTACCTCGTCAAGATAGCCGCCATCGCACAAAGGCTCACTAACCACGCGGCCAGCAGAAAAAATATGGACGTAATGGTGAAAAACCTGGCTGAGGAACTTCGCGTCGCGACAAAAGAGGCCAAGGCACGAAGTAAGGATGTCGGCACACAGACCTTTAACGAGACCGCAGACTCGGGGTGCCAGTGTACACCTGATACCCTTGCCCTGGAGCGGCAGGCGGACAACATCACTGCCATGATCGAGAAGTGCCAAACAGAAGAGGACCTCAAGCGCATCCTCTCTCTTAAATGGCCAGCAGCCGCCTACACAAGGGTGTCGCACCTCGGGGCCAGCATCCTGAAGGAGAGCCCCCTCCGGATCCTGGTTGCCCGGGAAGACGATCCTTCAGACAAGACCACATGGCAAAACATGGCCTGCCAGTTCCAGGGCATAGCCGGCGAGGCCGGCCGCAGGACAGGGGTGGTCATGTCGCGCCAAATTTGCGAATCGGGGGATGACGGCGAGCCCATCACTCGGGCCCTAGTGGCGATCACGCTCCCTAAGGACGCAACGCTCCTCCAGGACAAGAACCTCCTGGACCAGGCGCTGAAAAAAGCCAAGGCCCTCGCGGGCTCAAGGGACCTTGGGCCAATACCCTGCCACATGACAAGCCAGGGCGAGCGGAGGGGAGTCGGCAAACTCTTGGAATGCCTCTCCCGGGCACAAGACCTACATCTTGCCGTCACCCCTACGGCGCGCACAGACAGGGGGGGGGAAACGATGGCAAGAAGAGCTCGGCCAGCACCACAACAACTTTCCTTCTTAAAAAGAAGGAAGGCAAGACTTACGCCGACATGATCAAAGAGCTGGGTGTCAGGGTGGACCCTAATGCCCACAACGTGAGGGTAAGCCGAGTTCAACAACTGCCCAGCGAAGATGTGCGGTTGGTGGTGGCAGAGGCGGTACAAGGAGGGGCCAGCTCCTTTCTCCAGGCTCTGCAGTCAGCCGGGGAGGCGGACCCCAGCGTCGACAGAACGTCACTAAAGCGTCTCCTGATCAGGGATGTCATGGAGGGTAGCACCCAGCAAGACATCGAGGCTGCCATCCGCAAGGCGCTGCCCATCGAGGGACCACTTGCCGTGGAACCCCACAAAAGGGGGGCCACCGGCAGATGGACGTCCCTGGTCCGAGCGGCCCCTCCCGACGCCGCCAGGCTCCTAAACATCAAACGCATCCACATGAAGTGGTCCTCGTGCCCAATCTCGGAGTGGATCACCGTGCCGACGTGCCAGCGCTGCCAACGAGTGGGCCACTCTGCTCCCTCGTGCACTGGCGCGGTCGTCTCAGATAAGCACTGCCACAGGTGCGGGGTAGTTGGGCACCTCTCGAGAGAATGCAAAGCGGCAGCGACCTGCTATAACTGCGGCGAAGCAGGACACGCGGCCAACGTCGCCGCTTGTCCAAAGTACAGAGAGCAACTGAAGGAGCTCCGCCGCCGCGGCACCCGGCCAACGGCCGCGCACCTCGCGATATCACGAGTGCCAAACCCAACCCCGGCACCGGCTACCCACGAGGACCACCCCAGTGACGCCGTGGACGCCGAGGGGTTCACCCTGGTCACCCAAAAAAGCCGCAAGAGGGTACAGACATCGCCTCCTCTGGACCCTTGTGCAACGAAGGCATCTAACAAGCAAGCCACGCCCACCAACGACAATGACGCCAGTTCGTAAAGTACTCCAGCTCAACTGCAATCGCAGCAGAGGCGCGCACAACATGCTCCAGGAGGTCAGCTGCAGAGTAGGAGCCGACCTCTTGTTGCTCAGCGAGCCTAACATCCGGTGGGCAGAAAACCGTTCCCCGGACTGTTTTGCAGACGCCGACAGCGCTACGAGCATCGTACTTGACCATCGCAGCCAGATGCGCATCTCCGGACACGACTGCGGCTACGGTTTTACATGGGTTGACGTCGCAAACATCGGACGCTTTTATTCCTGCTACTGCAGTCCTAACGTTCCACTTGACAACCTTAACAGGCTTTTAGACGACCTACCTTCCTCTTTTAACCAAACTGACGCGCCACTTTTAGTAGTAACCGGAGATTTTAACGCCGCGGCCAGCGCATGGGGCTCGGCCGGAACCAGTCATAGGGGGCTCGCAATCCTCGACTGGTTAGCGGCTGAAGACCTCGTAGTTCTTAACAAAGGTACGCCCACCTTTCACAGGGCCGGGCGCACCTCATGTATCGATCTTACTATCACGCGCAGGGCCGATGTCTGTACCCTCTCAATTGTACTTATATCTTCTACCTTATAGGAAGCCGAAACCTGGATGTAGTTAAGAACTTTGGGTAAGACTTGAATTTTGCATCCGTTTACATAGAATTCTGGATTCTTCAAAATGGAACATGGAATTATAGTATGACAATATTGTGAGGCTGAAATGATATGTTTAGAGAAATTTTGTCTAGGAGTCACAATCACACCGAGATCATGAAAAAAATCAGCTATCGGTGTTACGTCGTTACCGAGTGTCTTGGGAGGCGAACCACCATCTAATAATACGACAGCACATTAGGGCACAGATATTTGCATTCTACTCTCACAACGCCAGCCCTCTATATTTGAAATTGCTAGCTGAATAATACTTGCAGAGTTGCCTACTGCTAAAATATTTTAAAGTTTCGGCAAGTAAGAGACTAGTGACATTCTTGAGTCAGTGTTGAGAGATCAACGACGTATATCCTGAAGAGCAGGGGGCCAATACACGATTCTTGCGGCACCCTGTTATTGAGTCTTCTTCTAGCAGTCGTCACGTGCGGTCGCGTTTGGCTTTGCTCCGTACAACTCGGTCGAAGAGTGCAGGAACCTGAGGCCTGAAATGGCTGACCAATTGCACTCGACTAACTCAGCGGTAGGGAGTTCAACGCGACTAGTAATTACTGCAAAGGTACTGTGCAAAACTCGATTTTTTCTTGTTTTGTGTTCACGCGTGTTCGAAATTCGAACGTTCGAAAAGTTCGAACGTTGCCAGGCATCGTCCGTGCAGTGACCGGTAGGCCGGTTTAACCGGGCTTCCCGGCAGTGTTTATACACGTAGCCCACTGTGTACATAACTATCGGTGTATAGTACTAACTGTGTATATAAGTGCAAATGAGCGCTGCCTACTTAAGTGCTCATTTTCAACATTGTATATAACAACTACGACAAGCCGCCACGAAGAGTGATAGCGCGCGTGCCGAAGCGCTGCTGTGCACGGGGAGTGGATAGCAGAGTGGCAGCGTCGGCGATCACAGTACCGGTCTAAGCCAGACCGGTCTATGTTCAAATCGCAGCGGTGTTCTCTCTTTTTTTTTAATAGTAGTTTTATACAGTTAGTTTTATATAGTTTCCCACTTTACACCTAACTTTTAATAGTCTAAATGCTAATAATTTGCCTACTTACATAGCATAGCTTACAATTCTCACTCTTAAATTTCTTAAACTTAAATTTATTTAGTTATCCCCGTAACTTTCGTGTTCTAAACTACTTTTCCTTAATTTAAACTCCTAGTAGTCTTTATTAGCACTATGTTTTCTCGGGCTAAAGACCCGGGCAAATGCAGCCCCCACCCGGTCCGCGAAGAAAACGCAAAGGACGACGATAACATCACTCCTGGCGGGGGTAACCCCGACGAAGCGGTCTCGGGCAACTACCTCGTCAAGATAGCCGCCATCGCACAAAGGCTCACTAACCACGCGGTCAGCAGAAAAAATATGGACGTAATGGTGAAAAACCTGGCTGAGGAACTTCGCGTCGCGACAAAAGAGGCCAAGGCACGAAGTAAGGATGTCGGCACACAGACCTTTAACGAGACCGCAGACTCGGGGTGCCAGTGTACACCTGATACCCTTGCCCTGGAGCGGCAGGCGGACAACATCACTGCCATGATCGAGAAGTGCCAAACAGAAGAGGACCTCAAGCGCATCCTCTCTCTTAAATGGCCAGCAGCCGCCTACACAAGGGTGTCGCACCTCGGGGCCAGCATCCTGAAGGAGAGCCCCCTCCGGATCCTGGTTGCCCGGGAAGACGATCCTTCAGACAAGACCACATGGCAAAACATGGCCTGCCAGTTCCAGGGCATAGCCGGCGAGGCCGGCCGCAGGACAGGGGTGGTCATGTCGCGCCAAATTTGCGAATCGGGGGATGACGGCGAGCCCATCACTCGGGCCCTAGTGGCGATCACGCTCCCTAAGGACGCAACGCTCCTCCAGGACAAGAACCTCCTGGACCAGGCGCTGAAAAAAGCCAAGGCCCTCGCGGGCTCAAGGGACCTTGGGCCAATACCCTGCCACATGACAAGCCAGGGCGAGCGGAGGGGAGTCGGCAAACTCTTGGAATGCCTCTCCCGGGCACAAGACCTACATCTTGCCGTCACCCCTACGGCGCGCACAGACAGGGGGGGGGGGAAACGATGGCAAGCAGAGCTCGGCCAGCACCACAACAACTTTCCTTCTTAAAAAGAAGGAAGGCAAGACTTACGCCGACATGATCAAAGAGCTGGGTGTCAGGGTGGACCCTAATGCCCACAACGTGAGGGTAAGCCGAGTTCAACAACTGCCCAGCGAAGATGTGCGGTTGGTGGTGGCAGAGGCGGTACAAGGAGGGGCCAGCTCCTTTCTCCAGGCTCTGCAGTCAGCCGGGGAGGCGGACCCCAGCGTCGACAGAACGTCACTAAAGCGTCTCCTGATCAGGGATGTCATGGAGGGTACCACCCAGCAAGACATCGAGGCTGCCATCCGCAAGGCGCTGCCCATCGAGGGACCACTTGCCGTGGAACCCCCACAAAAGGGGGCCACCGGCAGATGGACGTCCCTGGTCCGAGCGGCCCCTCCCGACGCCGCCAGGCTCCTAAACATCAAACGCATCCACATGAAGTGGTCCTCGTGCCCAATCTCGGAGTGGATCACCGTGCCGACGTGCCAGCGCTGCCAACGAGTGGGCCACTCTGCTCCCTCGTGCACTGGCGCGGTCGTCTCAGATAAGCGCTGCCACAGGTGCGGGGTAGTTGGGCACCTCTCGAGAGAATGCAAAGCGGCAGCGACCTGCTATAACTGCGGCGAAGCAGGACACGCGGCCAACGTCGCCGCTTGTCCAAAGTACAGAGAGCAACTGAAGGAGCTCCGCCGCCGCGGCACCCGGCCAACGGCCGCGCACCTCGCGATAACACGAGTGCCAAACCCAACCCCGGCACCGGCTACCCACGAGGACCACCCCAGTGACGCCGTGGACGCCGAGGGGTTCACCCTGGTCACCCAAAAAAGCCGCAAGAGGGTACAGACATCGCCTCCTCTGGACCCTCGTGCAACGAAGGCATCTAACAAGCAAGCCACGCCCACCAACGACAATGACGCCAGTTCGTAAAGTACTCCAGCTCAACTGCAATCGCAGCAGAGGCGCGCACAACATGCTCCAGGAGGTCAGCAGCAGAGTAGGAGCCGACCTCTTGTTGCTCAGCGAGCCTAACATCCGGTGGGCAGAAAACCGTTCCCCGGACTGTTTTGCAGACGCCGACAGCGCTACGAGCATCGTACTTGACCATCGCAGCCAGATGCGCATCTCCGGACACGACTGCGGCTACGGTTTTACATGGGTTGACGTCGCAAACATCGGACGCTTTTATTCCTGCTACTGCAGTCCTAACGTTCCACTTGACAACCTTAACAGGCTTTTAGACGACCTACCTTCCTCTTTTAACCAAACTGACGCGCCACTTTTAGTAGTAACCGGAGATTTTAACGCCGCGGCCAGCGCATGGGGCTCGGCCGGAACCAGTCATAGGGGGCTCGCAATCCTCGACTTGTTAGCGGCTGAAGACCTCGTAGTTCTTAACAAAGGTACGCCCACCTTTCACAGGGCCGGGCGCACCTCATGTATCGATCTTACTATCATGCGCAGGGCCGATGCCAACACGATTTTAGACTGGAAGGTGCTACAGGAAGAGGAATCCCTCAGCGACCATTTTATCATCGAATTCCACGTGACTACTGCCGCGATGACAAATCTAACGCAGCGTCCGCTCATCATACGCCAGGGAGCCGAACAACTTCGGAGGTCCCTCAGGGCCCTTATAGCAGCAGAGGGACATCCAACAACGGCGGAGGGTCTCCAGCTGCTCCTAGAAAAGGCGTGCGCGGTCTCCTCAGGCCGTCCCGCACGTCGAGGATACCGAGGAAAGCCAAAACACTGGTGGACCGCGGCACTGGGACAACTACGGCGGAAATGCCTAAAAGCGCGACGGTGGCTCACCCGCGCCAGACGGGGAGGCCGCCAGACGCTTTAGAGCCGTTTACAAGGACTTGCGGGCCCTCCTGCGCAGGGAAATCTTCAGGAGCAAGGAACGCTCCTGGAGGGCCTTCCTGGAGAAGCTGGAGGACGACCCCTGGGGGCGCCCATACAAAATGATCAGGGGGCTCCCCCATTACAAGCGCAGGGTAGAAATATCTCCGGAAGACGCACGGGTGGCGATCGAGGCGCTCTTTCCTCAACACCCACCCTTCGACCGCGCCCCCTACCTAGAGGCTTCAGGGGAGGAGGAAAAAGATCCCCGGAGGTCACGCTCCAAGAAGTTCTGGACGCTGCGGCACGCCTCAAACAGGGAAAGGCACCGGGCCCAGATGGTGTCCCGGTCTCCGCGGTCACAACACTGATGAAAGAATTTCCAGAAGCGGTGGCGTCAGCGGCGAAAAAAGCCAAGGCCCTCGCGGGCTCAAGGGACCTTGGGCCAATACCCTGCCACATGACAAGCCAGGGCGAGCGGAGGGGAGTCGGCAAACTCTTGGAATGCCTCTCCCGGGCACAAGACCTACATCTTGCCGTCACCCCTACGGCGCGCACAGACAGGGGGGGGGGAAACGATGGCAAGCAGAGCTCGGCCAGCACCACAACAACTTTCCTTCTTAAAAAGAAGGAAGGCAAGACTTACGCCGACATGATCAAAGAGCTGGGTGTCAGGGTGGACCCTAATGCCCACAACGTGAGGGTAAGCCGAGTTCAACAACTGCCCAGCGAAGATGTGCGGTTGGTGGTGGCAGAGGCGGTACAAGGAGGGGCCAGCTCCTTTCTCCAGGCTCTGCAGTCAGCCGGGGAGGCGGACCCCAGCGTCGACAGAACGTCACTAAAGCGTCTCCTGATCAGGGATGTCATGGAGGGTACCACCCAGCAAGACATCGAGGCTGCCATCCGCAAGGCGCTGCCCATCGAGGGACCACTTGCCGTGGAACCCCCACAAAAGGGGGCCACCGGCAGATGGACGTCCCTGGTCCGAGCGGCCCCTCCCGACGCCGCCAGGCTCCTAAACATCAAACGCATCCACATGAAGTGGTCCTCGTGCCCAATCTCGGAGTGGATCACCGTGCCGACGTGCCAGCGCTGCCAACGAGTGGGCCACTCTGCTCCCTCGTGCACTGGCGCGGTCGTCTCAGATAAGCGCTGCCACAGGTGCGGGGTAGTTGGGCACCTCTCGAGAGAATGCAAAGCGGCAGCGACCTGCTATAACTGCGGCGAAGCAGGACACGCGGCCAACGTCGCCGCTTGTCCAAAGTACAGAGAGCAACTGAAGGAGCTCCGCCGCCGCGGCACCCGGCCAACGGCCGCGCACCTCGCAATAACACGAGTGCCAAACCCAACCCCGGCACCGGCTACCCACGAGGACCACCCCAGTGACGCCGTGGACGCCGAGGGGTTTCACCCTGGTCACCCAAAAAAGCCGCAAGAGGGTACAGACATCGCCTCCTCTGGACCCTCGTGCAACGAAGGCATCTAACAAGCAAGCCACGCCCACCAACGACAATGACGCCAGTTCGTAAAGTACTCCAGCTCAACTGCAATCGCAGCAGAGGCGCGCACAACATGCTCCAGGAGGTCAGCAGCAGAGTAGGAGCCGACCTCTTGTTGCTCAGCGAGCCTAACATCCGGTGGGCAGAAAACCGTTCCCCGGACTGTTTTGCAGACGCCGACAGCGCTACGAGCATCGTACTTGACCATCGCAGCCAGATGCGCATCTCCGGACACGACTGCGGCTACGGTTTTACATGGGTTGACGTCGCAAACATCGGACGCTTTTATTCCTGCTACTGCAGTCCTAACGTTCCACTTGACAACCTTAACAGGCTTTTAGACGACCTACCTTCCTCTTTTAACCAAACTGACGCGCCACTTTTAGTAGTAACCGGAGATTTTAACGCCGCGGCCAGCGCATGGGGCTCGGCCGGAACCAGTCATAGGGGGCTCGCAATCCTCGACTTGTTAGCGGCTGAAGACCTCGTAGTTCTTAACAAAGGTACGCCCACCTTTCACAGGGCCGGGCGCACCTCATGTATCGATCTTACTATCATGCGCAGGGCCGATGCCAACACGATTTTAGACTGGAAGGTGCTACAGGAAGAGGAATCCCTCAGCGACCATTTTATCATCGAATTCCACGTGACTACTGCCGCGATGACAAATCTAACGCAGCGTCCGCTCATCATACGCCAGGGAGCCGAACAACTTCGGAGGTCCCTCAGGGCCCTTATAGCAGCAGAGGGACATCCAACAACGGCGGAGGGTCTCCAGCTGCTCCTAGAAAAGGCGTGCGCGGTCTCCCCAGGCCGTCCCGCACGTCGAGGATACCGAGGAAAGCCAAAACACTGGTGGACCGCGGCACTGGGACAACTACGGCGGAAATGCCTAAAAGCGCGACGGTGGCTCACCCGCGCCAGACGGGGAGGCCGCCAGACGCTTTAGAGCCGTTTACAAGGACTTGCGGGCCCTCCTGCGCAGGGAAATCTTCAGGAGCAAGGAACGCTCCTGGAGGGCCTTCCTGGAGAAGCTGGAGGACGACCCCTGGGGGCGCCCATACAAAATGACCAGGGGGCTCCCCCATTACAAGCGCAGGGTAGAAATATCTCCGGAAGACGCACGGGTGGCGATCGAGGCGCTCTTTCCTCAACACCCACCCTTCGACCGCGCCCCCTACCTAGAGGCTTCAGGGGAGGAGGAAAAAGATCCCCCGGAGGTCACGCTCCAAGAAGTTCTGGACGCTGCGGCACGCCTCAAACAGGGAAAGGCACCGGGCCCAGATGGTGTCCCGGTCTCCGCGGTCACAACACTGATGAAAGAATTTCCAGAAGCGGTGGCGTCAGCGGCGACCGGGATGCTCCGGTCGGGCTCGTTTCCCAGCGCATGGAGGGCCGCAAGCTTGGTCCTCATACCCAAAGGCCCCAGCTCTTACCGCCCTATTTGCCTACTCGGCTCCCTGGCCAAAGCTTTCGAGTCTATCGTGGAGGCACGCCTGCGGGACTTCGCGGAGGAGAACGACCTGCTGTCAGAGGCCCAGCACGGGTTCCGCAAAGGCCACTCGACAATCGGCACCATAAAGGAGATCCAGACGCAGGCCGAACTCCTCCACGAATCCCCGCCAAGAAGACGGGACCTCTACCTCGCTATTTTACTAGACGTACGAAACGCTTTTAACAGCCTACCCTGGAGAGTCATCCTGGAGACTCTTCACAGGAAGAACGTTCCCTTTTACCTACGGCGCATTATATCAAACTACCTAATGGAACGGACAGTACAGTCCCACGGAATCGTTTTTAACATGACTGCAAGGGTGCCACAGGGCTCCATACTTGGCCCCCTGCTATGGAACATAACGTACGACGACGTGCTGCGACTAAGGGACCTGCCCCTCGGGGTCAGCCTCCTAGCCTATGCTGACGACCTCGTCCTTACCGTCCAGGCCCGGACACCGGACCTGCTGCAAAGCCGTGCGAACGAAGCACTTGAAGACGTTGCCCGCTGGATGCAAGCGGCGGGACTCGCCCCCGCCAAGAGCGAGGCAATACTCTTGGTAGGACGGAGAAACTGTCCTGCCCTTCACCTTCGCCTAGAAGACCAAGAGATTGTGCTTGTTGACAAGGTCAGGTACCTCGGGGTCACCCTAGACAGGGGTCTCCGCGGCACTGAACACGTGCGGCGGGCGACGGAGAAGGCAACCAAGACAGCAAACAACGTCGCACGGCTTATGCCTAATAATCATGGACCACGACAAACCCAGCGGCGAATAATCATGTCCGTGGCCGAGTCAGTCGCCCTATACGGAGCTCCGGTCTGGCCGACCGACACCCTAAAGCTTGCCGTCAACAGGACGCGCCTGCGTCGGGCCCAGAGGGTCAGCGCCCTCAGGGCGATCGCGGCGTACCGGACGGTAAGCGCAGCGGCGGCTTTCGTCCTTGCTGGAACGATTCCCTAGGATCTGAAAACTGCCGAACGCCGCCGCTTATGGGGTAACCCCCAGCGCAAGAAAGGCGAGGAGCGTCGGCATACTATCGACCTCTGGCAGGAAGAATGGGCCGGCCTACAAGAGGGTGCCCCTGGCACCAGTTTCCGCGCCGTCATACCCGACATCAAAGAATGGCTAAACCGCCCGGGGGGTGAACTCACCTTCTACACGACCCAGATCCTGACAGGGCATGGCGACTTCCAGTCCTACCTGTTCAGGATCGGGAAGGCTCCCAGTCCTAAATGCATCCACTGCGGCGACGTACCGGAAGACACTTCAGACCACACCGCACTGAAGTGTCCAGCATGGGCGGAGCAGCGCGTACCTCTACTGCTTCTAATGAACACATCGGATTTTAACCTACGCGACGTCTGCAAAAAATCACGGACACCACAGCCGGAGTCTTCAGAGCCATTCTACAGAAGAAAACAAGCGCCAACTACCTACGGCGCCCCCCCTCCCCATGGCTCCCGGGGAACACACCCGCCAGGAGTAGAAGACTCGCCCCCCCCCTGACTGTTTGATGATATGCGCAACGCAGTTCCCAGTCAGTGTGGGGAACGGGGACATGACTGGTTTTTAGTGGGTTGGAGCCCCACACTACCGGCCCGTATCTGCAGGGAGCTCCCCTGCCGCGGTGCCCGCGTGTGCAACCGCATTTCCCAGTTAGTCTTCTATAAAAATAAAAAAAAGTTATATTATTGATTGAAATCAAAAGACGACTTATGGTTTATAGAATATGGCTTAAGGATTTTGACATTCCTGCTTATTCAGTGGAGGGCTTCGACTATCTAGCTCGAACAGGCTTGGACGCGGTGTTGGCATCAACGGTTTGACTTGCAGAGTTTTGTCCTCATTCGGCTAGTTTTTTACACGCAGTATAGTTCGTAAAGAATCTCTGCTCAAAATGTTGGACGATATCTCACTTAGGGGCACGATACTCATATGCCTAATCCTAGGCGACGCTAACTTCTACTTAATTGCTGACCCGTCTTCTTCTGACTACATCTAATTACTCACTCAGAGGTTATTTGATCAGTGATTTTCATAAGGGATCACCTTCCTAGATTAAAATAGTTTTTAATTTTTCGATGTGTTTTTACCTGATATCGTTGTATACTATGTATGCTGTATGAGTGTATCAATTCACTTACGCGTATATGTGAAAGCGTGTTGCCTCACTTACTGCTGCGCATTGTAACAAACGCTGTATAGAAATCCTTGTGATAATACTTATTGTGATTACGTATTGTGTAATTGCACTTATTCAAAGCATTCTTTGAAATATTGTCGAGTGTGACTTTTGTCTCGGTGTTTGATTTATTTTGTAACTATTAATATTTACCGAGAACTTGAGCATTGCAAAATGCAGTTCTATTGAAAATCTACAAAACGCGATTTCTTACGCTAAAAAGTGACACGAGTCAGATCTGGACTCTTATTAATAGAACTTACGGAAGACAACTCATTCAATAGACATATTACGTACTAGACTGTACCTACTAACCATTTCATAATTCATTCAGGGATATCGCCGACAAACTAAATCGGCATTCTTCTACCATAGTCCGAACACCGTTACCCCCCCCCCCTAAGCCTTAAGCCCGATATATAAGTCCTTGGTTGCTAACTTATGGGCCGACGAAAATGCCCTTTTTAAGTTAAATTGTGCATTAGTCTCTAATGTTTGTTACTTTCTTTCCAAACAGAGAGCCCGTTGGAGCTTTAAGTACAGCTAATGCAGTTAGCGACCCCTTCTATAGCAGGCCGTTCAGCTAACTTGTCGTTTTCTTTAGGCAGCTTTCCCATGCATCTAAAAACATCTCTTTTCTCAAAGGGGGGTGAAAAGGCACTACCGTCAAGCTACCGTCCAATATCCCTTATCGTATAGATCGAGGGTATTTGAGAATATTGTATTTATACGACTTTATCAACACCTGCAGTCTATGAATTGGCGGTCTTTAATCATTTCGGCTTTACGCGCAGTCGAACGCCTTAACTTGCGCGTGTGCACTTATGCCAATTCATATCTGATTAAAGCGAGACAACTAACAAACGTATCTGAAAGGCTTTGTTTTTCTTTCTGTTATTGCCGCAGCTTTTATTTAACTTGACCATTCTTCTCTCTTATAGATATGTAAACCTAGGGTGCTCAGTACGCACAGTCGATTGGTCTCGCTTTTACCTAGAAAGGATGAATAGTCTTTACGAAAGGAAAGGACGTAATAGAAAAGAGAGAGGAGACTTTTTTTGGAGAAGAGGGACGTAATGTCTACCGGAAAAGCAGACCGATTTAGAAAAGGAAGGTCAATCAGTAAATGCGGAGCTGCTCAGAGCAGTCTTGGATACCTTGTCCAGGCCAAAGGGTTGCCCTTCTGCTGTTTGTAGATTTAAGAGCGGCGTTTGACATATGAGTGCCGGGAGCAACGCTGTATGGTTGCGTATCAGCATCTTAGAACATAACATGATGCTGATTGATAAAGGGGTCGGCATTGCGGGGTGGTAACTCAAACGATAGGTGTCGCGCAGGGCGATGGACTGAGTCCACTATTGCTTACTGTAGTTCTAGGTGAGCTGCCAGAACGCATAAAAACAGGCTGGACCCAAGATTAGGCCAACATTTCACTGTGCGCAGATGATGTGGTCATCTTTAGTTGTAGTCTTTTCAGAGTGAAAAAAGCCATGGATCGACTAGCTACATTCATGGATGAAATGGGCTTTAAGGTTTATTGGAACAGACAGTAGCCATGCAATTTCGATGGCGCGACCGTCTGGCCGGAGGTGGCGTGCTTTAAATCAAGAAAAAGAAAAAATCAGGAAAACGGTTAATTAAATAAATTAAAGTTAAATTAAAGTCAAAATTCGTAAAAAAAATTGCATGCATATGGCTCACCTTATCAACAAGGGGCAGCAGCTTTTCATCACACATTCAGGGGAGAGCCAGGAAGGCCACCACCGCAGCTGCGACAAATAAACCATATATGCCTTCGATTCAAGCAGCAGTTTCTCTTTTCGAGATAGCACCTATCGCCCATATGGTATTGCACTAATATGGGATAAGGTAGGAGTGGACGAAGTCCGTTTAATTAATGGGGTGAGGTTTTTCTTTTTAAAAGGGTTTTTGCGGTATCGAATACGTGCAGAAATAGGGTGGTCGACGTGCTAGAAGACGGGAGAATTGGCCCACTGATGACGGAGGATCTGCAAAAACAACTAAAGGAATCTAAAGAAAACGTGCATCTTTGACGTTTATATGCAAAACTGGCAAAAAAACATAATTAGTGAGGTGCACATAGGAATGTATGGAACAACAGCAATAAAAAGAACTGGGTGGAGCGCTAACGGGGTGAAAGATCGGCATCTAACTACAACCTTTGTAGCCCACGGATTTAATTACGTCCTGTGCAATGTGGAGGGTTTTCATGAACCACAGGACGAACGTCGATGCAAACAATGCTGGAATGTCCGGCGGTTTGGTCTATAGCAGAATTAGCAAAACGCTGGAATGATGGTTATGTCGAAACACTCTGATGTAACATAAGCACACTCACCCAGCTAGGGTGTTAATAAAATAAAAATATTTACGTGATTTCGTTCTACAAGTTATAATGTGGCTCATTGCAGATAAACAAAGAGAAATAAACACATTCTTTGTAGGACTTACACGCAAGCGCAACTATTCAGCGTAAACAGCAAGCGTAACTATTCAGAAATCGGCAGTGGTTCTGATCCTACAACAAAAATCTATCGCTTTCTATCGGGGAGGAATGCAGGCCGGGCCAACTTGTCAGGCCAAAAGTGCAACGTGTCCTTCCGAAACAGCTGCCTGAAGCTAGTAGATCTGCTGTTGACAACGGCAGCAGCGGAGGTGAAAGGGCCTGTCATGCTTTCCTAGTATCTCTGTGGTCCTCGTTTGGTCTTGCACTACGACTGGTGTTCGTGCTGCTAAACTAGGGGGCGATGGTTATCATAAAAAAAAAACGATGCCTCTATTCTTTTGTTGCTATAGGCAGACCGAGCCCCCGAGTTCAAGTCCGCGCGAATCGTGTCACCATTGAGGAGGTTCATCCAAGCGTTCACATTGACAGTGGCCCAAGCCAAGAGCCAGCCTTAACACAGGAGCCACAACGGCAGCAGCAGCAGCAGCAAAAAGGAATCTATCTAGACGGCGAACGCGGCGGGGGTTCATGAATTTATTACATACGACAGACGCGTTGCTGTAGTAGGAGTAGTAGTAGTAGTAGCAGTAATAGGCCACACCACGAGGAAGATATAGGAGCGGTTTTGGTGGTGTCGGTGGAGACGATGATGAGGATGATGATACTGACGCTGAGAGTGCGCAGATTAGGTCGGCAAATTTCGGTCGGCATATGAGAAGAGGTTCTCGGCATATGAGAGGAGGCTCTCGGCATATGAGAGGAGGCGACACTGGCTACATAGGAAGCGAATAAGGCAGGACGGGATAGGGCAGCGTAGCTAGCTAGCTAGCTAGCAAATCTGCCCAATGTCGTCGTCGTCGTAAAATGTTAGCTTTCTTACTAGTTGAGGTCGAACGCATTGCCTGCCTCATCGTTGCATGAACAACAACGCAACGGGCGACACTGGAACGCGCCAACGCATGAATGGGTGAATTTCTTGAAAGCAACTTGCTCGATTTGAGATCACGAATAGGGGCAAAGGCGGGAGGGCAGTAGGCGCATATAGCTCACGATAGAGGCTTGAGGATTGACAAGAGCAGCACTTCGGCAAGCGTGGGATGTCGACAGATCTTTATTAACAAGATGACGACGACGGTGACAATAACAACGACAGTAACAACAACTGCAACAACAACAGAACTCCGACAAGCTGTATATGTACGATGTAAGTGATCCTTAGATCCGAGAGAACACTTCAGCGCCTGCTCATACTATACGACTAGGTTCTTCCCCGCTTATATTATATCTCCACTATAGCCATACTGGCAATCCGCTATGTCTGTTTCATTTATTTACGCGTGTTGACATGACTAAAACTTTTTGTGTTGACATTACCGTGATCCGCCTACGACGCCATGCGGTCAGGCTCAGTTGGTGTGCGTGCCCTCCCGATTTCCCGCGCCATCGCGTTTGCTTCCTTCTGCTACCGAAGCGATCGTTCGTTGCGGCCGCAGCACGGCCAATCATGGTCAATGATAAGGTCCTTGAAGACGAAGCCCTTGTCAACTAGAAGTAATCGTCGACGAATTCTTTCGTACGCTATATACATTGAAGCCTATCGTAATACAGTTGTATCTAGTTGATGTTGTTGTGCTGTTTTTCCCGTATTGGCGTAGTGCGCGCTTCATATGCCGCAACCATATACCCCTACAGTGTTTCTTTTATAGACTTTAGCTAAGACTTACACAATACAGGTAAATTAGATTTCTGACTCAGATTTTCGCATTGCAAACACCAACGTATAAGGTCATGCAAATGATAGACGACAGGTTCGTTACAGATCGTTAGGGAGCTATTCCCGATATCGCTAGAAACCTGGCTCCCGACTCGTAAACATTCTAGTTCAGAGACATGACATGGAACTTCTATTCGTCTTGAAATTCACTCATATGACTGTGTTGAAAACTCGGTTAAGCATATGCCCCGCCGGGAGCCTTTAGCTGGGAAACGTAGTCCCCGCGACCATATGAAAGCATATCCTACCAAGACAGTCATTATTATCGGTTATACGATAGCAGCAAGTGGAACACGATACGCAGCTTGTCAAAACATTTGATAAGAAACCTTCAACTTGCTAGCAGGTTGCAGGGACCGGCAGTGGGATCAATCAGGGTCAGGCTTAGATCACCTATCACAGAATCACTTCAGCAAATTTTGTTGGAGTGGGAGGGAAGAGTAACCGAGGCCTCGGCAGAGGTAGCACAGTTATTTGTGTATATTAGAACGAATAGACGGACGGAAAGAAAATGAGGAAAATAAAGCCATCTCCGACAGCAGCGACAATGAGCACGACACCGACGACAAGGGAAAAGGCCCGGCCGTATGCTGGCCGACTGCAGTGATCCATCAACAGGCGCTTGGA
Organism: Dermanyssus gallinae; assembly: GCA_003439945.1. Taxonomy (NCBI): domain Eukaryota; kingdom Metazoa; phylum Arthropoda; class Arachnida; order Mesostigmata; family Dermanyssidae; genus Dermanyssus; species Dermanyssus gallinae. The sequence continues at coordinate 94,889 of QVRM01001542.1, read as the reverse complement.
CAGCTGAATTCCATTCCATAGAGTCCGTGGAAGGGGCGATTGAGAAAAATAGAGAGAGAAAACGCGCGAACGCGCGAGAGAGAAAGAAAGACATATGGAAGCACACACAAGCCTCGAATGCAACTCGCACTCTGGACTGACCTTGTTTCCACCGACGCCGTGGTTACTATTTCTCATTCGTGCACAGTTGAGTTAAGAAAATGGTCGGTTGGCATTTTCTTAGCTAGAAGTGACGTTGGTGCTGTACGACGAGTCTGTCTAGACTTTGAGGACCTTACTGTAGGGAGGATGCGGCTTCCATTGTGGTCGCCCTAGGCTAAACTAGTAAACAATAAGGGTCAAGCAGACGTTCGCACCTTACATAGTTACTAGTTGAACAAGAATGATAGCTAAACAATAATTGCCATCATCATCATCCTTTCTGTACTGAAGAATCTCCCATGGAGGGCTTTGATTTACAACAAGTTGCCTGGTCGGTAAGCTCCCCCTTACAACGTTCTATGCAAGTGTTCGGTCCACACCGGGGACCTACGAAACTTCCAGTTTACATAGTTTGACCCTTATTCATCACGAATTTGTAGTATAGTACAATAGTTTATATAGCATTTTGCAGCATAACAATATTATTGACACTTGACTGTTGTTACGATGTTTCAATAACTAATACGCATTCGTCAATTTCATAACAACTTTCGTTCAAGCATATGCGGTGGTGGTAACCACGTTGTGCGGCATATTATAGAACTGTTTTTGTGTAATGACAGTTTCCGTTTATTACTGCTTAAAACAGGCCTCTCGACAAAGGCTCATTACAAATATCATGTTGTTGTATCTAAATGATCTGTAAGCTTCTAAGGTTTGTGTACTGATCTTGTCCAGTACTAAATCTTCTACTAGTGTCTGTTCGTATCCTAGTTTCAGTGTGAGCATCGCTGATGCGTTCTTTGGCAAGTCTAACGTGCCCTTTATGTTTTTAAGGTCTGACATTGGTAAAGCGGGGGTGTGTAGGCAGTGTCTTACTGTAAAGCCCGGTGGCGGGATAAAGAAACATTTTTGTTATAACTAAATTCAGCGCAAAAAAGAAGATAATTTGAGAAATTTAAAAAAAACTTGAATTTGGCTTCAAAAGTAATTGGGTCCGCTAATACCTTGCCAGTGAGCTTTGAGATAGAATGCCATGCACTAGTCGGCACGTGTACACAAGGTACATTGTGCATGGCTATCATCACCTGGTGTGTTCGACTCAAGGATTTCACCGAGTTGGCAATCAATGCCGGTACTGCTCGCAGATGTGCGTTAACATCACGCAAGCTGCCAGCCACATCGGCGGTCTTTGCATCTTTCGCCCGGTGAGACGGTCGCAGAAGTGTTAAAATTGTATATAACAACGACTGTATTGTAATTATATAAACTGCAAAGTTATTTCAAATTAAACAAATATATATATATATATATATATATATATATATATATACGAGGTGTGTTCAAAAACTATCGCGACGTATCGCGACTTTTGTGTTTTTTCAAAAATTATTCATTTATTCATGAATATCTATTTTGTCCCCTTCAAAGTAATCCCCATGAAATATTATACACTTGTGCCAACGGTTTTTCCAATCTTCGAAGCACTTCAAAAAACCATTTTTTTTTATCTTGTTCAGCTCCTCCTTCGATGCCGTCTTTATCTCGTCCTTTCATGGGCCTCTTCAGTTTAGGGAACAAGAAAAAGTCACAGGGGGCCAGATCTGGGGAATACGGTGGCTGCGGCATCATTAGTGTGTTGTTTTTAGCCAAAAACTCGCGCACAAGCAACGATGTGTGAGCAGGGGTGTTATCGTGGTGCAAAAGCCAATTTTTGTTCTTCCACAAATCCGGGCGTTTCTGGCGGATTGCTTCGCGCAAATTGCGCATAACTTGCAGGTAATATTCCTTATTGACCGTTCTACCCTGTGGCAAGAACTCATGATGCACCACGCCCCTGCAATCGAAGAAAACTGTCAGCAAAACTTTCACATTCGACCGAACTTGGCGCGCTTTTTTCGGCCTTGGTTCGTGCGGCAGCTTCCATTGAGATGATTGAGCTTTGGTTTCCACGTCATAACCATAAACCCACGATTCGACACCAGTTATGACCCTCTGGAGCAAATTTGGGTCGTCGCGGACAGAGTCCAACATCTCATTAGCAATGTTCATGCGATGCTGTTTTTGGTCGCAATTGAGCAATTTTGGTACGAATTTCGCGGCGACCCGTCTCATGCCCAAATCATTGATAAAAATCGAATGGCACGAGCCAATCGATATGTTTAGGTCCTCAGCAACTTCTCTAACGGTGATTCGACGATTGGCCAATACCATTTTCTCCACTTTATTAATTTTTTCGTCTGTTGTTGAAGTGCTCGGGCGTCCGGCACGCTCTTCGTCGTTCACATCTTCTCGGCCTTCTGAGAACATTTTGTACCACCGATAAACGTTGCTTCGGTCCAAGGTGGCTTCTCCGTATGCCACAGTCAACATTCGGAATGCATCCGCGCACTTAATTTCGTTTTTCACACAAAATTTGATACAGGTTCTTTGATCAATTTTTTTGAATAGGTAAAAATCGAATATATACGTAACCCGCGAAAATTCAAAAGTCGCGATACTTTTTGAACACACCTCGTATATATATATATATATATATATATAAATACATATATATATAAATACATATATATATATATATATATTTATATATATATATATATATATATATATATATATGTGTATGACGTACAGCTGTCAAGGACAGCATAATGTTATCAATGGCTACTACCTGCAGTGTTGCTCTTATCCGCAGCCAATTGCACAGGTTATACTTGACTAGGAAGGTTAGTTCGCAGAAGGCCAACCAGTGGCAATCCTTGCTTTGAACGAACAAAACTAGTGTGCATATTTCAATCGGACAAGGAAATCCTTGGGGTACTAGAAAAAAAAACTGAAAATATCTACGAACCCAATATTTACTGTTGCTCCATCCTAACGCAATTTTCAATATTTCTTAAGGCCTGCAAAGGAATAGCAAACCAAAAGGCTGTTCTATCGTGAAGCCAGGGAACAAGTTCTGCTATATGTCTAAACGCTAATGCAGCCTAGAACGTGACTGTAAAATGACTGCGTATTCGCGATAAGCTGTAGTTTTCAACAAACAAAGGTATACAATCCTGCTATTTTATACTCCCATTAAAAGAGCTTAGTGACTGTTTTGCTTCCTGTGCTACCCAGTCTGCTGGCTCTTAACTTTTAACGAGAGTGGCATTTGGCACTTGTCGAACCAGCTAACTAGTTAGAAGCTATATACGGTATCCAAAGTTGTATAGGGGTCAAACCTGACTGGGTTGTTAATCAAAAACACGATCTAGTTGAAATGTCAGTTAGTAAGCGGAACACCGGCTTGCAGAGACAGTTCCTTTACAGCAATTGAGAAATTCGAATGAAATACTAAACAAGAATTTAAAGTTACATAAATAACCACGTGTGTATTTTTTAACTTGACATTTATATAACCGCTACTTAACACCACATTTGTGAGGTATCTGTTAAATGCTGTCAAGCGCCAAGAAGGAAAGCTATTTAAACATGAGCTAATTATGCCCGCACTGTTTCAGTATGCTCAGTTCAATCTTTTGATAATTAACGATCCTAATTGATGCAATCTGAGGCCGTTTCGAGATACGTCGGTCACTGTCGGTGTAGATTGCAGTTGTTGAATGAATCGGCAGCAATTAATTAATCATGCAAAAAGTAATGATCTATGCGATTATTTCTACGTGTGGGAATGGAAATGCCCCAACACACCAGTAGAAATGATATACGCTTGTCACATGAAGATAAAGCAGTTAGTTTCTATTTTTGAAGGAAGCGGGGGTTGTGTATCTAAAAGTATCTAGGCGACTACCAATCAGTCTAGCTATAAGCCAACAAAAAAGTGCTCAGTGCGCGCCTCTGAGTAGAGCAGAAAAGACACACGGACTTCCATATTTTCGCATATGATTTCCAACTGCCTCTATCCGGTTGATTGGATGAAAACGTCTTGGACTACGTCCTGGTATTCTGTGTTCAGAAGCACAACAACAGATGATTGTCGCCTAAAGTACCTAGGCAAATCTGAGTCAATTTCTGATACTGTGGTGAGGCGTGTTGCTCTCCATTGGTTCGCGTTAACAGACTATGCAGATGAGACAACAGAAGCGTAGGTTGATACCTCGTTTGCTATTTATGTTTTTTATCAGTTGTATCAATAAGATCAGGAGAAGTCTAATAGATACATTATTTAGAGAATCCTCTCAAGAACGCTAAGCTGGCTATTACTTGCTAGTTATGGTTTTCATCTACCGGGATGTCGCCGGTCAAATTTTCTTTGAGCGATGCTCATTGAGAATAGATAATAAACCATACTGCTGAGAGTCAGCGGCCATCCTGCCACAAGGACTGTTGAGGAAACCGTAGATATCTTAACATGTCCGGCCCTCGGTGCATTGAAGATATACCTCAGGTTTCAAGTTCCAAGCCCATAGGGGACGAAAGATGGTCTAGAATTAAAAACAACCTTCTTATCTTAAAAATGTTTTTAATTCTGATCTGGCAATTACTTACATATGCGAGTACAATAGATACATACGGATGGGAGAGACCTAGTAGAAACCTATAATTAGAGCTAGCGCTATTACTGAACCCCCTATTACTGAAGGCTGAAACCCAAGTTGTCTAGGGACGCTCGTTTCGCTGGCATTCGTAACCTACCTCGATCCTCCGGCTCGTCAGCTTTGACCGACACAACATAAAACACATAAACAAAGTAAAAAAGTTGCCGAAATTATACCTACAAGTATCTCATTTAATTGACATGTGGTTAGCTAAAATAAAATATTGTTTTATTGGTTCTGCTTAAAAAAATAAGAATTGTGTTGTAACATTAAAACTAAGATGTGTCCCACAAATATGCATTGGTGTGCATTGTGTTACTACAAATAAACAATGTTTAACTACATACGGTATACAGTTGAATAATATATATATATATATATATATATATATATATATATATATATATATATATATATATAACGCGCAAAATTGCACGTTTTAGTAGGACATTTTATTTCAAAACGGGTTGTTGACCCGCTTTGAAACAAAATGCCGCGCTGGTAACCCGCGATTCCCACCATCCGCTTTGCCGGTGACGCTCTCCACTTCGCTTCGCCAACCTATATCGAAGGTATTTGAAGATCATTTAGTGAAGTGTCGTCACCGTTCAATTTCGGAAACAACTGGTATGTTGGCTCTCCCTCGTCTTTTAGCCAGGAGGGCATGCGTCAGTGTACGTAGACGAAGTGTCACTTCCTGTTCCACAGTTTCCTCACTGAACGCAGAGTAGCTGGGGAGCTGACCGACGCACCGAGACAAGCGGAAACCACTCAAGCGTCATTGCAGAGCAGACCCTTTTTGGGAACCTCTCGGAATAGGTAGAAGCGATGTAATTAGCTCTATTCTAGAGCTAGGATTGGGGACCGAGGCGAGCAGAGGGTCTAACAGATTCAACAACCATAAACATCACCACTAGCTTCAGTGTCATCGCCATTGATGCGTGCACACGTCCAGGCATATACTATGTATGTCGTCTACTATGCCCAGACTTATAGGCATAGAATACTCATGAACGCGCCACAAAAAACAATATAGGAATGCATACGCTAACGTTATTTTTGGTGGATGGCAGTCAAGTTAATATATAATTATATATATATATAATATATATATATATATATATATATATATATATATATATATATATATATATATATATATATATATATATATATATGAACTTGACTGCTCTTAGTATTGAAACCAAATAGTGACAATACCCAGAGTGGCCAAACTTGTGGAGGTTGCATATTTCTTTAAAATAGTCACTTTTGCTTGGAACGAGTGGTAGTGGGCCATACATGTCTCGTTTAGAGGCGAGAGTGATAGTACCATTATGTGTTATATTAATATGGCTGGCCAGACATCACTTCAAAGAAATGTGGGGTTGCAAACGAACGAGTTGTTCGTCGAAGAAACTTGCTTCGTTTAAAAGGCGTCTTAGGTTGACTAGAAGAAATGGCGCTAGCTGTCTTGTATTAACCTGTGAAAATCGAGATCCTGCTATGTCATATGTTTCAGCGTTTACTTTTCATGACATAAAATGTCATATTATAACGTAAATCTAAATCTAATTAAGTGGGATTCTTTTTCTATCAAATCGATGGTGGTTTTACTCGTGGTTGCGAAGTAACTAAGGTTTTTCGGTGTTCATGTCGGGAAGGAATGCATACATACAGCTAAGATTTTGCTAAGTCGAATCAATTTGTGTTACTTTTAGAGTCGCATTAAACTATTTATTATATTACGAATTGCTCGAGACGATTCCGCCATCCTACCGAAAGAATGCTCTTTTTCAACGACAAAAGGTGGCAAATTAGACCAAATATAAACGTACCATCACATAGCTTAATTAATGTCGCTCTTCTTCATACTACTTGTTGGTATACAGCCTAGTTTGCCGTTTCGGGGGATTTCTTCTTTTTCCTTTTCTTTTCGTGCTCTGCATTTATTTTGCCATTTTATTGCCTTTACCTTCTTTGACCGTTGTTTAGCCTGAATATTTCCTGAATAGGAGTCTGTTGTTTTTTCTGTGTTTTCGTCACTCTTATTGTAGGCACCGGCTTCGATTGGTTAGGCTTTGCAGCTACCTTTTTCCTTTCCTACAAACAGGTTAAATTGAGCACTCCAGGTGGCCTTACACGTGCAGCAGGTTGATATTTTCCGTCCGCATTTTTCCATTATTTCCACTTTTGCCACAGCAATCGCATCTCTTTCCTTCCACCTTGTCTTCTTCATAATCGTTGGCAGGGAACGCTCAGACATGCTCAGTTTTCTGATCATGTTTCCCCCTTGTTTTGGTACGTTTATTATAGCGATATTAGGCCGTTTTTTTTAGTATGGCGCTTTACTTTAGTTGTTCCTTTTTTTCAGTAAAGCTCAACTTCGTAGGGAACAAAAACTCTAGTTCCCCCCCGCAAACCTTTAAGTTGTCTCTTTACCACTTTCTTTACGATAAGCCGTGTTAACCGAATTATTTTTCAAAGGCTTCTTCTACTTCTACGACGAAGATGCCGTCCTTATTATCCTCGAGGCTTTGACCAATTATTTTTGGCCCCTGCATCAGGCGCGTGTAATCTCTCACATCGGTGCCATTGGCCGCTCTCAAGCTCGCCGGCGTATACTCCCGGCCGGTTTTAAGGCTCTTCTTGGTGCACTCCGTTGGAGCCGCATTTGGACTTCATGGCAGACACTCTGGTGCCTCAAAGTGCCCTGCTATCCGTGAATGTACTGTACCTGCTTGAGGAGGATTAAGGAAAGGACTATCAGGAGAGTATTTGCGTGTATATAAATATTTTAATTGTTCGTTAGTGAGTTGTATACTAATGTACAAAAAATGTACTCAGACGCGTTTGCGTATAGTGAATACGAAAAAGTTACCCTTCATTACGGTAAGGCGCGACCTCAGATTAGCTTACCAATCTTGCAGGAAGGTCAAAAGCTGGGTTGGAAGCTCACTGAGATTCTTCCGTACTCCGCCGACTTTGGGCTATACGCTTCTCGCTCATTTAGAAACATTTTTAACTGGAAAAATAATGTCATTAGAGCACTCAAAAAAGGGGCGAATGGCTTGTTGCTTCATATATATAAAAAAAAAAAAAATATATATATATATATATATATATATATATATATTTATATATATACATATCTATTTATATATATATTTATATAATATATATATATATATATATATATATATATATATAGATAGTATATATATATATATTATAGATATATATATATATATTATATATATATATATATATAGTATATTATATATATATCTATATATATATATATATATATAAATTTATATGTATATATACATACATAATGGACATTCATATGTATATGATTATATATATGCTCATTAAGCTTAGGTAATTATGCGTAGATGGAAGGAAAGGGGGAACACCATACCTTGTATTCTTAGATACATGTCGTTGCAGTACGGTGTAACGCATAGCGAAAGAGTAGTATGAAAAATCGGGAAAGTGTCTACACGGGATAATCGGCTGCTCTAATGCGAGATCAACAGTAGCAGCAGCAGCAACAACTCCTGTACATGGATGTTGAGGCAATAACGACAGGCAACGCCAGGCCGTTTCCGCCCCAGCAAGAACACCCCGGCCGTTCCTCCTAACCGTGCTATCAGGAGCCAGCTATCTGCTCCGCCTAGAACATCATCCTGCAGCAGACCGCTCAACCAATTGGCTCGGAACCACCGGCAGTCGACCGGCAGTTGTGACGCGTAATGGTAGCAGGAGTCGCAGTAGCCTATAGTAGGCAGCATTATCTGGACAACAATTGCCCTGCCTTGTCCTGCCAGTTCAGTGGAGGGGGAGCATGGATATGAAGGAGCTCCGTACGAGAACGATACCAATGTTGTCGACACATCCGACGCATTAGACTGCCCTCTCCGCTCCCCCCCCCCCGAGCAGAGCAATTCCTAACCCCAGTCGCACAATCACGGCCGTGCGACAAGTTTGCCATCTAGTCTAGCAAGTATAGTGAGTGAGTCGCACGATCGTTAGAGGCAACTCGGACTTGTCCGACCGAAACAAGTCGTTCGAGCTTGTCGCCGCGTTTCAAGCTCCGCGTGATCAATCCCCTAGTACCAGGTTGGCAAACGTATCCCATTTTCCTAGATTTCTACTCACTCTCCTCTTCCCTTTGTCCTCTGCTTTCGCTCCCTCTGCTCCAGCCTTGCGGCAGAGTATCGTCTGAGTTGATTCGTGAACAATCTGTTGGTCAATGTGCCACTACAATGGGTGTCTTCTCCACAACCCTATTCCGACTTACTTGCCCACTAACTCCGTGGGCTACTATGTACATGTATGCCAGATAGTTCCTATCAACCCAGCAATGCTGTTTGTCGGTTCAGTTCAATCTAGATGATTCTCAGGCGGTCGGACCTGAATGACTTGTCATTCGCCCGATTTATAAGCGCATTCAGACAACGAAAAAAAACTTTCTCGCAAGTTCTTCTATTGAGTTTATATTACTTGAGTTTCTGTGTTCGCTTAAACAGGAATCGCACTTGCCATGGCTCTAGCTTTGATTGTATCGTCATTGTATCAAAGATCAGTTATGCTTTAACTACGTCAAGGTACGAACCCGCCAACAACTTGCGCTGACATACAGAAAGAATTACATGTTCGCAAAGAAATAACAAGACTATACAGACGGAACCCTGCTCTGTTTTGTAAACGTATTGGAGGTGAGGTTCTAGCAGATTATCAACTTCGTGTTTCCAGTAATACACACGTTACAGTTATGTTACTTTACCATTGCAGTTGATATTTGTTTGTGCACAGAGTTGTAATGACGACTCTAATTAGTCGTCGCGCGCAGCAGTCGTCTAATATTTTATTTGCGCACGTTATTCGGCCCGCAGCTGCTCTGTTTTCGTGTGCAATGCAAACAACCCTTGCATATTAGTTTGAGCTATGTCGTTTGTTTATGCACGTGTGAAGGTTCAGCACTCACGTAAGTTCATGGCTACCAACTGTTTTTGCAACTGTTTCCGTATCATAAGTGTACTGCCGGCGCAGTTGAGTCAGTGAGTTGCATTAGTATCTAATACATGGTGCAAGTTAATCTAAATTCTCTGTAATCTGGTACGATCTTGTTTATCCGACGAGCTTACCAGCAGCGTCATTCATTGGGGTGTGTAGCAGCGAGCCCCGATTAAGATCATATCGGATCGTTGAGGGCTAAAATAAACCGTATGCAAAATTATGCGGATGATGAACCAGCAAAGAACAGTAGTCTAACTTTTACAAATGCGGTATTTTAAAATAAGTTTACCGATCAATCCCTTGCGTGTGAAGGATCAACGGTTTTAGCAATTACAGTTAGCGCGTACTGTGTTACGCGAGGCATATACAGTTGATGAGAAACAAGATGTATCTGGCCATATTGCGTTGAGTGTTCATTAATTTTTTTATGCCATCTAGGCGATAGGCAATAATACTGTTGGCAGGTGTACTGTCTCTGTTACATTCCAAACAGCATTGCCGACTTGTAAGTTTATTTGTTGAAATAGACGGTTGCAGCAGAAGTTGTGCATCCAAACCTACGACAAGTCCGGCTCCATGGTACCAATCATTACTCACGTGCGATATTATTTGGCTTGGTTAGCATTACTATAAAAAGTGTGCTCTACCATTGTTATTTCAGAAAGTGGTGTTACCAATTTCTGGAAGAATCCATAGTTTTGAGATAGTTAGCGCGGGACATTGTAAACATTTTATTGTCCGTCACTCGAAGCCGGTGAATACATGACTCAACCATCTACACATTCCCAGTTAACACTGAGATCCCTCTAATTTCGCAATTTTAGGCAGTGCAAATGCAGCTTCATACCCGCCAGGTACTCTGACTAGTGCAAGCGACATGTCTCGCTATGGGCTAGCCACAAACTTGTTTTTACTATACATGCGACAGTTGTTCGTTTGCCTAAAACGCGTATGGAACTAGCCAACTTGCAAACAAATTAAACGTATATGGGAGCTGTAATATGTGTATTCGTCTGGTAATGTCACCTGGGAACACCAAGACAAACGCACGCTACCTTCTCTTGCTTAAATCTCAAGGCGATTTAGAGCAGAGTTTGAACCTGCTGAAGTGAGACGTTTGACGTAACACACTTGGAGCACTTCCGGTAGGACCTAATCCTACGTGAAGCCTAGGTTCGCACCGCTAAAGTAAGCCCCGGCGAAAAATAGCGCCCCGCATGGCATTATAGCTGGATCGATAGAAAATTGGTACATCAACCAGCTCTCTGCGCCAGCAAACGAGTCAGCCTATAGAGGGAGTTTCTCTGCTCTGCCGCTCACTGTACAATCTAGAGAATCTTTCACCCTCTTCAGTTAGCTGCTTTTGCAAGCCTCATTTAGTCTAGAAATTAGCCTATTAGAAAAACTATTGTTATTGCTGCCTTCTTCAAGGCACACTTCAGGTAAGGCGCTAAAATGCAGATATGCTTTTGCGTGGGTTAAGGAAGGTGACTTGCCGTACAAGTAATATTTCATAATATGTTTGAATTACGTTTCAAGCAGTTTGCTCAGGCTAATGCCATAAAAGTTATGTGACTTAAAATGGCTGCAACAATACGTGATTCGTATTTTCCCCAATTCGTGTCGACAGCTTGACTTCTCTAGGAAAGCTTATTCTAATTAAAATAAAACATAATTTTCACCTATATCAAGACTTCGTGATATGATTGCTGTAAACCGTTATCTCTTGCCTCCCATGTTGACAGAGGAGAAATGCTACCGGCTAATGTACGGCCTGTACCCGACGGCCACAAATGTCCCTCGTCTGTTAGCATGGAACCCTATAGGAGTCCGACATCGCAAAGCGGTGAAACGGCTTGCAGTATTCGCATTACGAATTGATCCATCATAATTTTAGAATGAGCGTAATGGCAATATGTTTGTGTACTGAAAGCCAAATCTCACCCATAAGACATTACAGAATCTAGATTGTTTTCATACTTTTCTCAATTCGACGATTTTGCGTTCTTTCGCCAGCGTTAGACGTTTTTTCCGATGAAGCAGAATCTTCCTTTGCCAGCCACAACAGGGTAACACAAAAAAATAAGAATAGCTTTTTCACTCCTAAACAACATACTTATTGAACAAGTTATATTATTACTTTCTAAATGAAGTGTACCACATACTGCCGTAGTATATATATATATATATATATAATGGTAGAATATAATAAAATATTCATTTAAAATACATTGTGTTTATAGTGAATCTTTGTGAGCTACGGCGGTGGTGATGGCGAGTACGGCGGTGCTTGTTATTAAGATTCAAAATTTGCAATGCAATTTATTGACGGGACTGCACTTTCTGCTGTGCGGTCGTGATTTGCTTCGCTTGCTTCTTTCTTCTTGTGTCAAGTTGCTAGCCAGTTTGTGCTGAACCTTGGTTTTTCTGACTAGCACAGTGCTTGTCTGACTTTTCGCTCGCACTGTGTTCACCATCCACGGCTCCGTTTTAGGCTGGCTACCACTTTTGGCGCAGCATGGGCCTCGTGACATGTACGTTCTGTGATGAAACAGCCCGGATTGGAATTGAATTCTGCTCACACGGATGCGGTGCGACGGGACACGTGAAATGTTTTCCACGTTCTGCTCCCGGTCGAGAGCAGCTGTTCTGCCATTTCTCTCCGCCGTCTCCATAACTGCCCCACCAGAGACTGCTCCACCGTCTTCTGCAACTGCCCCACCGAGCTCTCGCTCGGCCAAGCTCCGGCGACGCGCCAGCAGGCGACGAGAAGTCAATGTTAACAAAGCTGATGCTCAAGAACCTGTTTCGGCAAAGGTGACAATGAAGACGTGTGTTTGTGTCTCGTATCACACCTAGTGTTACTGCTACTAAGATGAAGACAATATTATTAAGCCTAAAGTTCCTTGCAGTTCCATGGCAACTCAACATTACTTCCAGCTTTATAATTATAGTACTCTTCTTGTCTGTGCTTCACTAAGGAAAATATTACTGTACTTGGCTCAAGATATTGGTCACACGGCACAGTAATAAAGGCGTACTTTTACTACACCGCACCTGATGTCGTGTTCGAGTCTGTGATTTTAACCTTCCAAAGAGTAACCATCAATCTAAAATTGTGCCTACCGATCTCTATGAAATCGAAATATAGAGCCAGATTTTTGGAGAATGGACTATTCCAGCCAATTCGCTCGCCCAGTCATGCGTGTCTAGATATATACCTAAACTTCTTCTCACTACTGACTTGGATGAAATTGAAAGTGTGACTATTGTCTCCCCTGTGGAACCTGATTATCGTATACTACGCTTTCATGTTGCTTTTGGTAATAAAATGCGTCAAATGCTCGGCTCAATTATAGAAGAATGGATGCCGCTCTCACTGAGAGTCATCTAGATGGTATTAACTGGGCTAGCTTTTTGTAGACTATATAAATGTAAATGAATTTACAAATAACAAATGCAAACAAATGACAACCAAATGTTGACTATTGATAATGCTTATTAAAGACGTTTACTCCGTTGGCTTACAAGTGTGGTTTCACTAAGGACATTGAAGCTTACAACAATCGTCTTGTTTATAAACTAAGGTCGTATAGAACTGCATTTCAGTATCTTAAACATAAAATCGTGAAAGTGAGCAGAACACTTTGTAATATATCTGTAATAGTTCAGACTGAACATTAGGGACTCTCGGTAGCTTTTCGCTACGCCAATAACTGTACGTCCTACGGTGATGGCTAATGACTTATAAAAACCCGAGCCCCTCGTGCGCCCGTTCCGAATTTACATCAAGATGATTTAGTGATAATCTATAGGTATGCAATATATTCGCTTCTTTCCAATCTTACACTACAGACCAGCTTCTAGAAGCATTCCTCTATTTTTTTTTAATCTTTTGATTTACATAACCGAGCCATTTACACAAATTTTTAAATAACCCACGGCGTTACAAACACAACTTTGTGCTCGACGTTTTTTAGATTCAGTCTTATCATCCCTATCTATAAGAACTACCGGTATGTTAAGCATTTTCATATACCGTGCTAAGTTTTTGCGAAAGTTTCAGTTAACTACTTAAATAGTTTCCGAACTTTAAGCCGCTTATTTGGCCCTCAGTCTACATGTACACAGCTCTCGGTTATGCCCCAGGGCTAGACCGTGTTCATAAATACCCGAAGAGCGTCCCGCTGCGTCTATTCTGACAAAAAGCGCACTCGGCAGAGTAGATCACTCTCATCTGCTCTCCAAGTTGGAGCGTTCAGGTATCCAGATCTGTGCTGGGGGGGCAGGGTTGAGGGCATTCGTGAGCAATTCAATTCAAGTGCACCTTTATTTTGTCAAAGGGGGGACATTATTTAGATTTTACAAACCGTTACCTAGATACATACAATAGTCAGTTTACTTGTGTGCCGACATTTGCTCTCTTAGCGTTTCAAGTTCTCAGTGCCCTCGCCATTCGTCACGAAAGCATGTTATTTAGACAATCTGTGTTAAAAATTGTTTTGACGATATAGTGTTACCGCTTCTAAGATTGTTTAACCGAATGCTAAAATGGTCTGATGTATTTGATGAGTTTATAATACGATTAATTTTTATTTTTTTTATTATTATTATTATTATTATTATTATTATTATTATTATTTTTTACATGCGATAATCCGCTCTAGACTGCAGTTCTCGAATAGGGCTTATCAAAATAGAATTTCGGGCAATGTTACATTTCAATGAGACACGACGAAGGAATCTCTTCTGTGCACTTCCCATTGCTTTAATATGTTTGTCGTCTTAATAAGGCCGCCAAACCTCACAGCAATAAATAAACTTAGAACCAACCTATTATAAAGACGCATGTAAAAACTGTAATCATTAATTATAAAACAACAAAATAAGGTATTCGATATCAAATTAGCTGATCGGATGACATGTGAGATATGAGTGCTAAAATCCAGTCGCGGTGTCACCGCAACCCCGAAGTCTCTAATGCAATTTAAAATAAAATAAATGTCTGCCACCAAACGCCTCTATTTTACCTCTTCTATGCACGCAACGTAGACGTATACATTACTTGTGATCTTGATTTTACCATCTAAATTAGTTGAAGAAATGCCTACTATCTTCCGCTGCTTTATTCTAACGAGCCCCCGTGTGTGTATTCGCCTTTATAAATCTCTTGTTCTTGCCAAACTCACATATTGCTTTGTGCTCTGCGAACCTTATCTGACTAAATAGATAAATATAGTAGTAGAAGGCGTCTAAATACTTCTTGAGGCGTCTACGGTTCAGGTGCCTTTTAAAGCAAGTCTTAGTTTAGACTCACTTCTTAAACAAGGCAAACATACCTGCTCTGTGTCAATTTACATGATATGAATTGCTAGAATAATCTAGGGAGCCAGCGATCCATCATTCCAGAAGCCGTGCCACGCTCTGAGTTCGTGAAAAAGTTGTTTGCTTGGCGGATGGCTAAATAGGCGCATGCAAATCAAAATTGTACCTGCAGCGAGTTGTCACGTTCCCTTTGCGGGAGTATGCACACCGGAGACAATAAGTATATGACCATGATAAATTAATTTAGCACACATCCCTTTTATGCAATTGATAATGAAGGTGATTTTGAGGTATATAACGCTTGAGTTCACAAAATAAAAATATATAATCAGTGATTCTAACATAATCTACTATTATACATAATAGAACAAAATACATACAAAGAACACGTCATATGCACAATAGTTCTAATGCGTTTGGCTTTGTGAGGCTTATATCAGGTTTGGCATGTTCGGAGTGAGCATGTCGAAACATAGAGAGACACAAACTCCATATGTCATATGAAGTGGACGGCTGCGCAACTTAGAATTGATTTGGATGGGCACCCTGCACCAGCGTTGGCGACCATATATTTTTGGAGTTAAGACTTCCGACAGTTGGACATCAATCAAAAATGAAGCGCGCCTCAAACATGCAAATGAGGTTGCAACGCTATAAATAGTTGCTGAAATGTTTTGCAGCTTTATGGAACATCGCCGAACGAAAGTACGTCGGCTAAAGAATAACTGAGATTTTAGAAATTTCAGCAAGTGGTTACCGCTATACACCGATTCAAAACAGTAGCCAAGTTGTGGACCAGGTATACGATTGGTGGACGTGCGTTGTAAAAGTCGAATACTGTTTTGTCGTCCGGGACGGTAATGACAATTGTTTTCTGACATTCCCGAGGAATTATCTGCATTGACTACAATACAAGGGTAATGCAGGGGCACTATCTTCTACAATTCTAAGCCGTTTGCACGAAGATCTGCAAACGAAACGGCCAAGCTTGGTGCCTAAAGGATAAACTTTCATCATGACAATATTTCGGCCCACACCTCCGCAGTCGCAGTGCGAATCATTAAATTATACGGGCATATAGGGGCTAGAGGTGCTGCCCAATTCACCATATTCTCGAGAAAGTAATATATGTTGAAAAGTATTGTAAACATCCCCGAAAGTTAGACGATTTAATTGCTTCCTTCCGTTACTTTTGGCTACTCGTAATGAAACCGTAATTGGCACATGCAGTTAAGCAATACACTTGCACAACAAACGTACAGGTTGAATAGTTGCGTGAATCAATATCATGCGCCTGCCTATACATACCTTCAAGATTCTTACTATATGGTAGTTTAGGTATAGAATGCTACTGAGCGAAAGTACAGAAAATCTGTAACAGACTTACATGCACCGCAGAATAAACCTAGCAGAATTGTAATTGGAGTATATCGGGGTATACACAATCAGCGATACCTATATGAAGGCGACGCAGGAGAAACCCAGAACGAAATGCGTTTATCGATTTTTGTTCCGCGATTCTCTTTAGAATAAGATTTCTGCAAATATCGGCATCTCATTAATATGAGAAGGCATGCTCTTGCCCATCAGACGAGACACACAGTGGAGGAGAGTTTTGAGAACGCCACGATTGTTCCGTCATCGCGTGTCTGCTTTTAAGACAGCAATCACAAGCTGCCGAAGCTAGCACTTATCGATTCGATGTCGAAAATCGTGCAACTAGAAGTTGCATGCTCTCCAGAGGCCAGGAGCGTGCAATTCCCTTATCGCTAAATAGTGCACAGCTGTACAAAACAGAAAGAATACTTATCGGCTTGTATTTAGGTATGCTTTAGGCACACGATTTTGGCGTTTAGACATCAAATGGTAAGTGCAGAAAGTTATAGCGTAATCGTTTCCGAAGCAGATAGCCCTAGATCTTAGATAACAGACAAGGCGCGAATGCTCTCCTCCTTCGCGCTCTCTAACGCGGAATTGTTTTGAGGGCCTGCACGTCCAAGCAGATATTGATGTGTTTCAGCAACCCGGTCAAAGCCTCTGCCTGGTTACACATCTGCGCATAGCCGATTCCCTATCTTCGGAACCCTTCCATTATTATTAGGGCTTGACGAAGGGCCGCCGAAGGCACGAAATTGTTCGCTGTCGTGGCGATTCGACAGCAAACCGGATAGAGAGAGGATTTCGAGTGGAAGCAGGCAACGTATCGGGACGGCCGTCAACGTCCTTACAAGTAGTAACGGGAGCCGAAATGACAACGATTTTCCCTTGTCAACTCTATGAAGCTAGACGAGCTATTCGGTATCGATATCGCTGGTATGCTGCGTTGGGCGACATCGTTCACGGGACGGTTGTTTGCTCAACGGACTACCTCAACAACGGACTACCTACGCTAGTTAGCCTTTTTTCGACCAAACCCATCAAGCAGTGAGTAATTAATGCACGACAATTAAGCGCATGTATCAAATCGCTGCCGGCCTTACTCCGACTCCCCGGGCAAAGTCCTCCTAATAATCCTTCATGCAGCTGTTTGCGTATGATAAGTTGCTACATTTCAAATAATATTGAACTTCGTTGTTGTTATTGTTGTTGTCGTCGTCGTCGTCTTGGTTTGTGTTTCTTTTAAAATGGTTGGTCTGCTGCAATATTGTAATAACTTTATAAGCACATAAGTTATGGCGTCAGAAGTTTGTAACCTAGTAGCTTATCCCTCTCAAAACTAGCTCATATGAAATAATCCCATATATGGTCGCAAGTTGTGAAAATTTTCGGACAAAGGCTTCGCATAGTACCCAACAAACATGAACTAATCGAACGACGCAAGAAATAGAATATGCGTTAATCAAGCATTCATGCTAATTAACGTGTTCCAAACCAGTTATGGCTGTTGACCATTTCCAGCACAGGAGCCAAGAGGCATATGGTTTCGAAGGCATACCTTTTATTGAAACACGACGTCTGTTTACCTAATATATTTGGAAGCATCTGTTAACATTATTAACGTCACCGATGAACACAATTCTCCTCCACGGTGCTCGATTTATGTTCATAGATGCTATAACAGCCGTACCACAAGCATATACGGCAGTTGTAAATACGTAGCATTTTCTAGCGTAAAAACTCACTACTCATTTTCGTCTCGGGACGCTGAACAAAAAACGGCTACTATCACTCAATCGTGCACGTACGCAATTAAAGCAACATGGGGGTGTCATAACAACTGGTGGCATTGAGGAAAGCCCCGCGACATTTCTCGAGACCCTAAAGCCACGCGGACGCCACGAATGATGTTTCTTCTACAAACAAGATTTACACGCACGGCATCATTTAGGGCATGACACAACAAAACGTTCAGTGTCCCTTCTGCTAAAGACTGCCCAAAAACGGGCGACCTTTGTAGCGCCATCTCAGAGGGGGCAGCTTGGACACTTAGCAACGCTGGTTGACCTAACACTAACGGACTCCAGACCGCTGCTAAACCGCTGCACAGGAGCAAGTAGACACGACAGTCCAGATGCATCATTGCAGAATCGGTAAGCGTGCCCACCTTTTATTGTTTATTTTAAGCGAACTGTGTGCATGATGACTCAACATTATAAAGCAATCAGATCCTATTGCAACCGCAGCTGTGTGGCTCTTCTTGTGCACGGTAAAATAGTTGCTAGACGAGATGCTATCTATTACTAATTAGTAAACTAAGACTTCGATCTTCGATCGAAGATCGATCTAATACTAATTGATTGCCTAATGCCTACCCGTACTCCTACGAGTGGTGGTTGAGGTCTACCATGTCTGCAACGTCGGTCTCTTTTACTCCTGCGATTCCAGCTCTAACGGCACACTCAACAACTTGATTTCTTCACTTGACGGCATTGTCTTATCTTCAGAGCAATATTACCTGTTTGTGGTTGTTTTCGCCAGATATGTCAATGCGATATTGCCGCTATAGTACTGAAAGTTAGTACCTCGGTAGCCAAGACTTGCGGCTCTGCATTAGCCAGGTGAGAGTAAAGGCATCCCACATTTCACGGAGCTGTTAAGTAGCCTTACATTAAATGAAATATCTACAAAAGAGGTTTACATCGATTCTTTTATGATTTCAAAGTGTCCAGTGCAAACCTTCAGACGGCGACCCCCTAGGTCTACTAGTGACAGGCTCAGCAATTGACTCGGAGTGCTCTAATCTATTCTAAAACTGTGCAGCAGGTGGTCTCTGGTTTTTATCAACAATTTTATCCACAAATTTCGAGACGCTCTAGCTAACCGACGTAACTCCATAATGTCTCTGCATGCGTCTAAAGACTGCTAGAAATACCATTTGCAAGTAGGTTTTTCGGTTAACTGTTCGATGCATTAGTACTTTTCGACTGAGCGGGGATAAAGAGGGTACTAAAATTTAGTTGGCTCTAGTCCTAAACTGCCAACCGGTGTTTAGCACAATTTCCTGTCTTGTTGTTACGCGTGTCCCTATTGCTCCTCTACAAAAGAAACTGCGTGCGCTGAGAAGTTACTGCTGTGCTAGAACGCCAGAAACGCCGACTCTGCCAAACAACGAATGTGGTAATTGTTGACTAAGCTATCGTTGGCAAAATAAAGAATGACCTGTACTACTTAAAAATCCGAGCGTTAGGAACAGCTTTAGTACAACTACCGTTGTGCATATGAGTCTCTGTAGAAACGCTAGTAACCAGAATGAGTAACCGGTGGGAAGTTTTCATCCTAAAAAATCCTAACGCTCAAATTTAAACTCTAGTGGCTGCACAGCTAAGATGAGTTAACGCAGTGTCTAGGGGTCTTCAGGTGATTAATCAAATCTCAATATGGCAAGTAATGCTAAATCATCGCCGTGTGGGACAGGGTCAACGACCGACGCAATGGATTCAACAATGTCTTCCGGGCTACATGCGCAGTGGTAGCTTAAGATACGTGCCGGCGAGTTTATTGGCGCCATGTAATTGTGAAGGAGTCATAGAGAAGACAAACGTAACTGAGCGCAGCCCCCCATGTACAGGCTGGGGATGTATCTGACTGACAGCGGAGTTTTCTACGGTTTTGACGTAAAGGATGGGCTACTCATGTATACTTTAAACTAAGAATTATGAGCCTACAAATGTTAACAAATAAGTTGACTACCACACTCGAAATTCACGGCGATCTTAGTAAAACACATAGATATTGCATTGAGAAGAAGTGCACCTGTAGCCAAAGAGACAAACACCGAACAGTACCAATGCAGTCTAGTAAAACTAGTTCCGGATACACTAATAACCCACTGAGGTCTGAGCAAATGACTCTAGTTGAGCCGCAGATGCATGACCGCAAAAGAAGCCAACAGACGAGCTAACGAATTATTTGAGCAATCTTTTTACATCCAAGCGGTGAAGCTTGGATAAGCATCCAGTGGTGTGACCCCTGACCATCCGGTGTCTTTGAGAGACCCACAATAGACAGAAACAGGCACTTGCGTACTCATACAAATGCTCGTTCCCCTAAGGACATTGATATCAGAGCCTGTTCTCCAGACGTCCAGGGTACCCTGAAGGTGTGGCAATTCGGGTTAGCCGGGCGTACCGGACGTCCTGCTTGTTCTCGCATGCCCGCTTCCATGGGATATGCTGGCGGAGGAGAGGAGTAGGCGGAGATTAAACGGGGAGATATCATGGATCGAGAAACCACACTCGCCGCTTGGGCAGAGATGTGAACCCACCCGCCTGCCAGAGCCATGAGAGGCACGTGGACACGCTTCCTCATCACGGACTTGCGCAAGTGGTATACGGCACAGGGACCAATGACATATTACGCTGCCCAGGCGCTGAGCGGACAGGCGTATATAATGAAGATCGGGAAAGCCGCGATGGACATATGCGTTATCTGCGACGCCGGAGTGTCCGATGATGCCGCGCATGCCATTGAGGCATGTACGGCGTTGTCTGCGTACCGCGATAGCTCACCGTTTATCCTACGGGCATCTACCGCGCAAGTGATCGTCACGCACATGGTCGACCCGACAACTAACTGGGGTGCTGGCCTAAAATACCTCGACGGGCTCATGCGCGATAAGATTCGGCTGGAGAATAATCGCCGGGCGCGATTCGTCGCCCGCAGCCCACCTGATATAACCCAGCAGAACTTACCTGCTTGGAATACACCTACAGACTAAGGAGAGAGTTGAAGCGTGAGGCTCCTCCCTCCTGGTCTCGAGGTAATGGTTCACAATTCCAAACCAGGAGGGGGTTCCGGGGAATGTGGTTTTGAGTGGGTAGTGCGCTTGAATTAGAGTGAGTCATGTAATCTCTCTCCGTGTGTCTAGCCCCACACTACCCGCCATTATATCAGCGGGTGTGCGTAAATGCATTTCCCACCCCTACATCAGTATTCGAGTTGACAGGCTCAGTGTAACAGGTAGATGGCTGGGTGAGCGCTCAAGAATTGCAGTCAAAAACACCAATAACTAAAGCCCAATTCCTTTATAGATAAGTATGCGCTGATAAAGTCACACCATTCTAAGCTTAAAGTTGCGATGGGATCTTACTAAAAACTATACAAAACGTCGCATTTGTCGTCAACAACAAGCAACACCAGCTCTGAGACAGCTTCGAATTTCCCTACCTAGGCAATATGTCTCTGAACCGCCACAGTGTCTCCGGCAAAGACGCCGCCGCGCAGGAATTATGGTCAACATTTTGGAAAAATAACGCGATTGAAGATCGTTGATAGCGACGTAAGAGAACGAAGGCAAACGAGTCACCTTAAATGAATTGAGAAACTTCTCTTGTCAAATCAACTTGCTAAGGGTCCTCAAGCATTTTTCGTAGCAGGTGTAAGAATAGTGCATTACGGGGTTAGAAGAAAGACCGTTGTTGGCAGAGGAGTTAAAACGCAATAGCATTTAGATCCAATAAGTGTTTTGGAAGAGTATTTAGAGAATTGGATGACAAACATGAATGGGGTAGACATAGAAATATAAAGCACATCCACTGTATGAAAAGTAACGTCTGGAGAAACGGGAGGAATACCAATTTAATGTTTCATATAGGTTTAATATATGTGTAATTACATATTTCCACAACAATCGGTTTTAACGTAATACAATGATGATCCATTGGATTTCGCCCCTCTCAGCCGTGCTCGTGTTGTATATTCAACGTGGTAATGCCACGGCGGTGCTTGGCAATTTGTCCAGGTGGTCCAGGGTCTCCCAGAATTTGTCTAACAAACTTTGGGGTCTAGCACATTTCGCCGAAAATTTTTTTTTTTCAATGAAGCAAGGGGCGGAAATGTATTTATTTTGACAAAGAGCAAAATTACTAAAGGTATCAAGCTCTTAATCCTGACGATTGCAAGAGCCCCAGTCGTAATTTTCAAGAAACTAAATATTTTTTAAATGTTATATTTTGGTATTTACGCTCAATCACCTTTTGTTAGAAAACACTTCCGCCCCTTGTCCCAATGGAATTTTTTTCGCCGAATTATACTAAATCTCACGATTGGGGAAGATCTGGGAGACTCTGAATATGTGTATATATACGACCAAGAGATGTTTTATTTGCGTAAATGTTAGAGGTAACAATTGTCTCTTTATGAACGTGTACACCGGTTATTTAAAAGTGAAAATGTCACATATCCTCCAGGTTCGGGCGTGTCTAGTCTAGCAGAGTTCCGCGCACAGAGGCGGCGTTACCCCGCTGAATGTCTAGCGATAGTCTCTGGTGCAGGTACTTGATAGCTCTAGTGTCCCCTGTCGAACGGCTGAGCACCTTGCCGACACGTTGAATGAGTTTGTGCGTCTTCGGGCCAGCTTTTCTGGGAAAGGGTGTCCGTGGGTATGACACCGCACAGAGACGCCAAACTCTCGACTAAGGCTGCCAAAGTGTGATCGTAGACTCTTTTGCCTGTGTCGTCCAGTAACCGTTTGGCTTTTCCCGATGCCTGGGATATAGATGAGACAATGGCAGGCCCAGCCAACGCTACAGCATCAGGCATTCCCAGTCCACCTAAGGATATGGGAAGCAGAGCCTGCAAGCCTGCAGTGGGTGAAAGGCGTATGTTCAGGAGCACCTCCAGTGTTTTCAAGGTCCACTCGTTGAATTCTCGAAGGTTCTCGGTCAAGTCGAAACAATTGGCCCCTCTAAGCAGGTGCGTTATCCGGGCCGCCGAAAAGCATGATCTTAGTAGGAATATTCCGCGATGAGATCCCAGCGATGGAAGACGGCTGGCGGCAGCTTCAAGCTTCTCTCTCCACGCGTCTAAAGCCCCAGATAATCCCTCTTGGCAGAGGGGAACCCCGAGGAGCTCCATGTCGCTCTTTTGGACGACCTTGCAACCGGGAAGGAGATGGCATAGCTCCGATATATCCGGCAAGATCATATCCTCGGGCCCCGTGACGTAGACCTTGCATTTCGCGGGATTTAGGGATAGACCACTCACCCTCTCGAAGTCCCGGAATCTGCGAATATCACCGATTACTGTCGCTAGGTCACCTCCAAGCACACCGTCGTCCAGGTACCAGGCATTTAGAGGACACTGTATGGAGTCTATCAAGTCTTTTACGCACAAACAGAACAAAGGCGGACCTAAAGTGTCTCCTGGTTGAAAGCCGGACTGCGAAGATATAGTGGCGTGCGGCAAGACCAAATGCAACGGTTGGGCGTACGCCGCATGTACCTAGTGAAACATTTGCGGAGCGTAGCATTTCACCACGTTTAGCAAGTGGTCTCTTCTGACGCTGTTAAAGGCATTCCTAAAATCTAATTTAACGAGAACGGTTGGGCCACTGCGGGAGTTTATAAAGGCGCGGGAGGTGTGAATTCCGATCTCCGTACCGCCAGTAGTTGCAAAGCCCATGTGTGTATATATATATATATATATATATAAATAAACACATTCTTATTTTTGTTTTTAAACGGTGATTTTTTTACGCACTTTTGCTACGAGTGCGGGGTGTTCCTCCTCACGAGCAGTGTAGGACTCGACCCTGGCGGTTGGATGTTGGTGCGCCAAGACCCCTACCCACTAAACACACCTTTCCCCTTAAACTTCACTAATGGCCCAGATATTCATAGAATAATACTATGGGCCATTAGGGGAAGTGGCGAGCGCCTAACGGATCATTTGGCCGAGGTCACTCACGGGTTCCCCCACCAGTCCAACGTGCTTGTCCCATCACCTGCGAACCCGTCTGATTACAAGCCACGTCATCTGTTGATGTCGTAAACGTTGTCCGCTCTCGTCTGTAACTGCCGAGCTCGGCTTTCTTTTTTATCACTGCACTTGCCACTTCCTCGCCCAGCTTCTATACCGCTGTGCTGCGTATGTACTCCACAAACAGCCTCACGTTACTTCTCGGCGGGTCTGGTACTCCGACTCCTTGCTTTTCTTCTTCTCTGGCCTATCTCAATCTTAGCGGCGCTATGGCTGTTATCTTTGCTTGTTCTAAACCCTTGCATTTCAAAAGAGTGTGCTCGTCCGTGTGCCGTGCACACAATGCACGCAGGTTTCCGAAGGAGCTTTTACGAAAGAAATAGCTTCGAAAATTAGATACTGCGTAAGGAGAAAGCTTTAATCCCCACATTAAAATGACCCGGTGAGCCTGTGGGAATGGCATCCCATTTTTCTTGCTAGGACCTTATCGTTCTTTCCCTCTCAGCTTCTTTACTGGACTCAGACCCTCCTGCCACAGCTTTCCATTTTCATTTACTATTAAGTCCCAACGTGGGGAGCCAGCCAGTACCAGATCTGCGTTCGTGCTAACCGTGCGGAAGGCCTGCATAATCCTAACCGCCGCTGTTCTCTGCGTGCTTTTTAGGGCCTTTTTTTGCCGTCGCCATTTTCAAGATGCAACCAGACTGGCACCGCGAAGAGTGCAGTTGACTCGGTAACCGACATTACTATTCGTCGTCGGCGCTCCCGCGCCCCGTGTAAGTTTGGCAGGGTCTTGTCTATCGCGTTAGCCGCATTGGCCGTGCACTTCCTAATGTGATTTGTGCCCCTGAGACCCGTGTCTAGTAGGACACCGAGGTATCTGCCTTCTGTTACTTGCTTGATCTCCTGGCCCGCCATTATCAGTTTTATCCTGACAGGGAGGAAACGAGTGGGCAGCATTTTTTTTTCGCGGCAAGTTGTAATCCAGCTCTATCCATTCATCTCTTTGTCGATCGGAAAACCATGTTTGTCTTTAATTCTACTTCCTCTGTCTTTACTCGAATAATTACGGCTAAGTCATTCGCGCACGCAATCATCTCCACTCTTTGTGCGAAATCTTGTTGTCTCAGGACGTCGTCATATGTTATTTTCCAGAGCAGGGCCCCTGGATTAACCCTTGTGGAACTCCTGTCGTCATGTCTATCTTTACTGTGCCGCTAAGGTACCCCGAGATGGTCCTTACGAGATAGGAGGGACCGCATTTCTCACCAGGGTGTTTAAAATCACTTTTCACGGTAGACTGTTAAATGTGTTCCTGACATACAGAAGGACTGCCAGAAGGAGCTTCCGTTTGTATATAGGCAGACCGTAAAGCTCGTCAGCATTGGCTGTAATTTGTTGTATTGCTATGAGGGCTGATCTATTCCTGCGAAATTTATATTGGTTGGCTGATAGAAGACACTGTTCCGTAACGCCCTAAGTCTGTCTTCTATAATTGCCCCATACGCTTTTGCTGCAGTATTCAAGAAGCATATAGGTCTGTACCTTCCGTTACTTTTGGCATGCAGGACCACCTCTTCCAGTCTCTAGGAATTTTCACATTTGCCATCGCCTTGGCGAAAACTGTCGTTACCACCTCTGGTTGTTTCTTGAAGAGCATCTGCACCGCCATAGGCGGAATATCGTCGGGTCTCAGAGACCTCCCTGGTTAGAACCTTTCCGATGCCATCATTACATCTGCGCGTGTGATAGGCGCGAACTCCTTTTCTTCTAAGAGTGTACCTCATCTTGCTTATGTTGATCTATTAAAACTTGTATGTTGTGGAAAGAGTTTGTTTAAAATGTGTACGATTTCTCTGGCTGGCAGTGTAATTTTCGGGACCTCTGACCATTTTGTAGGGCTTTCTTCATGGTTTCTCGTTTAAGGCCCTAGGGGGCTTTAGGACTACGTATCAATCCGCCCGTTTCTGCACCATGACGCTGTTCCATCAGTATTTTACTAGCAGGTAGCCCTTCTTGGGTGAGGGGGTTTAGTAGCCCTGGTGAAGGCCCTTTTGAAGGTGTCGTGCAGTTGTTCCGGGGTATGGAGGGGAGTTGTGAAGATTGCCTTCTTGAGTTCACTCTTTGTCCTTGACCCTGCAGTGCGTTTTGCTTCTTTTAGGCTGCGTTTTTCGCTGCAGTTCCATCGTAAGTTCAATACAATAGTGATCGCTGAGATTTTTTCCTCGATGAGCACTGTCTTATATTTTATTGGCCATTGTTTTCATTTTGACCGGTGACTACAATCAGCCTGGAATAGACTGGACCACAGGAGGCCTTAACTTTTCTGCAGAAACTAAGGAATACATCTTCAGCTCCTTCTGTTGTTCTGCTGGACTTGTGCAACTTGTTACGGTCCCCACCCGGGGACAGAACATACTGGATTTGCTATTGACAGATAATGAAGAATTAATTACTGATATTACTGTCGGTGAATCTCCAGTAAAGTCCGACCATCTGGCTGTATCCTTCAAATATCCGCGAAAAGACAAGAACGTAACGAAGATCAATTTTTAAACTTCTATAAAGCTGATTATAATGCAATGGCTGCCACCCTAGCAACCACAAATTGGCGTCTCTCTTTTGCACAATGCCAATCAGTGGATGCCCAGTACTGTTCTTTCCTAAATATCATGTCCGTCCTTGTAGAAGGTTATACACCGAAAATGATGCAAAGATCATCCTCACTACAATCTTTTATAGACAGAGCTACTCAAAAACTGAATAGTGGTGCACCCTCCTCTCAATACCATAAACGCCTCTCGCGTAATTTGGCACGTACAGCATTGCGTTGTCGGCGCTTGGAGGAAAGTAATCTGAATATCCGCGATGCAAGGGACTTCTTTCGATATGCAGGCCGGCGTCATAAACTACAGTCCGGAGTAGCGCCGCTTATACATGAAAAAGGCACCGCAGTCGAAGATGGACACAAGGCCGAGATTCTGCTGAACTACTTCAAAAGTGTCTACATAAAGCCTCAAAACGTCGCCATCACGAAAATCAAGCAAACGGCGCACACACTCAATGACATTGAATTTCATCCTTCTATTGTGCTCGAAAACTTCGAAATCTGCAACGCAAAAGCACATCTACGCCTGATAGGCTACCACCTATGTATTCAAAGAACTGGCCGAGTTTCTAGCCGAGCCGCTGGCAATAATTTTCGCCCGGTCCTTCGAAGATGGCGAAGTTCCCACCGTCTTCCGTGAATCCATTGTCACACCTGTGCACAAGAAGGGCTCTAGAGCAACTGCTGAGAACTACCGACCTATTGCCCAGTGTGCCATTCCCTGTTTAATTATGGAAAAAATAGTCGTTGATTGTATCTATAATTTCTTATCGTCTAACCAACTTTTAGACAATCAGCAACACGGATTCACTAAGGGGCGATCGACAGCAACCCAATTATTGGAGGTCTCTCATGACTGGGCCCTGGCGCGAAATCACGGATCTCCGCTCCACATCGTTTACTTTGACTTTTCGCGTGCTTTTGATCGGGTTGACCACCAAATTTTACTAAGCAAAATGGAATCGCTAGGCATCGGACCTAGGGTTCGAAATTGGTGCCAAGCCTATCTCACTGGCAGGAGCTTTAGGGTCAAGATAAAAAGTGCTATGTCTGGTACTGCTCCATGTCCGTCTGGAGTCCCACAGGGCTCCTGCCTAGGGCCGCTCTTGTATGCAATTTTTGCTCAAGACCTTAAACTTGTCCTTGGCAGACTTGAGATGATTTACAAGCTCTATACCGACGACCTAAAGATATACATTGAAGTTAAAGACGACAAAGACAAGGCCCAGTTACAGAAGGCAATTGATGCCGTGCTAGTATGGGCCCACTTGAATAGAATGGAAATATCCACTTCTAAATGCGCCGTGCTGAAAACAGTCAAAGACGACACTTCATATTTCATGAACGGCCATAGCATACCTGAAGTGTCAATATACAAAGATTTTGGTGTTACATTTGATTGTCAAATGAAGTATACTTCTCATATCGCCGAAGTTGTAAAATCTGCGTCTCGGCTGTGCAATCTCATTCTTAGAGCGTTTATCAGGCATGACCCAGCAATGTACATAAAACTTTATAATACGCTTGTTGTACCAAAGTGGACATATTGTTCACACGTGTGGGTCCCCTTTTATAGAAAAGATGTAGAACTGCTCCAGCGAGTGCAGGATAAATTTGTCAAACGAGTTGCATGGCGCTGCAATGTAAGACGCGAGAGTCTCGTACTTTCAACAGTGAGCGAGTACCAAATGCAAGTTGACGTGAGACTTTTTAGACAACTAATCCGGAGTAATACATTTAGTACTTTTTTCACATTACGTCAAAATAATCTACGTAGTGGTGTGTCAGTTACTCCACCGGAAGTTGCTAATGTCGAAGTTGTAAATAACGCGTTTGCATGGAGAGTTTCGCGACGTGCCCATCAGTGTAAAGAGTACTATGTGATTTTAACACCCCTTTTTCAATAAAGGAGACTTTGTATTGTATTGTGCATAACGTTAGATTGACCGTTGACTGATGTCCGGCCCTGTGGAAGGTTGGGTCTTTTCCGTCGTTTTGAATACACAGGCCCAGACTGGCTGTCCATTTAATCAACATTTTCCCTTTCTTGTTTGCCCGCTGCGATCCCCATGTTCCCGATGCTGCCCTTTTCGTTTGCGGCTTCGATTATTGATACTCCTATTTCGCTGAGTAGGTCCTCGGCTGCCGTTAGGGCTGCTGTGACAAGAGTACAGCCTCCATCCGTCTAGCGGTTCCACCCATACAAACCCGTGCCCCCTTCCGTGTCTTGTGATTTGCACGGAATAGGCGTTTATAATTACTGTACTTTTGGTTTGATCTGAAAACCATTCCTTTTCGGTTCTTGCCATCGTTTAATTTGGTCCGCTTTGGTCTAGCTTGGCTCCTCTTCTTTCGGCTATCTCCTCGGCCGGGTATCTACTCCTGTTGCAGTTTACTTGTATATATATATATATATATATATATATACCGTAGCAAAGTACAACATTTTAGGTTTATTGGCATATATATATATATATATATATATATATATATATAATTTGTTAATATATCATTTGGACAGCAGTTTTCTGTGCTGCCGGCGCGGATAAGCAGAAAGATGTATCATCGTTGAAACCATGAACTGAACTGACGCAAGACAAAGCGTATAAGCATATCATAGCGGAGCCACGACGGCGCGAGCAACCGCAGCAGCCGATGATGCATCCGCCGTGTAGCTGGGGGTCTCTGGGGGTGACGCTGGGAGCAGTGCTACTAGGCGTTGTGAGCTTTTTGCCCGCCTACCCCATACACATCACTCACAACCGGCTGCCGTCACTGCTGCTGCAGCTATCTGCGCCACGTCTCGATTTCGAGACTAGTTCGAACCCCAGGTTAGCCGCCCGGACGGCGTCTTCACTTGAGCGAAATGTTCTTCCGCCGCGGAAAAAGATCGATTATCTGCCAAACTCAGAGACTCTCAGGAAAGGCGGAGAGAAATGCCTTCCAGATAAGGCTTAAGTCTGCACTCCTTTGCATGGTGCCTCCACTGAATGAACTGATACTAGAATATATATATATATAGGGTGTTTCAGGAATATTTGAAAAACGATATATGGAATTGTGGAGCTCGTCGTTGATATCATAAACATAATCAATGCGCTAAAATAATCAATGCTGTTTTGTTTACAACACAATTATGGCCACGAAAAAACTAAACCGTATAATTGCACATCTTCTACTAAATGTAAGAGAGTATCAGTTGTGGCTAGATATGCGAAGGGATCACGAACCCAGTCTCTATTTGACACTTGGTGTGAGCCCGGAAGCGATGACGGCTATTGCAGTCCAGGCTTTAGGTTATTTAAGTCAGGACGACAAACTGTCAAGAAAAACAGCGTAGGCATTTTGAACAATCGTGCTGTAGAGCTAGCTCTCTCCTTAATAACTAAGAATGCTTTTTGAAGAGTTTCTTGTCGTTCTCTATTCTCGTCGCTTCATTAAGGCATGCTCGAATCTGTTGGAAGAGGTTTTTCCGACGACCACCACTCAGCCCGGTATCATAATGGAATATTCAGACTTGAAGTTATTGAATCTGTTGGTGGTTAGTTATTGATTAAACACTATACGTCTCTTGTATAATTTAGAGGTAGTTTAATTGTCCTGCGTCTAGTTCCTGCATGTTGCCATTGGAAACTGCGATGACTTTCTTAAAGTTCGCACGACCGCAGCACCTGGTGGGAATACTCTCTGATCGCCATTCCGTTATGATGTTCGTATCGGGAAAGTGTGGTCTGCAAGATGCCCTGCTTATCTCTGCTTATATAGGGGGATTATTTCTAGGGACACGGTTTTTCTTAACACCGCTACTGGTAAACTAACTAATCGGCGTGTAACTGTAACCAATGAGCGACCATGAGCCGTAAGCCGAAGGCCATAAGCTGCGACAGATGATGACATACATGAGCCATGCTTTCGGCTACGTTTTGCTCACGATTTGATCTACGGCTTCAACTGCTCACCTCTGTCAGAATGTTCAGTCGAAAAAGGTCTGAATAAATAACACAGATGGGTCCTAAGTCGCCTGTAAATGTGCTGCTGTAAAAAGGCATGTTTCCTAATAGTCAAGAGCGGCTTACGTGTACTCGCATAATGTATTGCCTGTCGTAAGCGTACTATATGAGGTTGTTCATAGAGAAAAAATAAAGTTGTAACTGAACTTACGTATTTTGTCTACGGTAATTTAAGCAACAAGTGAAACTGCAGTTACATTGACAAACTCGAATTGAAGGAACGTATACATATTACATTTACAAATTAGCTCACGCTGTGCGATTTGCAAGTGAAGCGACGACGCACATATTCAGTGAAATAGGCACTGTCGGGATTGCCGACGCATTTCGCCTCTTGTTGCGTGAAACTTAGCTCTGTTCTGTGAGTCCAATTGCAAATTGCAGCTATTGCTGGCCGGGCTCTGTCCTTGTTTAAAACCAGTCTGGGTCGTTTACATGGTATGTATGTGGCAACAAGCGCAGGCTACGATTCTTCCTCTTGACGTTGATTAAGCACGTTAAATGGACCACAGCAATTGTTCGGTAGAAGGCAAACCTCAGCCTCAGCTTATCGTAGGAACAAAATGTGCTGTTGGGCAATATAGACAATCTAAGTACGTAGTATTTGTGTATAGAGCAAAATGTGGTTTTAGACAAGTGACGTGTGTTATCAGAGAGTAATCCCACTATTCAAAACGTGGTGGTTGCTGATATGCTACTGACAGTTGTGTTCGGACCGTTTCCGTGTGGTGCCAGCACTCAACATATGAAGATATTTGTCAGATTCACGAACCAATCTCTACGGATCCACCTGTTTACCATTTGTCTTTCCGGAGTGATCCCTCCCCGATAACTCCTATGTTGTGTTGATCCACAGCCATGTAGAGTATTAGGGCAATGGTCCTTCACGCTCCTTTACCATACATCGGGACAAATTAGCCACTTGCGGTCAAAGTGGTAGATAGTTTTAATAAAGTCCTAATCGTTTTTTTCTCGTTATACTAAGTCTAGGAGCTTCACATATGTTCGTTGCATGTGGGTACAAACAATTTAGAAGTAGGTGTCTGCTACTTTTAACAGAAGTAAATCTCTCAGTCTTGATCAAGTCAAGCCCAGAGATTTTGAAAATTACTGAATATTATTACGTTGCCAGTCGCGACCGATTCATTTACTTTATTTTTATTTATTCCATTAAACCGAACTTTTTATGGGCTTGAAAATAATGTGCTGCCTTCCAAAAAAAAGGTTTTTTTGCGGAATGAATTTCTGGCTAGACAAGAAAGATGGTAGAAATAGACTTATTTTTCTCTAAGAGAGATCCAGTGACGTCAAGCGGCTGCAAAAACGTAAGCTGCCATAACCGGCATCAAATCACTCGAATTGCGGAATACAGTTGCCATACTTTATGATGCGGACTTGGATTGTAGATACAAGTTAGATAATCCAGACGGCGAGTTATGTACTCGTCCAAATATGTAACCGACCACCCCGCTTATCAGGCTGGTATGGTAATATGCCTACTTTAGCCGGTGTGTATATACTGGGGCCTGCGAATTAATGTTCGTGTTATCAAGTATTCTTAAAATCTGTCTCTTATTCCTAGAGAATTTTATTTGTCACCAGCTGTGTGACTAATTAGACCTGGAAAAAGTCTCTCCGGCCATGTCGTCACCTAACCACTCGCTACAATGTTCACGGATTGCATTATCTATTATGCCGGTCGGCGGGGTTTCACGAAACCTAAGAAAACTGTAAATGCCGTTGTTGTGGCAGTCTATGTCCCCTGTACTTACCCCATTGTGCTGAATCCGTGTCGCTTTCTCAGGTCGCGCGAAAATATACATAAACTATTTTTACCATGTTTGTCAAATTATGTTCATATTTACATACCCAATTAGTGTGCATCTTAAATAAATACATATTCGTGCTATATCAAAGGTGTGCTCCCGACCTGTGCGCCACTACCCCCCTCTCCCGGGCCAAATTCATAACGAGCCGAAGATGTCAAATCAAGTTTTTCGCAACCTTCTCTGCGGCCCACTATCACTACGTCGGACTTTCTCCTCTACACCTGGTGGAGAGGAAATTACAGTAACGTTGCACTTTAATTCGACGACTCAACCTGCATCAAGGCCGACTATTTCCTTCACGACAGCTTCACTGCGGTTGAGACTTGAATCGGGGAATAAACAGCGTGGAAATAACTTAGCTAACGAATGCGCTACAGGAGCATTACGTTAGCTATGCGTTTTTACAGTGCATTAGTAACTGTTATCGCATACTCTCTAAATCAATATGTTGCTGAATAATTTATTGGAAACGTGCAGAGAGACACAAACAATTAGGCACAAGTTCGCTTTGTTTGTATACATATGTATATATACTGCTGCTGTTTGCTGATGATATGGTAGTGTTAGGGCGGGGCACTAGCGAGGTTCAACAAATGTTGAATGCATGTGGGGAAGCAGCGGAGGAACTAGACATGGTGTTTAATGAAAAAAAGAGCGCAATTTTAGTATTTAACGGAATTAGGGAGGAAAGAAAGCTTGTAGTACAGGGGAAGGAATTGGAGTATAAAAGTGAGTACAAGTATCTTGGGGTGACAATGACTACAGGGGAGAATTATCTAGAAAAAGAAGAGATATTACGGAGGAAGAAAGCTGAAAGAGGAAGAAATCCAGTAAGGTGTAAGGGCTTCTGGGGGTTTAACAAATATATAGTAACAAGGAATATGTGGAGGGCCATGTATGTGCCAGGATTGATCTTTGCTAATGCCTCTCTGGTCCACAGCGCGGGGTTAGGAAAGAAGTTAGAAACAATACAAAGAGAAGTGATAAGATTTGCATTGGGTTGCCGTTTTAATTGCGCTAGGGAATTTCTTGAGGGCGAAAGAGGAATGTTAAAATTTATACAAAGGGAAGTACAAAGTAAGCTAAGATTTAGTGTTAGGATTAAAAGTGTCACAAATAAAAGATGGGTTAAACAGGTGCAGCTGGTAAAGACGGCACTAAAGATGAAAACGAAGTGGGGATCGCAGAGTAGAATTTGCAGCTAGGGAGATTGGGTACAATAGTCAGCAATGGGCCAGAGCGGGAATATCGGAGAAGATGGTGAAATTGAGGGTGAACAAGTCATATACAGGCAAATGGAAATTGGCGATGGGTTCCAGATCGAGTTTGGCAAGTATATATGGTAAAGGAAAAGACGGAAAGGGGCGGGGTAGAATGGGTATACGATAATTCAAGAGCGAGCGGGCTATTGGCAGATGCCAGGGCAGGGATGTTGGATACAAGGATACAAAAAGCTAAATATATGGAGGGACAAAGTACAGAATGTCGAGCATGTGGGCTAGGGAATGAGTCAATTGAGCATATTGTTAAAGAATGTACAGCCCTAGGGGAAAGCAGAGATATAGAGCTGTCAGATGCCCTAGCTGTAGGACCAAATGTTAGAAAGGACCTGGTCGATATTACAAAGAAGAGGCTTGTCCCAATGGAAAGCAAATACTCAGTAGGTATGGAAGTGTACATTGATTATTCAGATGCATAGGTAACATATATGCTGCCGCTCTAAGCGCCCCTGATAAAAAAAAGGGTGACATGTGTATTTAGGTATGCATGCCAAGCGAATAATAAATCAATCAATCATATATATATGCAAAATATTCTCACCTGTTACAACTGTTAAAAATTTTGAAAATTGTAAGTTTAATTATAAATACTTATTATAAATATTATAATAGTAGTAAATAAAATAGATTATAAATACTTGCACTTAAATAAATTTGCCGTCCTATACAGACTCGGGCGATAGCGTTTTCTGCAAAATGCCTTAAAATGTTCTAAGCTTACTAAGGAACTACTGAATTTTAATAAAATTGCCGTTCGTGAAGAAGACGGTCCCATTAAAGCACTATATATATATATATATATATATATATATACATATATATATATATATATATATATATATATATATATATATATATATATGTATGCATAGCCTTGTTATATGTATACAAAGTAACCTGCGATACTAGAATGCATGTTTATTTTTTTAATTTCATCCCCGAAACACGTACGCGGCTGTTAGCAGAACATGATTCATAGATGTTGCTTTTAAAACTTTTAGCCATACGCGGCGTGCTGTCAATTACTCAAAACCTCTCCTCGATTTAAGCCACACCTCACCTTTAAGCGACAAGCAAGTCGTGAATACTGAATGTACACAATATCACAATCGTGGCAGATCGATCGGCAAAAGATCAAAGGCGAACATGATCAAAGGTCAGAACGAACTCGTTTGGCAGCGTGACAGATTGCTGTGACAGTGATTCGGCCGCAGAAGCGGCAGCAGCACCAACTTTAGGTATACCAGCTTACAACCGCAACAACATCAACAACGACACCGCCACCGCCGCCAATGATGATAACGACAACAACGCAGCAAACGCATTTGAAGTGGGCGTCGCCATCATGTTGTCGTCAACGGCGCGTGACAGAGGCGCCGTGACCGAGGTTTGACGCCAGGCGGCCAGAAGCAGCAGCAGCGGGTTTAGACAAATTGAGGCCAGCGGAGTCTACCGCAGGACTCGTTCAAGTGCTGCGCTCTACGCGGTAACCTCTCGCTCTGCCGCTGGTCACACCTGCATTTTTAACTCCAACGTCGTTTTAATTTCCAGCAACCTGAGAAAAGGAACCGACATATACATTTAAATACCGAGCAAGATGGCTTAGTGACAATGTGGCCTTTGCCTTGCATTCGGGAGGACTGGGTTCGAGACCCAGACGGCCGCTCTTAAATTGGTTCCAATTTAGACAAGGTAAATGCCGGAGTGGATTAAAATTAGCCATGACATGAAAAAACCGTACACGGGCAATAGCTTACGGAAAATCTAAAAAAAAATATATATATATATATATATATATATATATATATATTGTTTTCTGTGACAATAAATGTGTGAATAAATGGAATTTGTTATATATATATATATATCATTTTAACGCCAGGCCGAAACCTCTTTGTGCAAGTCCGTTGTATATATATTTATAGGAGTACGTCTCTGTGTGTAATCTGTTAGAATCATGGCGGGTCACGCAGCGGTCCTAATGAGATTGCTCGGGATAAGCTTCTCCGGTCGTAGCAACCGGTGATGTCATACAGCGAGTGCACACTAGCATCCGTGTAACGAGCGGAACATTATATCGCCAGCGCGATCTATGGCAGCGGAAGAGAACGCATACTTTTAATAATGTGTTTAAAACGCGCGCAAAAGTACACTAACATTGACGAAAGCAACAGCAACAACAGCCATATTATTAAAGACCGTATCAACAACAACAACGACGCTGACGATAGCAACAAAGGCAACACCAACAACAACGCCAACAATAACAGCAGAAACGACAACAGCGACGTCGAAAATGACAACAATAACAAGGGTAAACGGTTTATCTTCAAACGGCTCTGATCTTTGTACGAACATTAGTGTATCATACATTGCAGTACTTGTCATTCTCGTTTAATAATTGAACATTGATTAGTCTTCAGTAGTAATTTAAACTGAACTCATATATTATTCGAGAAATATTAACAAGTGATAAAAATGTTTCTTGAAATTATGGTTTAGTATTATCAATATGCACATGTATTACAATTGCTTTTATATTAAGTATACGATATTTGCAATATTTTTTGTATTATTATTATTGCTTGTATGTTTTGGACCACTCACCATTATCTTGGCGTGGTTGCCTTACTGCAGTTTCAAGGATACCCTTTGTCGGAGGAACGCTTCTTGGCAAGCTTTTCTGTCAGGTTGAGTGCATCCTTGCCCTATCCAAAGTTTTTGCCGGCTAAAGAAAGGCAGGTGAGGTCTGTAGCGTGCACGAGACTTTTTGCGAGACTCTAATTGCGTGCCGAAGCAGAAAATAGTTTCGGTGCCTCCCGTAATGGCTCAGCCGCCGGTAAAGCCGGAAGAGTTGTTCTCCCTTCTCGGCCGGTCTTGGGCCGATCATCTTGGAGTCATTTACAAGAACACCTGTCCTTTACAAGAAAGCCCGGGAGCTTGCGGTTAAACGCGATTCCGAGAATCCGATTAGCGACAGGTGTAATATGCGTAAGCAGATAAGATGTGAACTATATTTCGCCGAGTGGGGCCTTTGCAGTTGATGCAACAGATCGAGTACAGCGGTGTCGAGTAGCGGTGAACTCTATAGACGGTTACCTTTGCCGCGGCTAGCAGTCTTGCGTCGCGGGAGGTTTCCGGTGCAATTCTTGCAAGTGGTTTTCACTTTACCAATTCGCCACTGCGTGTCAGCCGAGTCTCACGGATGGTTCTTTATACTTAGTTGACCGCCGCTAGAGATGCCGCCGTAAAGTCAAGTATTTCTCTGCCGAAAACTGTCGCACTAGACGTCCAAATGACGCGAAGTCCCATTCTTTGTGGCGCTATAAATCTGCCTTCCTCTTGGTCTTTCTTTGAACACATCTTTACGCCGTTGTCGTCTATGCCGCTCTTGTCTTCAATGCTATTCTCGCTGCGAAGCTGCTTCCTGTTTGGTTGGATTTCCTCGCACGATGACTACTGCGGCACGATGGCTCGCTAAAAGCCTTAAACGCTGTTGCACGAACGCCAAATCTTCTTGTTATCTTGAGGGGGTAGTGCGTATGTATTACAGAGAAATATAATAAGCATATAATACGTGATGCATTTCTAATGTGTGCGCTTATATACATACATACATACATACATGAAAAGCTTTATAAATACATTTTACTAGGCATACCAGATACAATAATATAAGTACGGTAAAAAATGCGTAAAACGATTATGAAATGCAAGTGGATAATCAGAAGGTCGCTCCGTGCTAATGGCTGCACATCTTACTGTACTGCTTAATGCATTTTTTAAAACAGGGAAGAACAGAAGGTATACCTTTTGGGTAGTTGAAAACTTGTAACGTCTTAATTGGTTCGTCATGAATATTTGATATATAACCGATGCCATATTAAGCCGTGGTGCAGCGCTTAAGTCATGTAATGAGCTTGAACGATGTTAAAATATAAATTTTGGGGATGTTCAGTCCCTACTAAAAATACCATTACTATTTGAATATGCGCGAACAACACCCACCACCTAACCTTATCTCCCTCTTGCTAAGGTTAATCTCCAGGGCAGGTCTATCTACATATAAAATAACGCAATACACCAGTGGCTTGCAAATAGAAACGACTGCTGCTGAAAATCTTAAGACCTTATCTGAAAATTACGGCTCTTGATGATGTCGCTAATAACCACGGCGAATAGCAAAGAACCGGGTTTATTCCCGCTAGTGAGGATCCTGCACGGACAAACTTCTCTGGAGGGTTTAGAATTGAGGGTAGCCCGAAAACCGACGAGCAGTGTATAAGGGAACTCTGTCATGGCAGACATATTGTATTTCGGGCGTGGCCAAGAAGTTGCTTGTACGTCGTGAGTGTTAGGTGATTAGCTATGAACTGTGCTCCTCCGTCCTGAAGTATATTGGACAAATTCGAAGTAGTGGAGGGGTAGCGCAGGTGAGATTTACAATCTATTAAGATTGATGCAAGCAGTGTACACCGAAAAATGCTCCGTGCGATTTAACGCCAGGTCGATGAATTCAGAATGCTTCCTTAATTTTTTGGGGTACCACAATGAGGGGGTTTTAGATATTTATTAAAGGGTGTCTGATTAGGGCGCATTTCTGATTTGCTCGACGGCAAATCCCTTGTAAATTGTTTGCCTTATAGGCTTTCTTATGTAACTAGCTAAGAAAAGGTTTTTTTTAGCTCTCAGCTGTATTATAAAGGAACTTAGCTTAAAGCATAATATCAGCCTACGAAGAAATCCAATTATCGCGTATATGCTTTAAAATAGTACTTACTTTTAGTGACGTGGTGCCGTCAAAGGTTCGGCTCAATTACAAAAATTGATGTCGCTCGCATTGCGAGTCATCTTGACGATGTTAACCGAGCTAGCTTTTTTGTGGACTGTTCAAATGTAAATGTCATGTACACCAAATTTGTTGACTATTGTCCTTTGCTATTGAACTCGTTTACTCCGCTGGTTGACCAGCGTGACTTCATTAAAGACATAAAACTTACAAAAATCGTCTTGCTCATAAGCTAAAGCCATGTAGCACTGCATCTCAGTTTATTGAACAAACGCTAATGAAGATGACTAAAGAACTTCGTATTTTATATGAGTCCAGATTGAACTTTAGGTACTCTTGCAAACGTAATTGGTATGCAAACAAACGACTAAAGAAAACTGAATCCTTTTCCCCCATCAAATT
The DNA here is from genome assembly GCA_003439945.1 of Dermanyssus gallinae. Lineage (NCBI taxonomy): Eukaryota > Metazoa > Arthropoda > Arachnida > Mesostigmata > Dermanyssidae > Dermanyssus > Dermanyssus gallinae. Next base: position 55,801 of record QVRM01001542.1, on the reverse strand, counting down.
CGGTCCTACGGAGGCTGTTACAGGCTCACAAAGAGCTGACATTCTCGCTGAATACTTTTCGATCCTGTTTTGTGAGTCCGGTCCAAGCATCTTAGTGGCAAATAACCCACGACACATTTCTCATCAAGATAACTTGGCTACCTTCTCTAAGTTTGCACTATTTTCTCTTCTCTCCGGTTTTAAACCGAACTCATCTTTGAAATTATCTTATACCGACGACGCTGTGTCCAACATTTTTAGAGTCAGTCTTATTACTTCCTGTCCACAACAAAAGACTTAAAAGCGAATGCTGAGCACTACCGGCCAGTTTGTCAAGCAATGCTTGATGCCATGCTGCATTTTTGAGAAAGTTTTAGCTTACCATTTGAATACGTTCTCAATTTTGAACCGCTTCCTTAACCCTGCCCAACACGGCTTCACCGCCCATCGGTCTAAATGTACACAGCTCTTGGAGATAACACAGCACTGGGCTATGTTTATAAATGCTCGAAGAACGTTTCACTTTGTTTATTTTGACCAACAGTGCGCATTTGACAGAGTGGATTACTCTCTTCTGTTGGAAACTCTAGTTATACACATGTGCATAGTGCAACGGACAAAGGCTTTTTAAATAACCGTCACCTTCATGCGAGGGTTAATGACAACCTTAGTCGTTCATAATCTGCATTATCTGATGTACCTCAAGGGGGATGTTTATCCTCCCTTCTATGCACAATTTTTTTGGACATGAGAAAGTACCTACCTGATGTCAAATATATTGTATACACAGATGGCTTAAAACTTTATAATCCTATTTGCTCTTGTGCCTCCAATGCTGGTCTGCACTCAGTTGTCGACGGCGTTGCTCAATGGTGTTCTAAAAATAACATGATTCCCTCATTCTTCAAATGCGTAGTGCTGCAACGTAGTCCACCTGATTTCGACTATAAAATTAACGACAGCACTTTTCCGACCCTCTCTTATACACGAAACCTAGACATGTTCAATACACCTGATAATTTTTACCTTCATATTATCAAAATTGTGGAGGCATCATTGCGCATTATTCACTGCTTCATGTAAACGACTTCTTACATGTACATTCGTCTTTATAAATAGCCTGTTTTTCCCAAACTGACATATTGCTCTCCTGTCTAAAAGCCCTATCTGCCGAATTACGGAAAGTTAGCGGAAGGCGTATAAGACACACAAGTTCCTATGACGCCTGCGGATCAGGTGCCCTCAAAAGGTGTGAGGTGATGTTGTTTCTAGTACTGACTTACCTTTCATAACAGGCAACATATCTTCTCTACGTCAACTAAGCGAATGAGAATTGCTACGACACTTGTTTGATGTACGTTCCAATAACCTGAGAACTCAGCGATCAATCACTCCAAAATCCGTGGCCTGTGGTGAGTTTGTAAACGGATTGTTTGCTTGGCGGATAGCCAAATGGATGCATGCAACTTTAAATAGCACTCGCCTAATTGGTGATTAGTTAAGTTTTTTCTTTTAAAAGTGCGGATACTGAAAACAATACACATATGACAATCATAATTGTACTACACACCTTTTATGTGTCAATAAAGGTGATATCATGTTATGTTAAAACCTTTATTTGATAAACTCCCAGAGGGCTGTCCCTTTAAAATCGAGGGTCAGCTCGCCGCGCACCCCTATTTTAAATTCATTGAACCTGCCTTTAAAAAGCCATATGTAAATATTTACATATGTTAATATCTACATATATCTACATATTTAATTTATTCGTTGTAATCAATCATCAACGCCGGGAACATAACGATTGGGTTCCTGCAAACGTGTGCACATTTACGGAGGATCCAATGTAAGGACCAATCATCTACGGAGGGTTTCCCGGACTGAGGCTGCGTTGCCCCGTTGCACATCTAGCGACAGACGCTGTCTGAGAAAATCGCCCGCTCGCCTATCACCGCTGGCTAGAATTAGTCGCTTCCCGACCTTCTGTAGCAAACCGCAAGTGGACCAAGTGCCTCGAAGACAAGTGGGTAGAACTCGTACGGGTACCCAATGTTCCGGCACTTTCTTACCTTGCCTGCCTCGGCAAGAGCTGAAGCATATCCGGCACGGGCCGCGCTAGCACTGACCATTAAGGGGCTAATGAGTCGGTAACAACATCTACATATTATAAAATATAAAGCTAAAATTACAATCTTATTTGTAATTCCTTTAAGGAGTCTCCTTTAGGGTCTGCATTTTTAACCTATATATATATATATATATATATATATCAAAGTTTACTCGTTGCCATCGAATGTAAATGGTTGCATTGTCGCCGTTGTAAAACTAGTATATATATATATATATATATATATATATACACATACATACATATATATATATATATATATATATATATATCTTTATACACAGTGTTCTGCAGATTAATACCAGAAGATTTTCGTCTTTGCTTTAAGGTTACTCAAAAACCATGTGTTTTTTCTTTTTCCCTTTCTGCTTCCCTATGACTGTTATCGGATTTGCTTTAATAAAGACAAAGAGAACTATTTGCATCAAACATTGCCGAGCTAGGGAGCCTTTGGAAGAAGAAGAACGAGAAGTCACTCCGAGACAAGGGCACCGATGATGGAGGCGTACGTTCGCGTTCAAGTTGGATAAGGCTTCATTTTCGACACTTCATTCCCTTGGAAATTCTCCTACGTGCCTGTTTGCACGATCCCCGCTCGTCTGCCATGGCATTTTGCGACTAGTAGCTTGCGTCCTGTTTCAGATCTGTCTAATCCCATATATATATATATATATATATATATATATATATATATATGCATGCATTTCTTTATCTGTTTATGTATAGTGCTAACGCCGTCTAATTTGTTCCTCGTCGTACTACATACCACTAAAGTGCAGCAAATTGCGTTGAAATGGATATCTCTAAAAGCCGCCATCGCATGAGCGGGGGACTTTGTCCTGGTCCCCCCCCCCCTCTTCTGCCACAGTCTTCGGAGTTCGTCTGCCTGGCTATCCAACTTTCGCTAACTTTCCGCCCCATTTCCCCCTACTTCGTGACTCGCACACATGTCTTATCTTCTGCGCTCAGGCGTAGTAAATTGGAGAGGATAGAGTACATTTTGACGTGCCGCGCGTCAAAGCACTGTCGTTAACTAACACCGACAATATTCGACGCGGGTACGGTTGATACGGTTGTACGAATCGTGCCCATCTTCACAACTACCTCGTGCGATAAATAGACTGCTTTTATTGTTTATATATATATATATATATATATATATATATATATATATATATATATATACATGTGTTAGCATCTGTTTTGCGCCAAATAAAGATCTATTTTATTTTAAATGAAATGAATTTTTTTACAGTACATTATTAGCTGCAGTTTGATCATTTTAATTATATAATTATGTTTTGTTATGAATACATACAATGTAATTATAAACAGTGTGTGTATGATATAATGTTATAAAGTTGACAGTATAGATTGATCCAATTGTCTAAGCACATACATTATTCGCACATCTCTCTAGCCGACCCACATGAGAACATATTATCGACTCTGTCTGGTCTTGCAGTTTCCAATGTTCGTATAGCTCCTTTGCTTCTTAGATAATTGGGGAGGACATCGTAATAGTCTTCAATGATCGCAGTGTTTTAAACACTTTCAAACATTTCACATATCCCTGTAACCATTTAATTGAATATTAAACACACTATCTCTCATTCACGTAAAAGTCAGGTTCTCCGTGTAACGTCGATAATATTTTAATTACAATACTAGAATTGCTAATGCCGCATTCCCGAGATGTACGTCTAATAAAATAGTTGTACAACACTCCATCAGAGACTCCGATGTAATTCTTCAGACGCGCCAGGTGTGCTGCAACTTGAATTGTGAGATTTGTACCTTGGTCTAGCCGCCGCAGCATTTCACAAGATGCGTAAATTGTACTGCATGATAAAAAGGGTAAAAAGTGAAAAAGTTGCCCTTTAAGGTAGTGTCGATCTACATATTTTCTGGTCCTCTACTAAGTCGGGAGACTGGTCCGTTGCGTGGGAGTATACTCTCATCTAATAAAACTTGAGGACATCGCCGATCAATGTCTCACATTCAGGATGACGTACATCGTCCCGTAATAGCGTCTACCCGGCCTCGCTCTGAGTAGCCTAGTACTCTATGGACTTCGCTGAAGTTAAACAGGTATACAGAGCACATTAAATGCAAATCATCTGTGTGAGATCAGCTTCGACTGTTCGTGCAAGACGCACGGCTGTGTACGCACATATATTCGACCCTGAAATTATTGTCCATATGGCGCCGTACAACCATGCGTTATTTCAAGATGGATGCGAGTTTGCTGTAGGGAATACTAGTGCATAAAATATGTTTGCAATTGAAACGAAATAACACACGTGTGCAAAACAAAATCTGACTGCACCTTTAGCTGATATTGGATATGACACGACGAACCACTAGAACCGTACCGGCCCTCTGACCTTACAGCCTGATAACCTCTCAGACAATGTGCTCGTGTGTCGAGCATCAATTTACACCCAATTTAAATACAACACCGTTACTAATAGTCTATGATGTGGCGCGCGATTGCGTACTGCATGGCCCTAAAAACGGATAAGCGACTTTAAGTGGACACGTGGGTCAATTTATATTTAGTGAAAAAAATTGTCTCTACGGCAAGAGAACAGAAACGCTTTTTACGACATAAAAGTTAAAGCTTTGACACGATCGACATCGTTGCTTGGCTTTAATTTCAAGTTTTCTTGAAACGGGTCATTTGGAAACCGCGCTGCATCGATTGCGACACGGTGTAATCCGCTCGCCAATGACAGATTAAAAATAGATTTTAAAAAAATATATTAAAAAAAACAGATTAAAAATAGACTTGTATCATTCTATTGTGGGCCACAGAATATGTCCACGATCGAAATATTCGGAACGTTTGTTGCATTTTCAATTTAAAAATGAATAGTACTTAGGTACGTAACTGCTTGCATTGCTTTCCATAGAGAATGGGCAGTAATTTGCCAACCGTTTCTCGTATTTTAGTATTAGGGTGAGAAACTAATTTTCCGAATGATACGAGTGTCAGGTTTATCACATACGGTGAACATTTAAGATCAAACCTGTGCAATATTATGACTATAACTAGCTTCAGGAAAGAGGTGCGGAGAGTTAGTCTCCGAGTTACTTACATCCAATCGTTATAAACGAATCAACAGCGAGGAACCATAGACCATGGCTTAGAGTTTGCCGTTTCGGTATCGGCACACACAGAGCCTTTTTCTGCTTTATAACAATAACAGATTTATGTTTTAATATGCGGCACTTGGGGTCACCCAGTGGGAGTAAGCGGGAATAACTTAGGGGGTCACCCAGTGGGAGTAAGCGGAAATAACTTTTCCGTAATACGCGCGATTTATGCGTGCTGCGCGCACTGTCCTTGTGAATAGAAAATTGGTCAGATATGCCGTAATTACCAATTCATAGAGGGCAAGACACACGAGATTGAATATATAGAAATATATAGTAGTCCATTCGAGGGCCGTGACTGCTAGTAATATCCGGTCTGACTGCCTAATGCCCACTTTTGTGGTATCAGTCGAATGCCTGCTGCTTTGGCTTTATAGGTATAATTATATATATATACTTCAAAAGCAGCTCTCCTAGGTCTTGAAGTGGCATGAATTGCAGGTCGTGACTGTAATAAATGCAACATTAAATGTTAGTTGACTGTGAGTTTTGCCTGACTAATAAAATATATTGAGGACATGCAATTGCTAATTTCGTAATACGCTTCTTTCATCGCAGGTATATATATATATATATATATATATATATATATATACAGGGTCTCCAAGAAAGATTTAACCAGCGATATAGGTAACTATTGAGCTGGTTATAGTAAATATTTTTCCTAATGGTGTTTCAGAAGCGCTGTTTCGGAGTGAGAACGGTATTACTGAAATCTGTGACACTGGTGTTGTTGTCCGATATAGAACCACACAATGTGCAATTACGAGACAGCCAGTCTTCTTATATTGAAACTAAGCCCATCGTCGTATTTGTGACAATTTCTGCTTCTGCTAACTAGTATATAACGCCGGCCAGAAGATGCGACATGGTCGTCTAGAAGAGAATTCGCAAAAATTAAGTTACTCGTTTGCCTTCACGCCCAACCATACGACCATTGACATCGCTCAATGCGCATTTCATGGCAATCCTTTTGGCACTAAGTCTATGGCAATGCGAGCTGTGATTGCACAGAAATTAAGATCTCTCCTCCTGGACATCTATCTCGTATGCCCTCTGCATATTTCACCGGAGTAATAACGCGCTGCGCTCATTTGTACATGGTAACTATTATAATAAGTTTGACTGACTGCCCGTATCATAGGCAGAGTGGGTAAACACCCTCTAAGTAGCCACGGGGCGACAAACGTGCTAAACATTTGTTTAAACCTGAAATTGTTTCTAGACGTGCAACGTGGCAATGCGTCGGTCCCGATTAAACCAACACAGGTAACTTAATGTAAGCAGTGACCGTAGCCAGCCTGCCTGCGTATGCGTGTATTCATGCTGGTGCTGGCAGCTATATAAATTTAATTGAGTAGTACCGAGTAACAGCAGAGGAGTACACGGAGTGCATCTGTCAACTGTGCTCTCAGGCGTGTACGAAGTTTCATGCGTCTGCCAGCCTGGCCCTTGCGAAAAGATCACTGCGCTGCCTCTCTCGAATAACAGCTGCCGCCAGCAGCTGACTGTATAATTGTATAATCTGTATAATTATCTATGTTGTATGCAAACTCAATATGAGTGCAATAAATATGATAAGTTAAACATAATTGAGTAGAGAAGCTGCATCACCTTTACTATGGCTTTACTATAACTCTTACGGCTGTCATATTGATATTTCGGAGACAACTTGCAGTCAATACAATACTCCATAACGCGACCTTTCCAGTATATTTTTGTGTTGCACGACTTTGTGTTTGTCAAGCTGTTGCTGTTTGTGTTGTTCTGTCGTGTGTGCGCCATGTGATAGTTATTACAGGGAATGGTAATGCGCCATATCTTTATTGTTGCATCTGTGCTCCTCGTTTGCTGTCATGGGCAAATTACTTTTTGGCCCCAAATTAATTTAGAAACTATGAAAACTGATTACAGAGTTTAAAAAATATATATTAAGAAAAAAATAAAATAAAAATAAATAAATAAATATATATATATATATATATATATATATATATATATATATATATATATATATATATATATATATATATATATGTTTGATTAGCTTCCTCCCATCGGTCTGTTACACCGATGTCGTTTTTCACTGCCAACCTTTGGCTGAAACTATTGGGTCCGGGCGTCAACGAGGAAAGGATAAGGCGATACGGCCCAACTCAGGCAGAAAACTGAGCACTAGAAGGCCACGTACGGAGGAGCCCAAGAGTCCTCCTCCCGTATCCTCGGCCGGAACAGAGCCGCCTTTCGGCGCCTGCTTCCGTCCGGCAACTCAAGATAATCAGCGCCCAACCAGCGTCTGCCTAGGACAGCTGCAGACAGCACAGCAACTCAGCCGGTAGTCTCAGCCGGTGTGCTCAGTGTTAACGTAAAAGTTGCCGTTGCTCGTCCCGTGCTTCTCATCGTATCCTGCCACTCACTATATGTATGTATATCAACGATACCAAGAGCGGCAACTTCAACGATTACTACACTAATATTAGGACACGCGCTGCCTTTTCTGCTGCACGTCGGCTTCTTCGTGTTCTGCACCCCCATTTGCGCAGTGCTTCCTTTGCTGGCTTGCTACAAGGGCGGGCGACTAACTGTCTATGTAGACGCTCCCTTTGGGATCATGTTTGCTGTTTCATCGCATCGCATCGTCGAGCCGCATCGTTTGTTGGCCTCTAGTTAGGAATTACAGGAGGGCTCGGAGTCTCGTTTAGGCTAGACAAGCGCAGACGTGGTCCTACTGCACCTGCACCGTGAAGCCGTTGCAGTATAGATGCGTGTGAAGCAGGAAAGCAGACGGCAGTCACGCAAGCGTCGCTTGGGAGGAGAGGCTGGTGGTTGCAGGAACGACGCTGGACCACGGCGTAGAGGTGAAGGTGCTGACAGTGGCAGGCATGTTCAACTAACTGCAATAGCTCGGTAGACAGATATATATATATATATATAGATATATAGATATATATATATATATATATATATATATATATATATATATATATATATATATATATATATATATATATATATATATATATATATATATATATATATATATATATATGGGCAATTTAGGTTCGAAAGGAGACGCCACTAGTCCAGAAGACTTGTGTGTATGGTGAGGAAATAGAGGAATAAGAAGATAAGAAAAAAAGAAAAAACAAATAGGGAAAAACTTAAGAGAGAGAGAGAGCGAGATAAGCTGTGATGAACGCACCAAAGGAGGCAAGGAAGAGATCGAAAAACAGGTAGCTTAACCTTGCTCCTCTTATTTTGCATTGTCCGCGTCTCAAGGCAGCCTTATCAGCTCTGTACCGACTTCTACTCTGCCTTACAGGTTTGTTTGTCTGTCAGTTGATCTATCGCCTCGACGCCGTTCTCGATGTGCGTGTTGTACTGTTGAAACGCTTATATTGATACTCTTGAAGCATCTGCTGCTGCTTCTTCTGCTGCAGCTGCGGTGACTTGTATCGACCGGTCGGCATCGCGTATCGATGAAGATATGTCTACGTGTTATGGCCAGATAGGGCCATCGTGACAATGCTGCTAACCTTACTACGGCTAATGTGGTTGACTATGGCCAGTGCGAGGGACCGAGCTTTCAAAGGAAGAGAGACGTCTCTGGTTCGCCGAACTGTGATTGACCTATTGCTGCTTCTATCGTTGATATTGGTATTATATATATATCTGCTATATCTGTAGTCGCCGTTCTTAGACAGCTGCAAACATCTGAATAAGCTGAATAAGTTTTGTCCATATCGGCGGAGCAGCCTATGATGCAGTATGACGAATGGACTGAGCCACAAGGTGGATCTCGCACGCAGCGACGTGCTTTCGAGGTACATTCGCCACAGTACTTCTGTTAGTCAATCTTACATAATTTAATTAGCTATTAAATATATTTTTGCGAGACACGGTGCACTCGAAACACGCATGTATGTTGGAGAGTGGTGTAGTGCACTAGCTATTATAGTATTGTTCACTAATGTACAACAATGTGCGACAATCGACGATTTTGGGTTCTGTACATCTGATACGGTAGCATCTGTAGAGCAACAACAACTTTTAAGTTAACTACAAGGAAGAAAAACAACGGCCTAACGTATGATATTTAGCTTTTTTTTGGAAACGGGAGGTGTAGGTATGCATGGTTCCCCTGCTAGCAGCTAAGATTAGTTCGTGTCAAACAGCAAGCATTGTATAATGCAGTACCTTTAATAAACCACGATATGAATCTTGAATCTTAAACATTTAAACCTACTAAACATGTGCTCCTCCCTCTTAGGCTCGAAAGAGAGTGGCAAGTCGTCGACAAAAATGGACTCACCCAATCTATAAAAAGACTAAAAAATATACATTTCTACGTTGTTATTTCAGATTATAGCGCACTGTAGGGCACGCTTTGTGGTTTGATTGAGGAAGACAGATATATCTAACTTTCGGTCGGATCTCAGGCTGTGTTAGTTTAAGTCCCTGCCTAAATAAAGGATTGATGAGGACCGACTCTGGCAGAACGCTAAATGGGCTGGCATTCTTGCACACTGCATGCTACAGAAATCTAATTACACGCAGGAGAATTTATATAATTACACATAAAGGATTAACAAAGTAATTTAAGTAGTATCTGGTTAAACGACTGCTGCATTGCCATCAAATGTATTGACACAAATCGACTTAATTCGTGCATGCTAGTTTTTTAAACCTTCGCTTATAATGAATGCCCCGATCTTATACATATGTAGATCAAAGTAATTTTTGTTGTTGTAACTATATTGCGGACAGTATATAAGATAGATATGTTTATTTGCATGCACTTACACACAGTTGATCAAATCACAAAGCTCGAGCTTCAGCCGGCTCCGAGTGTGCGTGTGTGTACGTATGTGTGATGAATGGTAACATATAGAAGAAGTACATTACGCATTTACGAAAGCTGACGCAGGTGCTATCATCGATCAGATAGTGCTATCGACACAATTGCTGCCTTTCTTTGAGCATGGCGATGCCAGCAGCATCACGCATTGCGGACAGTTATGCAGGTTGATTTGTAATGTTAGAAAATATCGCACACAGAGAGGTGGTCTGTTGAAGCTAATCTGTTCCCATAAAACCGTTATTTAGATCTAATTAGGCCGCTCGTGTGAATTAGCATTTCTTAAGCACCTTGCCAGCATATAAAACGGTAATGTATTAAAACGCTCTACCGCCATTTTAATTAGAATTAACTAATAAACTGCAAAATTGCGCCAAAAGATCGTCAGTCTTAAAAACTTTATGCGCATTTCTGTATAGATATTAGTATTGACGACCGTAAAATGATGCAGAGTGGCATAACGTTTGCAAAACAATTGATTGTCTTGTATCTTGTATGCTGTTTAGCAAAAAGCGCATGGTGCAGTGAAGCCGGTTAAATATCTATGCCAGAAAGATAAATACAATGTGGCACTTTGAAGGCAGCAACTAAAGCAACTGAAGATGAAGCCGCATTTACTATTACTTAGTTTCAAAAACACTTTGCATTTAAGTTGATATTAATGCTTTGTGGCTAGCGTAATTGACGTGTGAATGCGCTCTAGAGTCGATTTAATCGGGAAGAACACCGATATTCTCTTAAGAGAACTGGCAATGACAATACGTTTTCTATATCGTAAGCTATTCACGAGCTAACAATATTTAACAATATACTAACTAGTTAAACGGTAATCTAATATCAAGGTGAAAAGATGATGGGGCAATACTTTTTTGAATACATACGGAACAAAGTCTCACTATTAAAAGCTTTTCAGCAACCCGCCGCGCTTGCCCGTAGGTATGGTAAAGGTTACTTAAACGAGAATTCTTTTCGCTCTTTGGAGTTTATTTTTTTTATTGCGGTATATTCAATTATGTGAAGCCAATTGTTGAAGTGCATTAAATGTGTTATCTAAAACACTATAAGGTTTTGACTTTGCACTCGTTAACAGCCGAGCATCGGCATGCCGACACATTTTTAAGTGTTTAGTAAACCGCTGTAAAGCCCTTTTAGTACCAGAAAAGTATCTAGTAAAACGCGAAGAATAAATATAGCATACTACACACATCGGTGAGCAACACAGTTTCGACTGCTCGTTCAAACAGACTTCAAGTGCTGAGGTTTTTATTAATTTCATATAAATCAGACCGTCAAATTCAAAGTCTCTTAACCACCGACGCTTCGAAAGACACAACTCACAATGGTACTAACAGTTTTGAAGCGACCTATTTCAAGCATAAATACTATAAATTGTATATTCTATTATTGAAAAAGAATTACACATATGTCGTAAGTTTCCTAACATATATTAAGTTCAGTTGGCATACCGATTTTATACGATTATTCTTGAGATGATGACTATATGAACAACAGTCATTTTTATGTTTGTAATAACGAACGTATTCATTTGGGTACACGCGTAGCACTTTGTCAAATAAAACAAGGTAGGTATTTGTCTTGCCGGGTGCCCTAATTTGCCAGCAATGGTTGGTGCGATCTATGACAGGGATCTGAGTGCAGCCGGCACTCAGCGTAGGTCAACGTAACGAAAAGGGTTCTTCCGTACAATGAAAAATAGGCTATTGCTCTGAACAAAATTGATAAATTGTACTAAAAAAAAGAACACCATGCACCAATGCATTACTAAAGTGTCGACACCGACAGCCAAGGAGAAGTAGCCGTGCACAACGCTTTTCTTAGCTGTCGTTATATTCATAATTCAATCTGCGCAATGCTGGTGCGGCGATCGGCGACCTCTAGCCGTGACGATACTGTCGCTGGGCTAGAACATAAGGGTTGATATAATGTTGCCAATATTTTACCCGGCCGGTGACAGCATCGGCATTAGTTAACCTTTCCCTATGCATGCAGCCTGACGCGTACACGCCCAGTGAGGCGCGCAAAAATATCTTGTCGCTCCGTTTGCTTCATTCTTCAAAGGTGCCAGGCACTCCAACGAGGCTCTGTGCTTGGTCGTTCATTGCGTTCCAAACTTCTCCCCAGTTGCAAGACGAAGAAACTCTTATAATTATCCTGCAGTTTAGTCCGCCTGTTTCGACGGGGCGGCGAGCGGAGACCCGGAGACCGGAGGACCCTTTTTGTCCTCGAAAATAAGCGAGCTGTTTCTATTTGCGAGAGGTCGCGACCGAGCTACGGAAACACGTTTCTTTCTTTCGTCCGTCTTACCGATATTTATGAGACCTACGAGCCGCGTGTTGTTGTTGTTGTTCATGGTTTGCAAACCAGAGGCAGTAGACACCAGCAGGACAGCTGCTGTTTGTTACGTGAGAAATAGCGCTAAGCTAAGAATTGCCGTCTCTCGAAGAAAGATGCAAGACCCTATCCGTGATTAAATGATGCGTGATCAAATGCGATTTATAAGCCCTGATGTTCTAGCCTAATAAATATTACGTAAGTTATTACTATCGCAGAACTGAATATCCCATCATATATATATATATATACTCGTATATATATCAGTCTTAGACTCTATTCAGAGTTTGTAGCAAATGACTGAATGAATATGTACGCCAGAAACGTTCACCAACACGCCAAGCGGCTACGTGCGCTTCATCCCCCCGCCGCGCGAAGACGCTTAAAGCGACTTCGTTTCGTTATGGCTACCCTGTAAACATATGCTGCGTTCTAATCGATTCGCTTCTTCTCACCGTCCGTTGTGTTGTGTTTCGTTAAGTGTCAGAGCACACACTTCGACTGTACCAGTCACCCAGCCAGCCAGCCAGCCAGGCCGGTCGCGTTGCCTTGCAGCCGCTATTCTGCTTCTGCACCGTTTTGTCGGGGAACGGGAAGGCGGGCTTCACGTTTGCTGCGGGACGTAAACGACATCCGGGCTTCGGGCAACTTGTGTTCCTGGACTTTCGTTGGGCACGCCCGACTCCCGACGTTGTGCCCAGCTTCTTTGCCTTTCGTCGTTGTCTTCGTTGTCATCATCATCGTCGTCACCAACGTCGGCGCCACCTTCGAGTTCGTTGTTCTTCTTTTTTTTCTTTTGCTTCTTCTGCTTCTTCTTTATCTTCTTCTTCTGCTTCTGCTTCGTCGTCGTCTTTTTGTTGTTTCTGTCTTGCCGCCTGCTGTTCGTTGCCTGCGATACGGCATTTGCGCATGATTAATGCTTGCAAATTGCCTTCTTTTCGGCGGTACGCGCCTCTGCTGCACCTTCTTCGTGCGGGTAGTAGTAATGATGATGATGATGGTGATGGTAATGATGATGATGATGACAGTGGCGACGGTGGCCGAAACGTGTTCCGTTGTCGGGTGGCCGACGAGTGAGTGAGTGAGTGTACGGATACCCACGGCTGGCTGGCTGGGCGGATGGATGCGTGGCCAGTGTCTAGCCTTGGTTTCGGCCGGCCCCGGTCTGCTCCGGCTAGTTGGATGGGGGTGGTAGTGGTGGTTGTATGTAGTTGCCGCCTCTTGCCTCTGGCCTCCTCCTGCCTTCGAGCCTTCGAGCCAGGAGCCTCGAAGGCAGGAGGCTGACGACGGCCTGACGACGGCTTTGGTCTAATGATCCGTTCGTTGTTCTGCTGCTGCTGCTCCATTCATGTAGCCATTATTCGTGGTGGCGCCCCGCACCGGGACGAGGCGAGCGGGCGGCGTCAGCCAGCCAACTGCCCCAACCCCCACCTCCCCGACGCCGGCCGTACGACGCCATGATGAAATTGTACAATACAACAGAGGCGCGCGCAGAGGGGGTGCGGGCGTGAGAGACAGCAGCCTAACAACAACAACAGCAGTGTAGAACACGCAGGACTACCATGCCGTAGTTATGGTGGTAGTAGCAGCAGCAGCAGCAGTAGTTGTTGTAGTAGTTGTAGTAGCAGTAACCATAGTGGTAGTGATTGCAGCTGTAGTTGTAGTGCTGCTTCGTAGTGGTGGGAGAAGCAGTACGTTAAAATGATAGTCGTAGCAGCATCAAGCGTCACGACAAGTCTACAAGCTACAGCGACACAGCGGCCTTGGAACAGTCAGTGCGGCGAGCACGTTCCTAACTATGCGAGGCTAGGAGTTTTTGCAATAGCTCTACTAACAAATTACCTTCCAATTTTGAGGCATTCTTTTAAGGGGTATCCTACAATTATATGAATATATATATATATATATATATATATATATATATATATATATATATATATATATATATATTTATATAAATACGCCATTGCGGAGATTTAGTAGCACAGTCTTTGATACTGGTTGGTCGAAGGCGTTGACTTGTGGCCCGTTGACTGGCGGCTCCAGTTAAGATCGCGTAAATATCATGGCAGACCAGCACCCATCGTAGCCAAGAAAGAGAGCGCAGGTGTTTCAACAAGAAGCACCTCCAACTACGTGTTTATGGTAGAAAGAAATACAAAACGAAATTACCAACTCTGTGTTTTTGTCTTCGAAAAATAGTAGTAACCAACTTACTTTGATTAAGGTTTACAGGTTTACCCAAGGCAACTGTCTTTACTAAAAGGCGCTCTCACCAAATCCAATCTGACCCGACAGACATGACCACATTATGATTGCGTTTTCAATAAAGTGTAAGGCTAACTGCGGTGAATTACTTTTTTTGTAATTGCATATTAATAGTTTTAATGTACTATATTGATGACGATGACGATTATGATTTCCAACAATTTGTATTCAATGTAATCAATCATTCACGGTCGAACCATGACATTTGGGTCCCTGCGAACGTGTGCATCATTACGGGGGGGTCCAGTGTAGACACCAGCCATTTCTGGAGGATTCCTCGAACCGAGGCCGCATTGCCCCGTTGCACATCTAGCGACAGACGCTGTCTAAGGAAATCACTAGCTCGCCTATCTCCGCTGGCTAGAATTGTTCTGGTACTTTCTAACCTTGCCTGCCTCGGCGAGAGCCGATGCATGACCAGCCTGAGCCGCGCCAGCACTGACCATTGAAGGGGCTAATGAGTCAGTAACTGTCGCGTCCCAAACCAGCATGCATCCGCGCTCGAACCCGGAGGTCAGGTCAGACCGTCAGGTCTCTTCCCGCCCTCTCTGTCTAGTCTGACGTGCTCTAGGACGCACGGTAGACTACTGGATCGTAAAGCTCTGCTAAAGGTTTCGTTCAAGGCTTGGTGTCTTGCTCGCCTACCTGCGCTGACAATACAGGACAGCCCGTGGCGTCCATCTGGCTGGACGACGTCTCCGCAGACGCAGGCGGGAGTGTACGAGGTGTGTTCAATCGTTATCGCGACTTTTGAATTTTCGCGGGTTACGTATATTCGAATTTCGATTTTTTTTGGCGTTATGTTGGTACTCATGTCTCTCACTTATGCCGACAAGCTCGGTCATTTTGAATGTTCACTTAATTGTTGACAGCTGCTTTGCTTGCACGTGTTTTGGATCGTCTTCGATTTTTACCTATTCAAAAAAATGGATCAAAGAACCTGTATCAAATTTTGTGTGAAAAACGAAATTAAGTGCGCGTATGCGTTCCGAATGTTGACTGTGGCATACGGAGAAGCTACCTTGGACCGAAGCAACGTTTATCGGTGGTACAAAATGTTCTCAGAAGGCCGAGAAGATGTGAACGACGAAGAGCGTGCCGGACGCCCGAGCACTTCAACAACAGACAAAAAAATTAATGAAGTGGAGAAAATGGTATTGGCCAATCGTCGAATCACCGTTAGAGAAGTTGCTGAGGACCTAAACATATCGATTGGCTCGTGCCATTCGATTTTTATCAATGATTTGGGCATGAGACGGGTCGCCGCGAAATTCGTACCAAAATTGCTCAATTGCGACCAAAAACAGCATCGCATGAACATTGTTAATGAGATGTTGGACTCTGTCCGCGACGACCCAAATTTGCTCCAGAGGGTCATAACTGGTGACGAATCGTGGGTTTATGGTTATGACGTGGAAACCAAAACTCAATCATCTCAATGGAAGCTGCCGCACGAACCAAGACCGAAAAAAGCGCGCCAAGTTCGGTCGAATGTGAAAGTTTTGCTGACAGTTTTCTTCGATTGCAGGGGCGTGGTGCATCATGAGTTCTTGCCACAGGGTAGAACGGTCAATAAGGAATATTACCTGCAAGTTATGCGCAATTTGCGCGAAGCAATCCGCCAGAAACGCCCGGATTTGTGGAAGAACAAAAATTGGCTTTTGCACCACGATAACGCCCCTGCTCACACATCGTTGCTTGTGCGCGAGTTTTTGGCCAAAAACAACACACTAATGATGCCGCAGCCACCGTATTCCCCAGATCTGGCCCCCTGTGACTTTTTCTTGTTCCCTAAACTAAAGAGGCCCATGAAAGGACGACGTTACGCTACGCTTGACGAGATAAAGACGGCATCGAAGGAGGAGCTGAACAAGATAAAAAAAATGGTTTTTTGAAGTGCTTCGAAGATTGGAAAAACCGTTGGCACAAGTGTATAATATCTCATGGGGATTACTTTGAAGGGGACAAAATAGATATTCATGAATAAATGAATAATTTTTGAAAAAACACAAAAGTCGCGATACGTTTTGAACACACTATGTACACAACGTCTGTCCTTAAACAAAGTCCGACCGCGATCCTTACCGACTCGTCAATTATGATTATGATTATAATTTTTTTCAATCCATACATGTGTACGGTGTGAACGTCTTTATTTTCATTTATTATTATCGCGATCAAAATGGCGACAGTTGCCGGCATTGTTATTACAGCTGTTGCGAAATGAGCAGAAAGTTAATGAAACGCTTTCAGGACGCCCTCTGCTTATGAGTGACGGAAAATTAGCGAACTTTAGAGTTCATCCGCTAAGTCGAGAGTGTATATATACTAAGGGTCAGGTAGCGTTTGTAGCCGGTCAAATCAATGCGGGTGCTGACTTGCCGCGCTGCTCCGGGTATGATAAACAGTGAATAACACGATCGACTCGCTATTATTGAAAATAGTGCTGGCGCGGCTTGGGCCGGTCATACTTCAGGTCTTCCCGAAGCAGGCAAGGTGAGAAAGTACCAGAACATCGGGTACCTGTACGGGCTTTTGAGAGATCCTTGGTGGGCTACAGAAGGCCGGGAAGCGACTAAGTCTAACCAACGGAGATAGGCGACGGGTAATTTTCTCAGACAGCGCCTGTCGCTGGGTGTACAACGGAAAAATACGACCTCAATCCGGGAAACCCTCCAGAGATAGCTGGTCCACAATCTGGACGATTTAAAGCGCCATTGGCAGCTCGTTTTGAATAATGAGTAGGGTGTAGGCCAAAAAGTGCTGGAGAAGGGTGAATCTGAACCCTGTCACCCTTTGAGTTAGTCTCTGGAATGCTGTGACCGCACTGGAGTTCGAAGCAAAATTTAAAGAAATTTTGTTTTGCACCTCATAGGCTAGCACCGCTAACTTTAAACGTGACAGCTAATTTTGCTTGGGAAACCCGAGTCTGGTGTACCATGAGGTCACATTCGCGCAACAAAGAAGGCCAATTATGGCTCTAATCGAGTTATTCTGAACGACCCTGACCTTGTCTAGGGTCGTTGAATATGTGGTGCCTCATAGAGTAATTCCGTAGGTTAAGAATGGCTCCATAAGCGCTTTATAAACACGTACTAGAAGGTCCCGCGGAGCCTTGGCTCTTATCAAACGCAGGAATGAGACCATCAAGGCGTAGCAGACACTGGACCTCACTTGACTGTCCCATTTCATATGCTTCTGTAGAAAAAAAGATTTTGGGCTGCCGGCTATTTTGCCTTTGAGCTAAGAAGAATAGCAGGGCCACCTACTCGAAGGGAGATATTACTAGAACTTCTATTTTGATGCCCGTTGAGGGGGTGTGGTAAAAAAGTGTGTCGAGTGCCATTTTCGTTGAGTTAACGACGAGGCCAAATCTTTATAATAAAGATATGACCTTCTCAATACCGGCTTCAACGTGCTGTAGATTATGCGTATTATTGGATAATTATTATTGGAAGGGTGAAACACGGAATAAAATAGTTGTATTGTCAGCATAGACGATTAGGCGGCAATCTACGTATCTCTCGATGCCCGGCAAGACGAGATTAATGTAGCTGATAAAGTTAAAAGATCCAAGAACCGATTTCTGGGCCGTGCCAGTGGATACAATTCCAGTCGCGAACCTTAAAGCTCCCACCACCACACATTGCTTCCGTCTACTAAGATACAACTTAAACAAGGATGTTACTCCCGGTACGCAGCCAAATCGATGATCTTATAAAATATAGAGTAATCAAGGCAGTCAAACGCTTTGGCTACGTCAATAAATGCACCAAAGCACATTTTCCATCCTCCCGTGAATACGCAGTTTGAGAAGCCGCTAAGATGTCAATAAATTGAGAGTGGAATTAACCAGGCTTCCATTCCATCGGTATTGAGTGGGTCTCTCTTTACGTCTTCAGCAGCAACGATTCGCAGTTCTGGAGATGTGATAGCACTAAAGAAAAATGCGTTGGGCTTGGAGTCCTATAGGTTTAAGAAAAAAAAAATCCAATCGGCTCGTGAAGGGAGCGGGGAGCAAGGATGTGGTTTTTGTACCGATTGACAAAAAAAAATCGTGTCCTCTATCTTCTGTACCTTCTCTAGCGTTCTGTCTTCGACCAATAGTCGAATTGGCACTCCGGACCGCTTGCAACCGTCGCAGACTTCATTAGGGGAAACCTCAGAGGCAGGGCGGTCACGTACAGCGGCAAACTGCTCTTTGTAGTAGGTATCCTTAGCCACTTTCAGTTCTACCTTGTACAACACCCGCAATCTCTGAAGCGCCTCTTTGTCATCAGCTTTGTGCTTATCCATTGACTGCGAGCGCGATATACAGAATGCCTCAAATTAACCAAATTATTAGTGAACAATGGTGAGCGGTTTATCTTTTCGAAGCCTTCGCTGTAGCAACGGGAAGTAATCGCTACACAGGAGCCGTACTTTACCATTGTATGACTTGAAATTGTCGTTGAAATTCGTTGAGCCGAGAACAGATGACCAATCTGCCCTGGTGATCCCGTTTTGGAACCTTCGTCCTGTTTTCATCGAACTTCCTCGCAGCGATCTCGCATACTCGCAGCGATCGAACTTGTTTTCGTCGACAACGACGTTAAAGATGCCGTCAACCCCTCCTGGGTATTGCTCGAAAAAGACCGTGTTACCACAAACGAAAGGATACGGGCATATCGCGCCGAATTGGCAATAGCAACATGGTTTATAAACGTACCCGGTGACACTGGACCGGCGAACCTCAACCTAATACACTGCACACTCCCGTCATCACTTGATTGTGCCGTCAATTCCACCAGATCGAGTACAGAGTGGCTATTGATTGAGAGACGGCCTCCATTTCCATCACGCCGGCATTCAGATACACTGTTTGCAGCCTCGTATGTTACACAAGAGAAAATCATTTTTACCAATGGAAGGGGGAGCGGAAATGTTTCGTATAAGAATGAAACGGTTTCTTAATGAATCTTCCTGTAGCTGTAGTTTTTATTTAATTTTAATTTATTTCATTTTAGATAGGCTGCCCGACATAAGTTTATAAGACGCACTATTGTTCGAAATTGTCTAAATAATAACTGGTCTTAACTAGAGCAGGAACTATTGTGATATTAAGAAGAGTTCGCCAAATTATATTATAGTATATAGAATTCATACTGTAGCTAAAACCAATCATATTTCAGACGATGTCCAATTTTCACCAGAATGCGCTGGTATGCCGGTTGTTCAATTGAGTAATGCGTTCTCATACAATCGTGCATTTTATAAATTTATGTCGGACATCCTACCGATTATTGCAGCTTAGAAAATGTTTCATCTCACTCCTATACAAAACAATTTCGTTCCCCTTTTCCATTAGCAAAAATTATTATTTCACTGAGCTTGCCCCAGAGTTTCAGATGAGATTATCCGGACACCCTATATATATATATATATATATATATATATATATATATATATATACATATAATATTTAACGGGAGCCTAGCACAGCATTTCTTTAATGCATGACTAAAATCCCACCCCACTGAAATGTATACAGAGTCTAGTATATGAATAGAGTAGAAAACACTGTTATTTACGGAATAAAGAGTGGAAGGAGGCTAGTAGGCAATGATGCCCACGAAGCCGTCTTATTGCTCAATCGTCTAGCTACACTTTGTCAGGCGAACGTATCATTGATTTTTCAAGTCCTGCAATGCATTTTGATAAAAGCATTATTTGGCTTCTGCAATTGTTCATTGTCACATCAAAGAAACGGTCACTTAGACTAACGCTTGCAAGTTGCTTGCGCGTTGTTCGTTAGTAAAATCGATAGCAACTGAAATTTCGGCTTGATATCACATGACTATTTAGAGGAAGAAGAGACATTGCGGAGAAATAAGTCTGAAAGAGGAAGAAATGCAGGGTCTCTGGATGTTTAAGAAATATGTAATAACAAGGAATATATGGAAGGCTATGTATGTGCTAGGGTTGATTTTTGCTACTGTCTTTCCGGTACACAGCGCGGGGTTAAGAAAGAAGTTAGAAATAATACAAAGAGAAGTAACAAGATCTTCATTGAATTGCCGTTTTATTTGCGCCAGGGAGTTTTATGAGAAAGGAGGGGGGGGGGTGTCAAAATGTATTCAAAGGGAAGCACAAAGTAAGCTAAGATTTAGTATTGGGATTAAAAATGTTACAAATAGCAGATGGGCTAAACAGATGCAGCTGGTGAAGACGGCACTAAGGATCAAAACGAAATTGGATCGCAGAATAGAGTTCGCAGCTAGGGAGATTGAGTACAATAGTCAGTAATGGGCAAGGCCGAAGGTATCGGATACAATTGTAAAACTGAGGGTAAGCAAGTTATATACAGGCAAATGGAAATTGGCGATATGTCTCAAATCGAGTTTGTCGGGTATACATGGAAATAGGCGAGAAAGGAGCGGGGTAGAATAGGTATACGAAATTTTAAGACCACGTGGTCTACTGGCAGATGCCAGGGCAGATCTATATCTCTGCTCCCCCCCCCCCCCCCGCGTGCCTTAGGGGGAGGGGGAGCAGAGATATAGATCTATCAGAGGCCCTAGCTTTAGAACCAAACGTTAGAAAGGACCAGGTCGATATTACAAAGAAAAGGTTGTCCCATTGGAAGGAAAATACTTAGTAGGTATTGGAGGATACATTGATTATGTGGTTGCATAGGTAACATATATGCTGCCGCTCTAAGCGCCCCGCATATAAAAAAGTGAATTTTGTATTTATTTATACAGGACTAGCGAATAATAATTGCATCAATCAAAGCAGACAGACAAAATGTCGGCTATATTGGTGTCTTCTTGACAGCAAGCGATAATATTCATTGTACAGTCTTTGTAGAAGACGACGCATAAGCTAGCGTTGGAGCCTCATATTTAGTGTATGAGGTATGTCCTGTAGTTATATACACTAAGTAATATACCAGAAGGGAACATCCACATCGGCATTTAGTGGGAGCTTGCACCGAACATGCACAAAAAATTACGGTCGTACTAGATCATCGTTATCTAACCAGTTTCCCGCTCTAATTGTCCAGCAGACATAGTTTAAAAAACACATAATTGGCCTGCAGTAAGAGAACGCTTGCATGAGAAACTCGCGTTAAAAAAACGGTCAACTACTATGTCATCATTCTCTAACCAGGTTCCCGCCCTAATTGGCCTGTCTGAAAAGACCTTTCGAACCTGGTTTTTACCAGTGTAAAAGAATCTGCGAAGAGACTAGTAAAGAGATCGAGGAGAGACTCGAGGAGAAAGAGTTGACAGCATCTCCGAGCGGCCGACAGTTTGGCGCGCTCACGCCAATCTCCCGACATTACCGAGTTGATCGACGCTATTGTGTCGTTCTTTTTGTGAGCGAAACCTCAGTACGTTACACCGTGTAGCCCTCGTCCTGGCAGTTGACCACGCTGCGTGACATTTTGGTGATGTCCAGGCCCGAGAAGCTAGTCCTCTCTGACCATCAATTACTTGACAATGCAAACCAACAAGTCACCAAAAACGGGAGTTTTAGCCGAAATCTAAAGTTATGACTTTAGCACATATATATATTTGCTAACGACTATATTTATTTGCTAAATACGCTCCGCAGCTTTTTATGCTGACGATAAATGGAAGACTCTGCAACTTTTTAGAAACATACATCATCCAATCATAGGCCGATCAGCGTGCCGGCAAACAAGCTTGGTTGGTAAGGCCACTTAATTTATTGGGCTACCGTGTTGAGTAGATTGCCTTGTTATTGTGATTGTTGTGCCTTCTACAGCTGTTACAATTCGCTATAGAAAAAGAAAAGCGCCGCGATCAATAATAAATGTGCATACGACCTGGCGGCGTATAGTCCACTGCCGGTAGTGACAGTCGCTTGTTAAACGAATGAAATGAAAGTTGCTAAACGTACTAAAGTTGGGGCACTTGCCCCCAGCGTAGCCCACGGTGATGCTTCTCGTAGACCTCTCGTAGTTTTTCAACCTAGAGAAGATAGTCGGTGATTTGAGTAGGCCCGCAAGTCTCTTCACTCTCAGCGGCGTTCTTTCGATACAGTCGATAACCGATTGCCGACAGCGGGCCGGTTGCTACCGAGGGTTCGCGGACACAACCTATAAGCGTAATCGGAAACTATTCAGTTTGCTTCAGTCTGCTCGTCGTAAAGTGGCTAGGAGTTAGTCCTTGGCCGTATTTTCAGCAGACAGTAATGTTCAATAATTTAGCTACGCCAATACGCCGAGTATCCTCGGTTGCCACTGAAGTACAGCTTGGTCTACGCCAAGGCTCCTTTGCGTCCTTGATGATGCTAACCCAATACGCGAGTCTACGGCTCAATCGTTCTTGCCCGAGTAGCGGGAAGAGAAGGGAAGGCGGGGGAGGGCGGGGGGTGGGGGTAGAATTGGTCGCCTTAAGCCAAGTCGGAGTTGTGTTTGATCAGATTCTTTGATCGTTCGCTGGCGTTTCGCGAAGACTCACTGATGCTGCTAATCGACGCCACCGATCGAGTGCCGAATCGCCGAAGAAAACGTGATTATTATTATTATTAGCTCGGTGGCGCCAAAGTGCCTTCGCGTGGACGATTCAATTACCCAAACCAGTGATAACTTTTGGCCGGCAAGCGCTTAATTACTTCGTGCATAGATCGCCGTCTTTACGGGCGACACGATGCGCTGTGTAGGTAGCGCCACTGTAATTCGTGTTGTCATCACGTTCGACATGCTGCCGCTCAGCCGCGCAATAAACGACCTACGGTAATATCTACCTATATACAAACATGATAATGATGATGATGATGATGATTATTATTATTATTAGCGCGGGATCAATGAAGCATACGAGTTTCTAAACGTCGGATTGAATCCTTTCCGTGAGCACCTAACACGCGCTAGCTTTGTCAGGTGTTTTGCTAATAGATCGTTGTTACCAGCTATTTTTTAGAAGGTTATGAGAATCCATGATGCACATACGTTACTAGCACCACCGAGGCATTTTCCCTCTTCTAGTGTCTCTAAGGTAGACCCCCTTCCCCTAGAGTGCCTCGGTATTGGGTACGGGTGTGTGTCAAATGATCGCCGTCCATCCGCTCTGTCGCTATCAATAACGCTTCGTGGACCGTGTCTTGTGGAGCCGCTTTGGTTAACATTTCAATATCCAAGAGAATTAGAAGCACGAATCTCTAGAATTAGGGTCTTTGCGGTCTCTCGATCTGCTCGCTCCGTGACCCTGACTAGTGCACCGAGGGTAGACCTGCGCTTCTGGAAAACATACTGGGCATCTAGCAAAGCTTCTTAAATCTCAATGTACTTGTTCAACCTACCTTAGCTAGAACGGTTTCAAAGACTTTTCCCAATTGTAAAGAAGAAGCATAGTGGCCTATAGGCCGAGAGGTCTGTCCTAGTTCCAGTTTTAGGAATGAGAACCGGGCATGCTCTCTTCCATAGTCTCGAAAACATAATTTCTCTAATTAGTTCGTTGGCTGTACTCTAGAAGATCTTTAGGCACTGCTGAATTAATAGCTTGGCTACACCAGATAGTATACTGCCGAGAAGACATATTTCTAGTTCCTAACCGTTCTTAATTCCGTTCGGTCTTATCTAGCGTTACTTCCGGGACTGCTGATGCTCTCTGCAAGGCTACAGCCTTCGTGTCACTCAGACCTCAGGACCTCCCCGTGTCGAGCTCACGCATTTGTCATCTGTTGCTTACCCATGAATATGGTGAGTGATTCTGGTATTTAAAGCTCAAACAGATATATCTGTAATCATATATGGTCCTCTCTTCCGATATAAAAAAAAGCCTTCGTCTCAAAGTAGCGTTTCTGAAGTAATAAAGTGCGACTAGATGCAAGAGGAACCTTTGCATAATCACGCCTCACCCGATCCTCAATTTATCGGCAGCATACGGATTAACTGGTGTTGCATTGATGTTTAGCCCAACGGCCAGCTGGTAAAAAACAACCTAAACTTGTTGGCAAACAGCCAGGTGTTAATGTTTAAACACACTGCAAATGATGAAAAGCTTTTGCACGTCGTTGTAACGTTAGGCGGTGCAAGGGAGGTATAGCTCAAAGAGCTAATATTACATGAAACGACGCGCTAGTCAGCCACATATTATAAACAAAAAGTGTTGTGTTTCGTTTCATTGTTCCGCACCGATGTCGTTGTGGTTACCTTGTAGACGCTTTGGCATAACATGGATAGTCATGCGCCCTAAGTGCAGGCCGATGAGCACGCCACTCGGCTTTAAATGACACTTTCAGTCGAGAACTGAGGACTGCTGGCTTCCCGTGTATACAAGAACCTCCGGGTCTATCCAGAGACGATGGAAAAAGACCCAACAGTCTTACTCTAATCCCCTTTGAGCGTGATCGCATGATCCGCACCAATTTTGTCCGTTGGCTTTTGAAACAATGGGAGGACCAACCCCGCTTGCACTGAAATTGATTCAGCGCGTGGGTAGAGGACTTAAACTTTCCACGGGAGATTCAAGAGCATCGGATTTTTTGAAAAATATTGAAATTACGACTTCAGGGTCTATTAGAACAACGCAGCATAATCATAATTCAAATACCAATGCCAGGGCGGTTTCTTTTGTCAGATGCAATCCATTTTCTACGTTCAGTGGTATTGCCGAACACATACTATATGTATCCTTTTCGAATGTACCAAAAAGGGAGGCATCTAACGATATTGATAAAGTTGCGCTTAGAATAATAATCCCGAACAGTTTTGACAATTTTTATTACCGCGACAGCCTTGAATAAAGTAAACGCGCCGCTGGGTGCCAAAAGCACGGACCCTACAGTAAATTTTCTAGTAATTGTTACCGTGACGCGGATTTTTTTTGTATTCTTTACCATGACGCTTTAAGCCTTACCAATGTAGAGTAGAAGCTTGTGCCTTATCTACTGTACCAGCGGGGTGCCGTTATATACATTAGGGTGAAATGCATGTAGAGAGACAGGTTTACTGACATAGGCAGCAGTTTAACACGTATATTTCGTCCATCTTGGAACGACACAATCTATATTCTATATGAAATGTTCCCTTAAAGTATCTTTGCTAGACTATAGACCAGGTTAATGAAATTCTAGCGGTTATGGCTCGCGTTCATTATAGACAAAGCTTTTAGCGTTCATACTCCTGTCACAAAGTGGTATGTCTTCGTTTTAGAAGGACTCTCCTTTATGCTAGGCAAACGAAATAAGGTGCAGATCGGTAGCCATCGCGGGCGTTTAAAGTGCACCTAATACAAGGCCTAAATATCTTAAGCCCCAAAGGTATTCGGCACGCAACAGTGTTTTAAACGCTTAACAACCCACGAAACCGGCTGCACATATTGATCTGCACGTAGAGAGCGCATACCGTCTACGGTGCGCGCATAATCAATAGTGTATATTTTTATTATTTCAACACACGCTATATGCATATATTTTTCTGTGTGTGTGTGTGTCTAGAAGTAGCGGATATCAAAGATGACCCATGCGCTAATTTTGTGCAGCAGAGAGTGACAGTGGGAGCCAAGCAGTGGCGCGACTCAAGTCAGCCAAAACGGAAAATAACCGATAATAACTGCATTTGACCTTTCATTCATGCCGGGCCACACAGGGGCCCAGGCCCGCCTTAACAGAGCAACTCTTTCAGTGGCGGCGCCCGTCGCAGATCTGTACAGCTTACTACGTTCGTCCGTCCGTCCGGCTGCCTTTGTCGCCAGCAGTTTGTCGAGAAGAACGAGGCGGAAGAGAAATCCTGGCGAACCCAAAAACGCTCGAGAAAGGGAAATGCGGCCTAAGCGAGGCGGCTTGGTCACACGGCCTGCCTGCCTGCCCTGGTACCCTGGCTGCCGCCGAATCCCTGGTCGGCGTCTGCTTCTCGAAGGCTTTCGGGATTCTTCGACAAAGTTTCTTTCGACTTTGAGCCCAATATTGGACGTGGGAGAGCGGACGCGACGCGACGCAATGCAAAGCGGAAAGCGAAGTCACCGGTGAAGACAACGGCGACGGAATGAAGAGCTGTCGCCTGCAGAAACACAGCACGTACTTGGGCGGCGCCGCTTATGCCGGCAGCCTTTGGTGCTACGGAGAAAAGAAAACAGTGCCGGTCCCGTTTATACCTTTCGTTTTTTCTCACTGTTTAGCGCTCATATCTTCTGTTTCGTTTCTTCCAATCCCTCCCCCGACCCTCTTGCCGTCTCACTTTAGTATCATTGTATGAATCGAAAGTGCTTAGCATAATAAGATGATCTCTGTCGAGACACAGGAAACGCGTGGTAACCTAGGCGTAAAAGTGGCGCAACGACCGATTTTTAGCCTGGAACCTATAGTCAATTGCCAGTTTAGATAGACTGCACTGGGCAACTTTCAGACTTTCACACTCATAGCACGACTGAAAACGATTTATTTTTTACTCTCTGTTTTTTTGTATATATATATATATATATATATATATATATATATATATATATATATATATACATATATATATATATATATATATACATATATATATATATATATAGAGAGAGAGAGAGAGAGAGAGAGAGAGAGAGAGAGAGAAAGAGACAACAACGGAGGGAGTTCTGATGTCCACCCTTTGAGACGATGTCTGGCTTTGTTTCAGCACGCATTGCCAGCACCAACTTGTTGCGTTATTCATATACTACGCTTTACATACCAGCTATTATTTTCTATGGCAAGCGCTTCTCTAAGCTTACTCAGCAAA
Organism: Dermanyssus gallinae; assembly: GCA_003439945.1. Lineage (NCBI taxonomy): Eukaryota > Metazoa > Arthropoda > Arachnida > Mesostigmata > Dermanyssidae > Dermanyssus > Dermanyssus gallinae. Next base: position 28,342 of record QVRM01001542.1, on the reverse strand, counting down.
GAAAACCCCTCCCACTCACATTGCCGTCTTTGGCCTGAGGGGCCGTCTCAGTCTTTAATGAGGGCGATTAACAGGCGCAGCTATAACAATAAACCATAACGATGACAGTGACACTGCCAATTAATGCAATCACTATCAAAATCGCAACAACACCAAAAACAACAACAACAGCAACAACAACACAACATTTACACCAAAAACAACAACAACAACACAACATTTACACTAAAAACAACAACAACACAATATTTACAACCAAAAACAACAGCAACAACAACAACATTAAGAACGAGAAAGACGACACCAGATGAAAGCGGAGGGTTAAATGCAAGGTAAGAACGGAGGCACCGTACGTGATACGATTTTAAATCGACTGCCCATTTTCCGAAGTTTAACATTGGGGGAACGCGTATCGAAGACTCGAGCAGGGGACGACGACAATAAATCGGGCCATGTGAAAGTCAAGAACCATGTTTGTCCACTTTCTTTTGTGCTTTTTCTCTCTCTCTCTCTCTCTCTATATATATATATATATATATATATATATATATGGTATCCATCTGTCTTTTAATTGTTTTTTTTTTTGAGACAATAGAGATAATGTCATCCTCTATTGTCTGATGTGTTGCCACGACGCGCCACTGTCAACACCTTGAAAGTTGATGAAACAAAGACACGTTGAACTTGAACACGCAGGCTTTTGCCGGCGGGCATCGCGGCCGACACTTGCAGACAGAAACGGAAAGATCGAAATAGGTCTGCCAAGCATCCGTTATTGCCGTATAAGTACTCCTGGAACTCTTCCGGTGCCTTCGGTGTCGAGTGATTGCTTCCAGTCAGTTGCTTCCATCAAAGTCGACGGGTTCTGTTTTTGCATCCGTCGTAGTTGATTCGCAACCGTGATGAGTTTCGACATGATGCTTTTGCACGCATAATCTTCCACCAACATATCCATATCTATATGCATACACGACTTTAAATATGTTCGTTAGTTTGAGGATAGCCCTCAGCGGCAAATGCTTACCCATGAGTAGTAATTCTGACAAGGTAACGTGCCTTCGTAGCTCTAACGTTAGACCAGCTCATCCAGATAAATTTGCAGGCAACCAGGCTACTACCGGGAATGCCCAGTGCCCATCTAGCAGCCGCATTTTATGCTGTTATTAAGTGGCCTATCATAGTCGCCGACATCACGATAAATGCATTAGGTAGACGATAGTCCCGCCGCAATTGCGTTTTAGAGGACCTTTAAAATTTTAAATTCATTAGAACCTCAAAGGACTTCCGTATGCAAATGATGCTTCATTTCATTAGCTCATTACTTGCTGATAGGCTTCCGCTTATAGCTTGTTAAAATCTGACAACTTGATGCCAAAATACTCGTATGCTTACTTTTCCGGTAAGCGCTGCCCCTGTACACCGAGTTTGACCAAATATTTTTTGGGGAACAACTTTATTGCACTTGATCTTTAAGGAAAGTCCATAGGCTTACTAGAGATAATCAGTCAAAGGCAGTTTATTAGACGAAAAACATATATACCATATTACAGTGTTGTGCTCTCGAGAAATCGATAGAACTTGCGGGAAGAAACATAATATGCTCTCCTGGCTGTTTTTTGCCAAAAATCCAATTGCACTTCACGTATCAGTTTATTTTCCTTATCTACTATTTTCTTTTTATAAATATGTACATGTGTTTTATGAAAGCGATGTGTTACTGGTTTTGGACAATAGTCTCAAGATTGTCCTTGGCCCCCTGATTTTGCATCCGTCGTAGTTTGGTTGGTATGTCATTTAATACCCTAATGAGTTGGTTACAGTTGCGTCCCAAACAAGCATGCGGCCCCGCCCAAAGGGCGTCAAAGTCAGGCCGTCAGGTCTTTTTCCGTCATCCCTCGATAGACCCGGGGGCTCTAAAACACATGGGAAGCCGGCAGATCGAAGTGCGCGACTAAAGGTGTCATTTAGAGCGGAGTGACGTGCTCGTCGGCCTGCACTTAACGCGCATGATAGGCCATGATGGGCCAACGCGTCCACAAAATCACCACAACGACATCGGTGGGGCACGATTAGGTCAACACCAAGCCGCAGCCCTGCGCTTATGCGCGTGGTCTCGTCGTCCAACAGAGTCCCAATTCGCGGACATGGTAAGGCGTGTAGCCAAGCCCCAGCCCCTTGACTACTAACAGCTCGAACCCTGGCTTTATCGGCAACAGACGGTGCTCTATTAATCAAGTTTGCTAGTCGCTTTTCTTGTAGCGGGGTTGTCCAATTGCCCTGGTTAACCCTATCATCGGAAGGAGAATCAAATAACAACGACAATTCGTCGGTCAGTCTTTGAAGTTCACCGTTATAGGCGTCCCACCCATCACTGTCCAATAATGCTTTAACCCTGTCCGCGGCCTGGATCAATGACGACACGATTGCAGGTCCTGCCGTCATGACCGCGTCCGGCACACCTAGGCCGCTTAAAGAAACCGGGAGCATTACCTGTTCCCTTGCCGCAGCGGTCAGCTTAAGATTTAGTATGATCTCTAAAATGTCTAAGCTAAGTCCATTAAAAGGCTGTAAGAGCTCTTGTGATAAAACAGGTTGCAACCTCTAAGCAGGTGTGTTAACCTCGTGGCTGAAAAACAAGATCTAAGAAGGAATAAGCCGCAGTGGGCCCCCAATTGGGGTAGTCTGCTTGCCGCGAAGTCAAGTTTGTCCCTTCGACTGTCTAACACCTTTGCAATGCCTTCTGGCAATAAGGGTACACCTAGCAGCTCCAGATTAACCTTGTCCACTACACGACAGCCCGAAAGTAAGTCAAAAAGGTTAGTTAAATCTAACGGCTCAACTTCGTTGTGAGCTGTGACAAAAAGTGGAGGACCCAGGGGATCACCCTGCTGAAGACCTGTCTGCGATAGCATAGCGTTGTGGGGCATTACCAGGTGGGATGGTTCTAAACCATAGGCCAGGTTCGTCTGGTAAAACAGTAAAGGTGCCCACGACTTGACGGCTCGAAGCAAATGATCCCGCCGGACGCTATTGAAGGCGTTTCGGAAGTCCAGCTTAACCATCACCGTTGGCAATTTGCGCGATTGCAAAAATGCACGAGCACAGTGGACTACTACCTCTGTACCCTCCCGGGGTAGCGAATCCTAGCTGGTGTTGGCCAAGAGTTGCTGAAATAGCTTCCCTATTATCGTAGTAGCCGATTTTGGCCGCCAGTGTGCAAACGACTGAGGAACAAGCGATCGGACGTAATGAGCCATCTTTTTTTAATGCAAACATCCTTGCCCCAAAGATGAGCGGTAAAAGACAAGACGGGGGCGAGCCCCATCTGAGTACATCCACCACTTTAGCGATGGCGTCCGCCAGTCGACCGGCCGTGCTGCCCAGCGCACCAGACAACAAGTCCTGCAGCAGACGGGGTCGTATGAAGTCTAAGCCGGCAGCTGAACTTCTGCTAAATGTCTTCATCGCACTCAGTATCTCGTGAGGTTGAAGAAGGCAGTGTGACTGCCGGTGGTGTGGGCATGGAGAGATCCGTAGGCGCATCTGGATGTTTGGAGCGAAGAGCTTCTGTATTTTCGTTGGCTGTCGCTAGCATATCCTGGGAGCTCACCAATCTGGCAGCACCGGAGATATCGCCTTCTGACAGCTTGACTTTCACTCGTCTGGGAAGGTCATCCTCGAGGTGGGCCATCATTTTGCGTCCTGATCCCTCGTGTGTCAGATCCCTAAGCCTTAATCCCGACGAAAAGTCGCGTAGGTTCTTCCTGATCAGAACAGACAGGGATTGAGCATCCTTTCTGGCCCGAGGGTGTCGCAACACGACCGGAGCGAAGGAGTACCAGGCGGAGAGGTCGTTGATCCTTGGCGACATTTAGGAAGACCTTGGTGAGCTCCTCCGCAACAGTAGACCGCACAGATTTAGGTATAATGCGTAACAGTTTGGCATGACGCATGTTTGCCTGGATATCGCTGAGTAGTGTGTTAACATCAAGGTCTTCTGCCCGAGCCTGGTGGGATGTAAACGTCCTGTTGACGTTATCAGCGTGTTTTGCGGCTGGCAATGCTATATATATATATATATATATATATATATAAACTTTCTAAAAACAACAGTTCTTAAACTGTTGTTTTAGAGAATTATGAAACACCTCGTCTACAAGACAAATTTATTTTTACTGTTTTAATTTCAATTTTTTATTGTGGCAGATGCCATACTGAGCGACAAGAAAATTATCCTTCCGGTCCCGTAGGACGTTGGGTCGTTGCTACATTACATTGTCACTGATATAATGGCGCATTGTTACTGAGCGTATAGACCGCTCTAGCAAACGTGGTTATATCCCCCTTTGTCTGCTCAAACTAGCTTAATTCAACCACGCTTTGAAAACGAGCTACATCGAGATCCTTTCATATCAGCTAAAACACAACGCTATAGACTGGATACTTCTTAGTTCTAAGTTGTGAAATGGCCCCACATATATAACTGATTCCTCGATGCGATGGTCGGTGCAGGTGCGGACCAGGCAGGTCATGCGTCCAGGTTAGCAAAAGCTAACAAATGTAGAAAATACCTTTTTCACGGGAACTCGAGATCATCGGAATTTTTGCATTAGAGGCTGTCGCCTCGACATTCAACGAGGAAACGCAGCACTCTGTCGGGGCAACATTGTCGAACTGGGCTGATCCTGGGTTAGATAACCCGGGACTACACGTTCACGCTGAGACAATTGTTCACTCCAGAGTGCTAACATAAAAAGTTATATAAGTAAACAATTATACGATAAACAAACAAAAAACGGATTCCTCTCACTAATTGACCACACGTGGTGTAAAGGTGTACGATACGTTGTATAAAGCATATAAATAATAAAGTAAATGACGCTTATATAAGCACATACATAATTGGCAATGCTTATATTCTCGAGAGTCGGAAGAGCTGCTTTGGCTCGACTATAAATTGATTCTAATGGTCTGCTAAGTGATACTATTATACGCAAACATTTATAAGTCAATCGCGTATTTATGTCAACGTAGCGCCGTTCATTAATCAATGCTGACGGTCACGACCGTACGTCATCGAGTCTTTGCTTGGCTGTCCATGGCAAGCTTTCAACGCTACTATTAATATACGGCAAGTTTATAATAATTCCTATTAATCCTGCGTTAACACGGACAGCATGAGATCATCAACAGTTTGCTGAACAAGTTCGGGTGCTCGTGTACAGAGCGTCGAGAGTACTAGTCATGTAAACACGTGTGTTTTTGGGTTCCTTCTGCCCCCAATACGCATGTGTGCGTGTGTGCTTGGGTAGCGTCAGGGCGGGTTTGGGCCCTGCTCCTCCTTCCACCCACCTTATCTATTTATCTACCCAGCGACTATATCCAATTTCCCGGTAAGCGTGGTATTATTAAAATAAGGAAGGCGGATGGCCGGACCTGCGTACGGCCCACCGATGAAGGTTGCTGCTGCCCCCGTCGGCTCTTGTTTGCCTTCGTCCACCCCTGGCTTGAAGGCCTCTCCCCTCGCCCTTAGATTGGGGAAGAACGACAACAGCCCACCCCCCACCATCGACTAGACTACACGATGAATTCGAAGGCGAAGAGTCCACCACCAGCTGCCGTGGCCTTTTTTGTCGGCGTTGTCTTTATCATCATCACCATTATCAACAACAACAACCTCCCTTGTCCTGGAGGATGTGTCATGACCCCCCCCCCCCCACCAGCCCCCGACCGCGTAGCTGCTTCCGTTGCGTTGAACGGATTTTCCGATTCGAGCTAGTCTGTCGGACGTCGGACGCTTGAGCAAGCGCTTAGCTCCTTGAGCTTAGGGGTGCGGGCTCATAGAGGCGTTCGAGGACAACGACAGGTTGGAGCAGAATTACACCAAGCTCGGCTCTGCTGGCTCTGATAGGAGATGGGGAAGAGTCAGCGAGAGAGAGACCCCTTGACGAGTCGACACCGTCAGACTCCGTTAGACAAACACTACTGGTCGTTCTGTTATCCTGCTGACTGACAATCTCTTAGTTCCCACCAAGGAACCAAAAAACAATCACGTCCATACCTAAGCGTGTGTAGGTATATATTCACATGCATACATTATGCAGCACATGGTACTAATAGTCACGGTAGTAATTCTCTGCCGATGGTAAGTATTCTATTATTACTACTACTATTAATTACTTATTTCTTACCATTATTATGTGGAAGATCAACATAGAAGGTTGAACCCTTAGAGGTTCTAATTCCCAGTCCATCAAGGGGTCATTACAGAAGGAGACTCATCTTGCCTAGCACCAACGAGACGGGCGACACCAGTTGTAGAAGAAACTCGGCTTTATTAATTAGGCGCATCTCCATGACAATGGAGATGTCGTATCCTCTGGGGAGGATATCCCTATTTTAAATTGTATTAGGGACCTAGGGGTTGCGGTGACACCGCAACTGGATTTTAGCACCCATATTACACAAGTCATCCGATCAGCTAATCTTATATCTAATACCATATTTCGTTGTTTCATAATTAATGATTACAATTTTTACATGAGGCTTTATAATAGTTTGGTTGTACCTAAGTTTCTCTATTGCTGTGAGGTTTGGCGGCCTTACTTAGATAAACACATTGAAGCAATGGAAAGTGTACAGAGGAGATTCCTTCGTCGTGTCTCGTTAAGGTGTAACGTTGCCCGAAAATCTATTGTGATAAGCCCTATTCGGGAACTTCAGTCCAGAGCGGATTATCGCATGTTCAATCGTATTATAAACTCATCAAATAAGTCAAATTATTTTAGCATTCGGTTGAACAATCTTAGAAGCGGTAACACCATCTCGTCGAAACAAATTGCCAAGACAGATCGTGTAAATAACATGTTTTCGTGGCGGATGGCGAGGGCAATGAGAACTTAAAGCGCTAACAGTGCAAATGTCGCCACACAAGTAAACTGACTATTGTATGTATCTAGGTAACGGTTTCTAAAATGTAAATATTGTCCCCCCTTTGACTAAATAAAGGTGCATTTGATTTGATTTGACAATCGGAACAACGTGATGTCTGGTCACGAACTTTGTGCATTTGTGCCTCCACTCCACTTCTGCGCGCGCGGCCACCCATACAGCTTCTTTTGCGCTGCGGCGTAGATAGACGGTGGGGCTACTGGGCAGTATACGAGGTGTGTTCAATCGTTATCGCGACTTTTGAATTTTCGCGGGTTACGTATATTCGAATTTCGATTTTTTTGTGGCGTTATGTTGGTACTCATGTCTCTCACTTATGCCGACAAGCTCGGCCATTTTGAATGTTCACTTAATTGTTGACAGCTGCTTTGCTTGCACGTGTTTTGGATCGTCTTCGATTTTTACCTATTCAAAAAAATGGATCAAAGAACCTGTATCAAATTTTGTGTGAAAAACGAAATTAAGTGCGCCGATGCATTCCGAATGTTGACTGTGGCATACGGAGAAGCTACCTTGGACCGAAGCAACGTTTATCGGTGGTACAAAATGTTCTCAGAAGGCCGAGAAGATGTGAACGACGAAGAGCGTGCCGGACGCCCGAGCACTTCAACAACAGACGAAAAAATTAATGAAGTGGAGAAAATGGTATTGGCCAATCGTCGAATCACCGTTAGAGAAGTTGCTGAGGACCTAAACATATCGATTGGCTCGTGCCATTCGATTTTTATCAATGATTTGGGCATGAGACGGGTCGCCGCGAAATTCGTACCAAAATTGCTCAATTGCGACCAAAAACAGCATCGCATGAACATTGCTAATGAGATGTTGGACTCTGTCCGCGACGACCCAAATTTGCTCCAGAGGGTCATAACTGGTGACGAATCGTGGGTTTATGGTTATGACGTGGAAACCAAAGCTCAATCATCTCAATGGAAGCTGCCGCACGAACCAAGACCGAAAAAAGCGCGCCAAGTTCGGTCGAATGTGAAAGTTTTGCTGACAGTTTTCTTCGATTGCAGGGGCGTGGTGCATCATGAGTTCTTGCCACAGGGTAGAACGGTCAATAAGGAATATTACCTGCAAGTTATGCGCAATTTGCGCGAAGCAATCCGCCAGAAACGCCCGGATTTGTGGAAGAACAAAAATTGGCTTTTGCACCACGATAACGCCCCTGCTCACACATCGTTGCTTGTGCGCGAGTTTTTGGCCAAAAACAACACACTAATGATGCCGCAGCCACCGTATTCCCCAGATCTGGCCCCCTGTGACTTTTTCTTGTTCCCTAAACTGAAAAGGCCCATGAAAGGACGACGTTACGCTACGCTTGACGAGATAAAGACGGCATCGAAGGAGGAGCTGAACAAGATAAAAAAAAAATGGTTTTTTGAAGTGCTTCGAAGATTGGAAAAACCGTTGGCACAAGTGTATAATATCTCATGGGGATTACTTTGAAGGGGACAAAATAGATATTCATGAATAAATGAATAATTTTTGAAAAAAAACACAAAAGTCGCGATACGTTTTGAACACACTATGTACAAAGTGTTTTTTTATAATAGCATTGCTCTCACTAGTTAAAAGTCATTTTCCTGGCTGATAGAACAGCTCAGATCATTTAGATTGATTTCAACCGATTTCAATAGCTTAATTTTACTTTATAAGTTTATTTATAATTTCCCAATGCTATAATCTCAACCCGCTCCTACTCTCAGTGTTACGCAGTCTACCGGGCCTTGTCAGTGGCCACTGTCCCTGTGTCCGCATGACTCTCTATGCCGATGACCTCGCGGTATAAATTAGAGTGTTCATGAATCGAAAAAGATCTCTGAGGCATATCTGGTATTCATGCTCAAATATTCCACATCTGGTATTAGGGCCTAGAACCCCTATCAACTTCCAATATTTCCGGGCTCAAGAATGAAATTGTTGCTTCGCTGATTTGAAGGTGTGGAGAACATGCAGACTTCTTCACCTCGGTCTGCTCTGTTTTTCGTTCCAAAATCATAGATTTGGCAACCATTGAGTGACATATCTGCAAAAAAGGGCTTCGAGTGCCCTCATGTTATGTCATTTAATAATGTCAAATAGCTCAGCATACAAACGCAACGTATTACATGCACCTCTTTCAATTAGCTATGTGGTATTCTAGCGCAAAATTATAACGGAGTGTTAAGCTATATATGTATGTGTATTTGTTATCTACTCTCATTTGGTCTCAATGGAGTAACGAATTGCACTAAATATATATATATATATATATATATATATATATATACGTGCACATATACACATGTGCATACACTATATAGTCTATGTGCAGATATGGATAAATGGATTTATTATTTGCTTGACATGCATACCTAAGTACACTCGTTACCTTTTTGTATAGGCGGGCATGTTGAGACATCTAGGGTTACCCCAGCAGCCCTTGTGACAGCATGGTCGCTGACTCTCAGCGTTATCATCTGTTGTCAATAAGCATGTCTCCAGGAAACTTAGACCAACAACAGGAATCAAACCGTTAGATGACAACCGAACCAGCCCTATAGACTACGTCGCCACATATATATGTGTATGCGTAAATATGTATGTGTATAAATTTATAAATACATATATATATATATATATATAAGGAAACAGTAATGCAATTACTTTGGCAATGATAATTGAACATCGTGACACTCGTCGGGCGGTCGAACCACTAACTTTGGATTAAATCTCTAAAAATCGTTCTTGTCAAGTTAACGAATTAAACAGACAAACAGAATAACTAACCTTCACTCTTCGCCACTTGGCTGAAGAAACTAGGTATTTACTGCCACCAAGCATGTTTCTCCCCAGTAGATAGAATGCTTCTCGAGCGGCGCCCCCTTGAGCGCCGAGTGCTGCCGAAAGAAGACGAAAGGCGAATGAACGAAAGAGGAAAACAAGCAATAGCTTGAAATGCGACGTCCGCGGTGTGGAGATGAGGCTGTCGGAGAAAACGCTGATTCTCAGCAGATTCAGCATGGTGCCTGCCAAAAAGCATGGAGCTGCTCAAAAAGCTACTGTAGCCGGTTGTCGCCAAGTTGCTTAATGTCGCTGCCGCTCGATGGTCGTCCCGCCCGTATGTAATCTCAGATGAAGGCCCTATTAGGTCAATGTGTGTTATCGCCGATATGAATCGCCGCTTCCACGAAATGCGAATCACGCAACACGACGATACACAGCCTGACAGATGGTCGACATTATCACACCATCGTTATCCTATCTCACATTATCATCACCATCATCGTCGTCGTCGTCGTCGCATTACTATTGTTATTACTATCACAACGACCATGATCGTTTGTCGTGATTATCGTCGCAAATCGACACCGACTACACTACTGTCACTTCTACTATTAGTTCGACTGGAATGACCTCTAATTACTTTCCTAAAGCCGCGACTGGAACTTCACGGCCTCAGCCCATTGGCAAAAGCAGGAGCAAGCTAGCAGCGGTGGTCATTACTTCAACTCCGAGGGGGTTCATCGAAGGCGAGAGCGTGTTCTAGGCAAACGTAATCAAATCCGCTTTAGTCTTTAGTGCTGGGCTGGTTAGAGACTAATTACTCTATTCCACTGCCTCGTCGCTACCGTAGCCAGATAATAGCTCTTTCTCATGCAGGGTACCTTACATAGGCTTTCTCCACGAGAAGATTTTGGCAGCAACAACACGGCAATGCTCAACTAACAGACAAAAGATCCACGACGAAGACCGACCGAATCCAACTACTAGCTAAACATGAAATGCATGTTGGTCTACCCTGGCTCGTCGTCACCGCCGTCTAGTCTATAGTTATATAGATTCTCACAACTATTCCTACACTACTCTTACAGCAATTTCCATTGGAACTCGTTTCCATTTGCTTCGCTGAAACCGGAGGTTGCTCCGTTGTGCGCTCCGTTTGTTGTTGTTGTGGTTGTTGTTCATTTCTAATGATGGTTGTCAGTCGTGATTCGTTCTCAGTGTGGTTTCCACCAGCCTGATACCCCATTCTCCGAATTTGCAGTGATCCTCGAGCATGGCGATGACTAGGTCTGTCACCGCCATGTCCGACTAAAGACGCTGCGCTGGTGGCGGTGAATCTTGTCGTACGTCTTCAAGTGATGGGCAGAGGAAAATTGTGCGGGTCACGTCATCCTCCTCGCCTGTCTCGCATATGACAGAGACACACTTAGAGGTCCCGAGCCTTCTCTAGTCTATCCTATGTAGCTATTTTTGGAGGCAGCTCGCGCCTTGTCAATACCGGCGTCAGATAGTAGTAGATGACGTCTCTATGTTCATTTCTGTCCCTGCTAGTACCGCTACATATGCCAGTAAAACCACGAGTCACCGCACTGCCACAACATATACCATTGCTCCTAGCTTTTAGTCTACTACTACTTCTATTGCTACAAATAATTATATGGATCAATTTCGATCGGCAAATATTCGACCTGTATCACATGTGACGTCCGTCTGAACCCAATTCATAGTCAATGAGATAACCTGCTCAGCAGGAGTAGCTTAGCTTGCTACGACCAAGATTTAACAAGAGCAAAATATTGAGATAGCATACTGAACGGCATATATATATATATATATATATATATATATATATATATATATATATATATATATATAGCAATGCAGAGCAGATTTGTACACATGTATTGACACTTGCAACCATTCCTCCACGCGTTATAAAGTCATATTCGTACAAATTATTACAAAATATTACACACAATTTAGCTTCCATGTTATTGTCCAGTAGTACGTGCATCAAAGTCACATTTTTCTCACAAGATCCTTTCTGAGAATAGCTTTTACCCATATACTGAATTTCAGACTCTGTATGATTCATGGATGCTCTCCTTTTATCGAAACATACTGTCCGGTAATTGTTTTTGATCGTTTCAAGCAACTCGAAGGAGTCAGCGTACAAAATGTTAAATAGCGGTTTAATTTAGTATTTCGGGGACAACCAGATACCACCTCAGTATATATGTTGAGAGGCAACCATTGAGTTTCGCAATACAATACTGTACAATACAAATAGCTTCTTTATTTATGAGTGACTAACAAATGAGTGATTAACGACTGCAACACTAGCAGTCTCAGGCGGTTGAATAAAACCGTGACTCCGTAGGCTGCTTGCGCCTTCTTGAGACTCTCTTTAAAACTTATCCTGAATACGCTGCAGAAAACATATATACTTGTCGTTTAAATTAATAAAGGCGCAGGTATTTGGAGACATCTTGTGATGAGAATACACTCAGTATAAGATTGCTCAGTCGAGACGGAGCTCTTGCTGATGTGCTCGAAACTTCACACGCCTATCGAACGTAACTCCAAGGTCCTTGTAGGATTTTACCTCAGGTATAGGGAAATCTTTCAGCTGATACCTGAAGTTGTCGGGGACTGTATTCAACACCGCGCACTTGGAAACTGAGATCACCTTATCATTTCGCTCACACCAGGTGGCAATACTTTTAATGGCTGCTTGAATCTTTAGGCGATCCTCGTTTCCTCTGATCTGGGCATACATTTTTAGATCGCCCGCATATATGTTGTACGTTATGTTTAGGTTGCGCAGAAGTACACTCAAGTCCTGAGCGAAGATTATATACATAAGTGGGCCTAAGCAGGAGCTTTGAGGAACCCCAGAAGAGCATAGGGAGCGCTCCGAGACCGAGTCACTAACTTTTAAGGCGAAGGTGCGATCTTTTAGATATGAGTGACCCCACGCCAGGACCCGAGGGCCAATTCCAAGCGCCGCCATTTTAGATAAAAGTATCTTAAGATACGAAAAATCAAAGTAGACTGTGTGTATGGGATGTTGGGCCCTGTTTCGCGCGATAGCCCAATCATGGCAGACGCAGACCTCGACAAGTTGAGTTCCAGTTGAGCGCTCTTTTCTAAACCCATGCTGACGTGGGACCAGGAGTATATATATTTTTTCCGTAAGCAGAGATTGTTGTGAACTCAAAAATTGCGTTCACAAAATTGCAGTGCGCTTTCTAATGTAATACACTTTTTGATTAGGAGTGAACACGTGTTTTACGCAGTCCAAGGAATGCCCGATTCATATTTAAGGGTGGATAGTTAATCTATAGTCAAATAACCCCCTATAGGATGTCCAAAGATAGCGACCCACAGGAAAAGTGAAGTCCTTATAATGGTAGCAATCGAGAAAAACTGTTGGAGCTAGTGGCGACATTCTTCTAGAAGACTCAAAGAAAGTGTTTGCTGAGATCACAAGGCGGCAGCCTCAGGGGGTGTCGGGCGGTGGCTTCTACATTACGTCGAGGACTTCACTTACACGGCTTATCAGACGCAGGAGTTTCAACGACGCGAAGATTATGGTAGTAAAGGCAGCTCCCGATACAACTTGCTCAGGCCTCCTTGAGTGCATTGATATCTGCCGAAATTACATTGAAGTATCATTTTATGTTTATCAAATATATTTTCTGCACGAATGATAAATGGTCAGAGTTTAACGTATACACATCTATACAACATGCATCTATATGTCATTCAATATGGCCTCGACACGAAAATAACTACAAACACCGATAAATATATGCTTTAAATGTCTCTTGTTGTGATCATTTTCGACGGCACATTAATATATATATATATATATATATATACTTAGGTCATCATTTTAATAAGTAAGCTTAGCTTGCACTGAGATAGTGGTAAAATCATATTTGTGATATATGACGGAGAACTAGCACTCTTTGCACCATCTAATATCAAGTTCGTTTCAAGAAGTGGACCGCTGCGCAAATCAAAGCCAAGTTGGACGAAGACACTGCACCGGCGTTAGCGACCATTCGCTTTTAGTATAATTATTTAAATAGGACATCAACCAAAGACGAAGCGCCTCCCGGGTATTCAGTTGAAATCACTACGTCTGAAATGGCTGAAAACATTCATCGTATCTTTATACTGAAAGTGAATGCGCGTGAGTGAATGTGCGTGAGATAGCCCTTACATAGGTTACAAACCCTCGTCTTTGAACCTTGCCATACCGAGAAATATCGTAGTCAGCACTTCGTGTATTATTATCGGCAATGGCGGGGTAAGAACGCCCTGATTAAGGCTACTATGAGTGCCTACGCGGCAAAAGGTCGGGCAAGCATGTAATCTAAGGCCAATATGTTTGAAGTTAGCGGTGTTCGCAAAATAGTCGGAGACCTGTAAAGTAGCATGGAAACAAGTATGTTTCAAATATTAATTTTTTTTTATAATGCCATTTCTAATGAAATACAACATCGGTGAGTTAACGTTTGCGCTACGCGACCTTCTCAAGAACTCAATTGTCTTGCAGGCTGTGTGGCTTGTCGAACCGTCTTATTGGATCTAGAGTCTACTTGCAAATATTTCATCCGAATTCGGCCAAATATTTGGAGCACACATAAATAAAGGAACATGCTGCCATAACGCTTGCCATTCAGTGAAAAAAGTACTGTATATTGATTTCTCTGGACCAGTGGCCGCATCTGATTATCATACATGACGCATGTAATGGCTATTCGTGCGATAATGTGGCGGATATCGGTTGCACAGATGCGAGATATTTGTTTATTCACGCTTCCATTCAAATAAAAGTTGGCTTTACATGTATAGCCAGATCCGGCTTCAAAACACATCTAGTTGAGGTGCGCAAGTCAATTGTTAGGTACGTCCCCGAACCGATGTTTCTGGACATCGTTCCACACTGTTAGACACAGCGGCGATATTATTTTGTCTAACGAGCGCTCCTAAATTTTACTCGGATTGGCACATCGCATACTGAAGCTGTCCTGTGAAACTTATGCACAAGTTCACAAATGGTTTTCTCACAAGACCGGTTATGTCGGCCGTAAATTACACGAAAACCAGCTTGCCAGCTTACCCGCACAAATTTTTTTTTTCATGATAAATATTTGCAATATCTGCGCATTCTTCTGTGGAGTAACATTTCGATTTGCCAACCCAACCCTGTTCAGCTTAAGCGAAAGGGGAATAGCTTATTGAAGAAACTTTTAAAGATGTCAGGAGATTATTCGGACATATATATATATATATATATATATATATATATATCGTATTACCAAATATACTATATATTAAAATGTTATATATAATATAAATTATATACATGTTAAACGAGTGCTGCCTGTGTTTAGGAAACCCTATTCTTTCTGACTTTCTCCTAACAACGCAGGGTAGTTCGAGAACCTCACCCGTTGGTAGCTTTCGACCTTCATGTAAAAACATGGTCGGCTCAAACCCAATTTGAGAAGCTCTCCTGGCACTATTTGTACACATTCTTATATATATTTATGTATATATAACAGTCCACAGCAGCTATTGACCCTTAATACTTACTTGAATTCAAGTTAGTAAAAGAAAAAAAATATATATATATATATTTTTTTTTGTGGAGGAGGGTTAATATATATATATATATATATATACAAAGAGAGAGATAAATAAAGAGATGCGTAGAAGCTACGTAGAATCAATGCTGGGCATTTAGTTCGAATAAACGATTCAAAGTATTGAGAACGGTAGTGTGGCAAACAGAGGAGAAGATATAGATAGGGCATAATAATGCGGAGAAGAAAGCAATAAATGAATGGCACAGCAAAGAGATTAGCAAACAACTAAATCAAGTCAGCTTGTACGGCCAACGACGGCGCAACCAATCAACGATTGGTCCAACCCTGCGATTGGTTCGCGATGGTTGGAAGCTTGGTTCGATTATTGCTCTCGCATTCTAAATGCGCTTAGGCGAGCCAGTCACATAACATAACGAATATTGCTATAGATTCCCTTCTATGTCATCCGATAGCAAAGTGGTTCCTGCTGTTATTTGCAGTGAGAGCCAGACTACCTACTATTGATGCCTGCTGTTTGCCTGCTAGTAGCTTCATTTCACGTCCTAACCGAGTGCAGTTTGAAGCCATATGCACAGCACAGCGGCATATACACGCGGTACGACCGATTTTTTTGTCGTTAGCTCAACAGTTATGGGATGTGGCCAGACGAAAAACAGTGATATCCGACAACGAGACGGACGACGCACAAACTGCACAGAATGATGATAATACGTCGATAATATTCTCGAACACAAAGCGCAGGTGAGGCGCTGTCTCTCTTTTGCTAGAGTTAGAAAACGCACGTCGGCTTCTCGCTGCTGATGCTACTGCCACGCTTGTATCGTCGCATTTACCCAGATTGATGATGATCTGCTGACGCAAATTGTCAGAATCGCGTTTGTTATCGAACGACCGTCATGCCATAGGCGATAGAAACGACTTTTTTTTCTTCTCGCTCGTTGTATCCTCTACTGTCTTTGTCTTTGTTCGTTCTTTGCTGAGCTTCCTATTTTTCAACATGATTTTTATGCGAACCTCAATCAATCATCCGTTCGCGAATTTCGTCTCGAAGCACGCACACACACACATACATATACACATACACGCATATACACGGTTGGACGCACGCCTGCCAACAGTTTTAGCTAGTTGTCGAACGAACGAAACAATCGAAATTGAGAAAAATACGCACACCGTTATCTTATTGGAATATTGGAGCATTCATGTCTGTATCTGTTTGCACCGTTGTCTCGTCGGGCGTCTTTAGGCTGACACTATCATCTCTCTCTCTCTCTCTCCCTCTCTCTCTCTCTATATATATATATATATATATATATATATATATATATATATATAAATATAAATATATATATATAATATAAATATATATATATATATCATTCTCTCTTAATATTTCCCTATTCGCCTATTCCATTGTTTAGTCTGTCTGCAAAATTTCTTGCTTGTGTGCTGGCCCGCCTGCTTGCTAGATATCACCCAGAATCCGTCTGCCTGTGCGTAAATGTCATTTCTGTCGGACCTCGGAACCCGGCCGCGTTGACGACCCCGGCGACAACGGCCTCTTTCTTTCGAATCATAAGGAGCCGTCGAAACAAACTTCGTCCTTACTTATGTATATATATATATAGGGCGTACCTGGACATTCAGGCCATATATATATATATATAAAAGTAAGTTCTGATAGAATGGAGTGGGGGGGGGGGGCGGAGTTGTTTTGCTTATGAGTGACAGTAAGTTTACTATTATAAATTGTTATACCGATGTTACTGGCTGGACATACCTGGCGGTCATATGTCTCTTCTAATTTCTAAAGTGTAACTCATGCAGTTACACTTTAGAAAATGTGTAACTGGCCCGCACTGAACATAGCAGCGTGTTTGGAAAAAATCAGTTTTGTTTGAAAGAGATTCCGTTTCATTGGCTAGCTAAAGAGGAGAAGTCGTATTGAGAACGGCTTCCAAACATGTCCTGTGATGCCTATCTGATGATGTCTGTATAAATATATATATATATATATATATATATGTATATATATATATATATATATATATGTATATATGTATATATATGTATATGTATATGTATAAGTATATATATATATATATATATATATATATATATATGTATATATATATATATATATATATATATATATATATATACATATATATGTATATATATATATACATACATATATTTATATATCTCCTTCTTCTATGTCAATTTACGAAATTGTATCACAGTGGCTTCCAAAGATGTCGCCAATGCTCAGCAACACCTCCTTTCAATTCATAGCGAAGGCGATCGCTAATTATTTTTTACTTTGTCAGTACACACTCAGACCATATACATACATAGCTAGCACGTTTTACTAGCCCGCAAGATATTGTCTAGCAAGTGTG
Organism: Dermanyssus gallinae; assembly: GCA_003439945.1. Classification (NCBI taxonomy): domain Eukaryota; kingdom Metazoa; phylum Arthropoda; class Arachnida; order Mesostigmata; family Dermanyssidae; genus Dermanyssus; species Dermanyssus gallinae. Next base: position 10,593 of record QVRM01001542.1, on the reverse strand, counting down.
TGCATGTCTGTGCAGACCCATCCCCTTCACTCAATATATATATATATATATATATATATAAAGGACCATAAAGGACAACAGTATCAGGGCGGCTCGTATTATTTGTAATGACAGTCCGATCAGCATTCATCCTGAGGAGCAGTTCTTATCTTTAAGGCCACTCCTAGACCCTCCCGCCGCCCGGTCCTATGCCTTTATTTTTCCTCACTGTTTTCTCCATATCTTCACATTCCGTACGAGAACACAGCGTAACGACTGATACAATTAAGACGGTCGTCACCGTCTTATTTAAAGTCGTCAACACTTATTTGACGAATTCTCGAACGGTGAACAGGCTAGTGGCCCGATCATATACTCGTCTGGCTGGCCTGTAGCTGTTTATAATATGTACCTAGCCCACTGTATCAACGAAAACACCACTTATTACTATTATTATTATTATCATTATTACTATTGGTATTAGTATTATTATTTCATTATCATTCATCAGCTTATCAGGCAGCAATAGCGACTGTTTGGCTCATTTTGGCCGTGCCACTCCCATGCTTCGTTCCCGTCGGCGGAAAGCGTAAACATCTGACCGGCAACACGTAACGTCCATCTACGGCGTGCATATACGACGTAGTATACGACACGCATACTTATAACGGTCAACTGGCGAACAGATATAGGGCAAAGCGGGATATCATTTCAGACATGGCCGATTTATGCTACAACGAACGCGCTAGGATGGCACGAACGTATACAGTGGCTGCCAAAAAGGGTTTTCGTCCATACGTTAAGCGGGACAAAATTCGAAAATCTCTGATATACTTGTAGTTGCATAAATAGATAATATATATATATATATATATATATATATATATATATATATATATATATAATTTAGTACGTATTAAAAAGGCGAGCACTGCCGAGTGTGCAAACGTATTGTAAATGATTAATCAATCATCACAATATTATATATATATATATATATTATTGAGTACGTATTACAAAGGCGAGCAATGCTGAGTGTGCAAACGTATTGTAAATGATGAATAAATCATCACAATATATATATATATATACATACATATATACAATTTTGCAATTACTGTCAACCAAGTCAAAGATAATTGTTAGTTTTCTAACTGGCAAGTTGTTGTTCTTTTCAAAGGCTGGTTTGACGCCAATAAGTGCGCACGTGTATCTACTGACGCAACGCTCGGGAGGATTCGAGAGCGCCTCCCCGCGAGCATTCAAATTCGAATTCTGACAGCTGCCCAACCACAGCGAGCTAACATAGCATAACAGGGTGCTATACTACATAAACAGTATCTACCTTGGCGTACACATATGTACCACATTATTGTACCACACAGTCTATATAAATAATATATTATGCATAGCAATATTGTGCCACACAGTGTATATATGTACATTTTGAAATTATACGTTTAATTTCAAGTTTAAACATGGTTTATGAACGGAACTTTTTGATAACGCCTAAGTTCTTGATAAATTAAAAAATGTTTAAAAAAGGTGGTCCTCGATACAGCATTTCATGCGTTTGTTGCAATACGAAACAGTAACTGAGGTAAGTGGCTCACAAATATACACGCCTACGAAGTAACCCACTCATACAGTATATCCATGATACACAACAAAAACACATGGGTAAGAGCACGTGGATAGAAAACTATACCTATCTAATCAGAGTAGGTGTTCTATTTCCTATATAGAGCACAACGTTCCCAATTGGGATGCATCAATGCACCCCTGGGAATGCATCAACCAGGCCACAACCAGATTTTACTATGGCCTTACAGTTTGTTACTGATCATCAAGTCTGATTCATACTGCACACCTTAAGGCCATTGTTTTACTTCGCGAGCGAAGGGATGCTTCGTTGTGAAGCAGTAAGTAGTTTTTGGCAATGCAGATCCAGGTTTTAAGAAGGCGACATGCAAACGCGTTGACTAGACTTTAAAGATACTGAGGGCACTGCGCCCTCACGTGCACGCCTAGCTCTTGTTCGACTGGGGGGTAGGAACTAGTTAAAACGCAATCTCTGTAGGCACATTTACTTACATAAATTTTATATGTCGGCTCTAAAAAAATCTCTAAGCGTACCATTCTGTATTATTCTGGCGCTCCGAAGAAGTCCGTCATAGACCCAACATCAAAGAAGGATACCATAGCATAGCACTAGTAAGAACACAGCCTTGTACACTCTAGAAAACTCTGGAGAGCTGACTGTATTGGAGCGCAACGAGAGACGCCAGAGTCGTGGACGGAGTTAATAATCGCAAACCTCATATAATGGTATCAATGCGAGTACCGCCGTTGAGGGACGCGTTGATTTTGTTGAGGTCGTTACGAGGGCAAGGACATGACGTAATTTAGTGGCTGGCCTATATTTTTCCTTCCACAATTAAAAGCTTTAAAAAAAAATTCAGGCTTGATTAACTCAAACGCATGCACGCATAAAACACATACGGGAAGAAATACGAATGTTAAGCAAATGCGTGCACACTTGTAATTTAATATTGAATAAATTTGAAATAGATCTGTTGGTTTGCAAGTCAACACAATTTTACCGGCAGACATTTCGTTCACTACTGTGTGGCCATGGGTCACTAAGAAAATTAGAAATGCGCTTCTGATGCGCAAACAGTATTTATGTGTCGGTCTGTTTGCATTCGTTTCCTAAAAGAATCACCTATACACGGAACGGCGATCGTGTTTTTGTTGTGTCTTGATAGTTAAGAGATACGTTGAACGGCCCAATGCACCGAAATGACTTCCGGCTTTACTTGGGCATACTACACTAGTGCCTACGGTGTTTTGTTAAATTTACTCCATCTGGCAGATCCGGCAGACAGCCGCGGGGACGCGGGTCTGCTAAGAACGCACGAAAAAGCATCGCTGGCAATGCATACTCTTTCTTTTGTCTCCTACGGGATCAGGGGTCGCCTGCCCAGTACATTAAGTTATTACACTTTTTGCCCGTGCGTTTGCACTTTGTTTAAGGCCCTAACTCACAAACGTTAATGGCAGGCTGTGGCTGCTTGTGGGTAGGGTAGCCGGTCAGCATTCGTGGTTTAGCAAGCCTGTCGCAGTAATATTCACAGGTCCTTTTCGATCATTTGCGTCTGCGAATAGGCCCCCCTCGGTTATGAACTTTTTAGAGGTGCAATTATATATATATATATATATATATATATATATAATGTTTTTCCGCATTTGTTGCGCTTAATTTCGGGCGGGCGATTTCCAACCTTCAGAATACACAGACATACATACATACGCATATATACATAGACCGATGCATTGGGACGGCACTGGGAATACATCAACCAGGCCACAACCAGATCTTACAGTTTGTTACTGATCATCATCATCCTCAATAAAATTGATGGATAGATGCTCCAGCGCTGCCGCCTGGTGCCGACGCTTCGCGGACTGTTGCGTGTAAGTTACGCACACATTAGCAATGTCGGCGGCCGTTGTCACGCTGCTCAGTCAGCAGTTTTGACAACACGAGTGTCTGTATGCATGTCCCGCTGTATCTTGTATTAGTGCCTAGAATGCCTAAACATTTTTAAGGAGGTTGTTTTGAATTCTAGACTATCCTCCGTCCCCTACGGGCTTGGAACTTGGACCCTGAGTGTGAACATCTTCAATGCACCGAGGGCCGGACATGTTGAGATATCTAGAGTTTCCCCAACAGTCCTTCTGGCAGCATGACCGCTGACTCTCAGCGGTATGATTTATCGTCTATTCTCTGAATGAGCATCGCTCAAACAAAATTCGACCAACAACAGGGATCGAACCGGCAGGGACACCCCGGTAGATGTCAACCGTGACAACTAGCGCACTAGTCCCAGTTCGAGTCAGTGGTTGGCCGGAAGCCATCGAGACCCATCGAGGTGGGCCCCCAAGGTGAACAGCAGAGGCGCCATAGGTCTCCGATCGATTGACGGCCAGATTGTCAGCGCCATCACTTTACAAGAAACAGAACAAGAGCGAGAAGACCATAAGACAAGGACAAGAAGATGATGGTGATGATGAGGATGATAATAATAATGAGTGAGATAATGATGATGAGATGATATTAATGAATGAGATGATGATAATTATACACAGAATTAGAAGAAAAAGAAGAAGATCATGCCGGAAAAAAATGACGAGCAACCCGATCATTGCAGTTATCGATGACCAAAAGGCACTATGCGGTGCGATGAACGATAAATAAATGCGATCACCTTCACATTTATCTATTCACCAACGAGCAATGTCGGGCAATGAAGCAACGGCCGGAAGAAAATTCTGATATATATATATATATATATATATATATATATATATATATATATATATACATATATATGCGTGCTGGCCTACCTAGCCGATTGTTCGATCGTCAGCGTCTTACCTGGTGTATATATACTATTGCGCCGGCAGAGGTGTGCCAAGCGCAATGCAGTAGAATGCACAGTGCTGAATCAAAAATCGTTGCACGACTTCTCTCGCCGGAATCGTGAAGAAGATAAAGCATTATGAAGAAACATTTTTGAACTATATATTATACTCAAAGTGAGTGAAATAAACATAAATGAATTGAATATATGCCATTATATATATACCCCGTCTTACAAAAATAATCTCTTATCGTCGTACGTAGTCCGCTGTATACTTGGTTAATTCTCCGCCTAAACAATGATGAGCGAGGACGGTGCTGTTGAGCAAAGAGGGAAAACTGCCGAAACGTTTAAGATGACTGTGCACACAGGAGCTTCTATTGCATGCTAAAAGTGTTTAAAGATTGGTCAAATTGCCCCAAACTGCCGTTGTGATCAAGCGTGCGCTAAATCTGGCTCCCTGCTTCAAACTACACAAGCACAGCCAAATGCGTGAATTGCAAGAGCCCATTTGCATCGTTCGCTGCTTCACGCCAACTTCACGAATGCTAAGTTGAAAAGACAAACACCCTTATGGAATGCCGGCTTATGCGGACATCAGGGAGCTTCGAATGCCACATTTCTTCAAATCCTTGATTCTGCTGAGTCGAACTCTTCCTCTGAAAGTCAGGAAGACCGTAGGACTCCGTCTATCACATCAGCCGTGCCAACGTACGTATTTCTAGTTTACAGTTTCTGTAGTTTGGTGATTGGTCCTGAGACGTCGTCAGGCCCAAGAGTGCGAGTGGTTACCTATCAAGTGTTAAATAAGTCTCGAAGAGAGCGCAAAAACAGGCATCAAGCGGCCCACGACATTATGCGGCCACATAAACCGACGGTGTCTACCACACGAAAATCTTCGTTCTAGCTCTTCACACACACACAAAGTCAGTTTTTGCTTTGTCTGTGAAAGCTATTATAAGAGTACTTAATGGAGTTTGTCAAATGCTGCAAGCAGTTTAAAAAAACATTAAATGCACTCTCCCCGCTTTTAATATGTGCCATACAAATTGCCACCCCGTTAAGTTTTTTTGTTGTTGTAGTGTTGGTTTTCACTTTTCAATTAATAACGTTTAAACACACTTATACCAGTTCTAGTTAATTTGTTAATTTGTTTATTAATTAATTGTTAATTAATTATTAATTTATTTATTAATTTTTTATTAACGTATTTATTAATTGTTTATTAAATTATTTCTTATTTTTTATTAATGTATTTATTATTTTTTTATTAAATTATTTATTAATTTATAAGTGCTACCATACGTATTTGGCACTGCCTTGATTGAATGGAGACTAGCATTCTTAGCATAGAGAGACTGTTGCACATTTCAATGGCAGCACTGAGGGGATAAAAAATCAGGAATGTCTGAGAAGCCTAGCAAGTTTTTTTAAAGAAGCAAGACCCGGTTTTGACATGGCGGTCGTAAGCAAAATGTGGCTCAAGGATTTTGACACTCCGGCTTATGCAATGGAGAGCTTCGACCTTTCGAGAACCGAACCGCAGTCTTAGTATGTCTGGTGGTGGAGTTTTCCCCATTCGCGGTGAGTCGTCTGGATGGCAACATACAAGCCTTCACTCTAAGAGCCGCATCATAGGTTTATATTTTAGCTGTTTAGTACATAAATCAAACCTGTTCAACATGTTAAACGATATCTTGCCTAGGGGCACGTTATTCCTATGTCTGGCCTTAGATTACGCTGACGTCAATTCAATTAACTGGCCTCTCTTTTTGCATTTTGGTTCTTCCACTGGAAAGTTGTACCTTGATCAACTTAATCGTGTCACCCGATCATCGTCGAGTACATATATTGACCACATTGCCGTTGGAAACTGTTCGAAGTTCTCGACCCACGTTGCTATCGTTGAAACTGTCTTACTTCATCAACACACAAGTTAGTTACTCGGCGTATGAAGATTCCCCACAACTATCAGATTCACGACAAGGCTAGCATCAAAATCTTTCTCAATACTCTCGATTTTATAACCCTTCCTGGTTAAAGGTCTGTGACACATTCGATGTGAACTCTGGACTTGAGACTATCCGAGACGTATTTTTCAGCCTCTAAAATAAATCATCTTTCTCCTTTTCACCAGAACATCGTGATGTACTCCAAGGCTCTAACGGCACGCCAATAAAACGTGTCGTTTTGTAGGCACAAATAGATTGAGTCCCCTGAGTGCTAACCTTTCTGTCCTGGCTTGGCCGAAGGTAAAACCGGAAGCTTTACCAACACGCCCCGCGAGCGGCAAGAACCACATTACATTAGTGTGGACATAATAAGCAAAAGTGACACACGCGTTAGATCTGGAACTTAAAATATAAAACATGCAGTAGGCAAAAACATTCAGTCGATCTATTACTTATACTGACTGTGACTTCTAACTATGTCATGACCAATCCAAAGAACATCGCCGATCAACTAACAATAAAAAGTCTTTCATCCACTTCCTTTGTCACCACGGCCTGTTCTGCACTCGTAGCTCAGATACCTTTCGAACATGAGGGAACGCAGCTCTGTGGTCCGATACTGACTGATTCTTTAGCACTATTTAATGTTCAGTCACGGCGCTCTACATGCCGGTTCTGCCGTGAACGTTTCCGAGGCGAGGAAGTGTTGAAAAAAGTCGGTTATAGAAGGTCCCATCAACCTTGGTCGGACCTTCGCTTTCGAGAAGTTGGGAGGGTCCGGACCTAACGCCAAGATGACAATTAGCAACGTGTGCAAGGACCTTGTTGTGGCTACCGGAAATCCGCGTGAAATGAATTTTCTTTCGACAGAGGTTATTCCTAAGCGTTTAACGTAGAAATACAGCTGCTATGTCAGCTGAGCTGCTCGATGTGTGGAGCTCTGGGGAGGATGAGAAGCGCAAGTATGATTGCACGCTCGCTAAGGCACAACTGTTAACGCCCAGATTATAATTTAATGTGTCTCTAAAAAAAACAAAAAAAAATATATATGTTTATTTGTATATAAAAAAAGTATATATATATATATATATATATATATATATATATATATATATATATATTAATGTAATATCTCCGTTAACAGCACGACTTCCGTCGTTCTATCCGGTCGGTGGACGTTCACGGCATCCTTCAACTTTGCGCTAGGTAATGGGGCGGCAGTATTCGTATGAAGCGAACGCAGTCAATACGCAAACTACTGGATGAAAGCCTACTAACTAATAATAGGGCATGAACATCATTTTCGTGTTGCCGTCGCTCTGCTCGCGTCGTCGAATCATCGTTGCATCAGTTGCCGAGAACCACTGAGCCGTTCGGGGGTCGTGATCGGTTGGCGGTCCATCGGCAGTACGTTCGTGAGTCAATTCGTGTCGCAATGCCACACGCGTCGTGAAAACTAAAACGCACAGATTCGCGACCACCATAGACAGTCGAAGAAACTCGCGGCGCACAGCTTGAAATGGTTTCGCGACTTTTAGATACATTTTGTCTGGCGTCGCTCCACGGCGCAACGGCGTGGATGGATAGATACTCACAAAACGAGCCAACGCTGCCTTAGACCTCCGAAGGTAGAACCGTTTGCGGCAAACACCCCCGAGCGTGAAATGTGTTTGCAAGGTGCGCGTTACCTTGTCCTAAAACTCAATACAATTTAGAATGTATGAATGTGTGGCCTTCTATTCAAGCTTGACAATATATGCTGACATGTATATAGAGGCCGATTTTCGGAAGCGCATATTTGAAGCGAATATAACCATACAATCATTCGTGTGGTTCGCTTCCCTTTGCATAGCAAATATCACAAGAATACTTTGAGCAATAAAAATAACTATACACGCTGAAAATACGCTATTGCGCCGAGCTTAGGCTCAATTGTTAATTCTAAGTTGATAAGTACTATTCACTAGTTTGTAACCATATATATATATATATATATATATGCACACTACGCTTGGTCGGTACATTATACAGGTAAGGTCGATGCCCGTTCGTCACGCTGCTGTTGACGAAAAGGAAAAATGTATATTACTGTGTTTCGAATTCTGCCGAGCCCAATGCGGCACAAGCGACACACTTTGCGAGAGCTGAATATGTTAACTCTTACCCTACTTACAGCACGCACATAGCTTTTAGGTTTGCTGCCTATGCAGCAATAAGTGCGCGTCCTCTCTGCAATCTCATAAAACGAATCTCGGCCACACTAGAACTTGCGATGAGCTCCTCTGGGACGGCAAACGGCCCGCTTCCAGCGTGTCGGCACGGATACCCTCCTAACAGCAGCGGTCAGCAATATGAAGGCGGAATTCCGCCTTCTGCCAAGTTGCTACTACCATTATTACTACTCGTACAGCCGCTATCCTTCGAACTTGCGGAGACCCGAGTGGCCAGATCAATGAGATAGTTCTCGTTGGTTTGCCGCCTGCCTTTCCAGCCCAGACTATACATACAGTGCTGCTTCTACCACACATATTCCATGTATTTTGCAGCATATCCTGGAGCCATTGACTGGATGAGCGTGTGGGGCTGGCATCGATGACAACGTGCTGCAGTGTCTCATAGCGTAATGTTTAAAGCCTGCAGCTGCTCTGTGCACTGCAGCATAAAGATAAAGACGCGTAGAAACGTAGCAAAAGTACGTACAGCGTATCTCCTTTCCTCGTCCGGCTTTAGGTCTTCCCTAACTGATGAGTGCAGGCAAGGTGTTCTGAGCAGTGCCAAAGCTCACCCGAACACGAAAATAATCGACTCAAAGGATGACGATGTTAAGTCGTTCGAAGATTCATCAGAACACATTATCCTGTCCTATTATCGCGTTTGATCCACCGTGCCGTTATGCGAGCGTTCACGTTCTGCGATTGTCTCGCAAACATCGGTAAAACTCGTGATTCAAGAGGCAAGTTATGAACCTCTAGAGGAGACTCTGGGCTCTTTCTCAGAGTCTGGTCATAGGTGTGTCGTGTCCGTAAGATCCCACGACACACCTATGACTAGCTTGAACTCAACAAAAAATGTCTTCGATCGGTAGCTCGTACTTTGCACGGGGCTAAAATGAGGTGTGAGTCTTTCTGGCTCAAGAATTTCTGACTCCGTCCGATCGATCGAACCCTTTACTACGCGTTGAAAATAAAATATGTTTTTATATTCTTCGAGCGCGTATTAGAGGGTTTGGCTGTCGTTGATCTGTAGAACGAACTGCCACTAATTGGCCCAGTTACTGTTGCTTCGAACGAAAAGAACCACACAGCAGGAGTAGCAGATGATCGTAACGTTTTTTATTGGCTTTCGTCGAGCAGCCCAGCTTCCATCGAGCCTCCTAGCCGCCAACAAGGTCGTAAACCAGCGATTCTGTTTCGCGAATAAACTCCATCTCCAGTCGATACGATGCAACCGGAGCAACAGTAAGTACGCTGAGTGACTGAACGAACGAACGAATGTGTCTGTCTGTGCCCATATACCGATATCCGATACAGCCATAAGATATTCGCGCATTGAATGGGACGGGAACTAGCGACTTACATCCCGTCGGTGTTAGCCAGCAATATAAAACTAGGAAGGCGGGGACAGACGTTCCCGCTTTGGACTTGCCAGTAGGCAGTTGACCGCTTCATGTCACGGCTCTCCCTGTATCGTCCGCAGAAGGTCGCCATTGTCGGGTTGTCCGTTTTGCCCTTCACTCGTCACACTTGACTGGTTCGACCCTTAAGCGTCTATCCGTGTTTTACAAACGCGTTGACGTTGACCAGGACTTTCGACCAAAGCAGGCCTCACCGAACCTAACACAGCTCCGTCCACGGAAGGGTCCGTTCGCCTTGGCGTTTCACCATTGTAGATCAGAAGCATTACCCCACCCCTTGAGCTCATGTAAGCGCAAAATGTACGCCGAGACTGTAATAAATAGCTAACGATATTATGCCACATCTTAGCAGTTATCCGCATTGTCACGCCGGTTTATCGCGCAACAAAACTGGTCGACATTAATTGGCAGGGATTCACAGTATTTCACACTTGGTGCGGAAGCTGGTATCTATTGGACAAACAACTTTTTTTTAAGTGCGTTTTATTTACAGTATCTTATGTGTATTACAACATTATAGTCGTGTAGTTCGTAAGGCTAAAAGTCCGTGTACGCAGCACTGGAACATCCAATACATATGATTTATTTTTCTTTTCATCTT